>LNAC01000218.1:99237-173164 GCA_002007465.1 Ailurus styani
CCCCTCCCTCCCTCCCTCCCTCCCTCCTCTTCCTTCCTGCCTGCCTTCCCTCCCTCCCTTCCTCCCCCCTCCCTTTCTTCCTTCTTAGTACTCTGATTACAAAAATGCATTAGACTGTTCTGATGCTCTAAACTCTGTTATTCTTAATGTTCAATTTTTTTAAAGAATACATAGAGAATTTGAGAAGAAATGCGTGTATTCCCATTCCAGTTAATTTCTCAACATCACCTTTATGCTCATTGTCATTAAAATAATTAGCAACCATAAACATAGAATGAATGTTGTATATCGGGTAACATACGAAGCACTTTATATACATTATTCCATTTAATCTTATGTGACCACCTCACAAAGGAGTCGGAAATCTTAATGAATTTCCTCAAGATCACTCTGCTTTTGTAAACAGGAAAGTCAGTCTTCAGAATAAGCCAGGGAACTAGGCTATAAATTATCCACAGGAACACTACCAAGCTTGGATTCGGGGCACCTGGGTGGCTCAGTGGGTTAAAGCCTCTGCTTTCGGCTCAGGTCATGATCTCAGGGTCCTGGGATCGAGCCCCACATCGGGCTCTCTGCTCAGCGGGGAGCCTGCTTCCTCCTCTCTCCTCTCTCTCTGCCTGCTTCTCTGCCTCCTTGTGATCTCTCTCCCTCTGTGAAATAAATAAATTAATTAAAAAAAAAAGCTTGGATTTGGATGAAGGGTAAAACTCACAACAAGACAAAATTTGAACCTGGATGATGCTTTATTGCTACTCAAAATGTGATCTGCAAACTGGCAGCATCAACACCGTTTCTGTGTCTGTTCAAAATGCAGATTCTCAGGCCCTAGCCAGCCCTACTGAATCCTATTTTTATTACCTTGTTCAGTCTCAGTCTGAATCATGCCAAGGGGAGAGGACATGAACTTATTCATGGGAGCCATGAACCCAGAAGAGCAGTAGGCACTGTCTGTGGAATAAATATGTATTAAGGATTTAATTTCTGAAAAATGTGAAGATACTTTAGTGTCATTTCAATTTATATTTATATGACTATAGTTCTGGACCAAAATAAATATTTTATGTTATTGTATATGCTTTCTCATATAACAGATAAAGTATCAGCATATAAAGACCCATGGAATTTTTTTTAATTAAAAGGAATCATCATAGTTTAAAAGATAAGGAAAAATTGATACATCTCAAACTCACACCTATTGCTGGAGTTTCTTTTCCAACATCCCTGACAAGTGGTCACTCAGTCTGTGTCTGAGGATAGCTATGGAAAAGAATCATGTCTCTCATCAGGTAGCTCAATCATTTTTTTTAGAAGACCTCATTTTTTTTAATTTAAAAAAATTGTAGGGACTGGGTATTAGATGAAATTTAGAAGATCTAATTTTTAAAAGTTATTTCAATATTGAGTTTAATCGTACCTCATTGCACTAATTTCCACTTCTCAAGCTAAAGAAAATTAGAAGCCTAATCTCATCATTTCTTCAAATATTTGAAGATATAACATGTCTTCTCTGGCCTAAACATTGTAATTAGCTCCTTCAACTTTTACTCATTTGGCATAATTTCCAGATCCCAAGAGTTTCCTTTCTTTTAGTTTTTGTCCTTTTAAATCAGAGTGCCCAAAGGACAACCCAAGGCTCAAAATAGGATCTTTCCAGTGAAGATAAAGCTCTGTTCTTCCCTGTCTGACATGATCCATGTTCCTGAAGGCAAACTCAACTTACACCTTTGGGTATTCCTTCCTTTTAAGATTTTAAGTAATCTCTACACCCAACATGGGGCTCAAACCTACAACCCCAAGATCAAGATTCACATGTTGTACCAACTGAGCCAACCAGGCGCCCCTTGTCACTTTAACGACTCCAAAGCTGGATCTTCCCACTTGCCCTGTTTGCTTGATTTAATTAAACCTAAACACGGGACTTCACATCTGTTCCTCACCTTTGCACCTTGTCTGGGTCTATTATTCCAAAGTGAAAGTATTCTTTCTGTTTTGATCCTGTCCCAATGAATTAGCTTTCTCCAAACTTTCTGTGCCTTCATAAATAAAGATAAAAGAGAAATGAAGATGAGATAACTTCCCATTCATGCATTTATGTTAACGCCTTCAGGTGGCTGACTGTTCTCTAACTCCAAACAACTTGTCAGAGCAGCCCACTGTAGAATTTGCCAGGAACCAGATTACCAACCTGGACTCTCCTCCCCACATGACCTTATCATTCAGGTGCTGGACTTTGGGCTCTTGACCAGTTCTCCAGAACTCCTCAGAGATTATGGGTCCAGGCTCTTTGACAGCATCTGGAAATTAATTCGCTATTCTGGAATCATCTCACTCTGAAGACAGGAACTCATTTAAAGCAAAAAGATATTCTTTTTTTTTTTTTAAAGATTTTATTTATTTATTTCACAGAGGGAGAGAGATCACAAGGAGGCAGAGAGGCAGGCAGAGAGAGAAAGGGGGAAGCAGGCTCCCCGCTGAGCAGGGAGCCCGATGCGGGCCTCGATCCCAGGACGCTGAGATCATGACCTGAGCTGAAAGCAGAGGCTTTAACCCACTGAGCCACCCAGGCGCCCACAAAAAGATATTCTTTAAGCTCTCTCTTATCTGTCTTTGGATCCATATACCCATTTTCAAGTTGAAGACCTGAAATTCTTTTGTGAAGACACAGGAAAATCACTGTCAACTCTGCCCTTGTATGTCATTTGTTACTATTATATCACATGCCCTTTGTTTGTCCTCCCTCTGCTCTAAATATACATTACAGAGTGCTTTTAGTTACTCTTAACATTTTTGTACATTCGTTGGCTTTTTCCTTTTTGATGTTATCCACACAGTTCTGGGCCATGTCCCCTTATCCATCCTTGGCCAATCACCCACCCCTTCCATATACAACATCTCACTCCAAGAGAACCTCTTCATCCAACTAAACTAAGATTATGACTTGGAGGGTTTATTTAGAACTTAAAAGTCAACCAAATATCCCAGATCTTTTCACTTCAATTGCTGTAAAGACGGATCTTCAACATCCTCCCACAAACTCTTAGGTCAACATACTCAAGATGGAAGCAGTTATCTTTTTCTCCATCATTTCTTGTCCTCTCATAATTCTTATCCTGATTAATGGTGTCACAATCTAACCAGTTACCCAAGCAGAGACTGGGAGTGATTCCTTGACCCCTTTACCCCTGATATTCTGCATTTGACCCTCAGCAAATCCTTCCAGGCATCTTTTGTCATTTGTCTCCATCCATCTCTCTCCCCATCATCTCCACCCCTGAATGCATCAAATGCCTGTGACATCCATTCTCCTGGAATATTGCAATCATCTCCTTAGGGAGGTGTCTAATTCCAGGTGAATTCCTCCATAAATTCTCCTCTACACTGTCAATATATAAAACTACTTAACATACATATTGGATATGATATCTACAGTGCTCAGAATTCATAAATGTCTCCTCATTGCACACAGGATAAAATTCAAGTTCTTAGCATAAATACTTGCTTGTGCTCATCATTGCAGCTGCATTGCTCCCCTTACTCCTGTCCTAACCCTTGCACCTTTATCTTTACCTTGAATCTCCACCTACATGATATCTCTACAGAACTTTTCTCCCCATCCTTCAAAAATTAATTAAATTCCCCTATCTCTCTTAAATTTTTGTGATCTAACAAAACTAAATTTACTACTCCATCTATGGGCCCTGCAGATTCCTCTAGTATACCACTTATTAAACTGTATGACAAGGATTTGTTTGCACTTTTACCTCTTGCCACAGGCTATACAATCATCGAAGATAGGATCATGGCTTGATCATATGTGAATCTACTCCTCATACACATACGCCAATGTGGCAGGCAGAATAACACTCCCCTCCTCCAAAGATAGCCATGTCCTAATTCCTAGAACCTGTGAATATGTTGTCTCATGTGGCAAAGAGAAATTGTTTGCTAATCCTCTGACTTTAAGAAAAGGAAGGTTTTCCTGGGTTATCTGGTATACCCAAAGTAATCACAAGGGTCCTAAAAGTGCAAGACAGAAGCTGAAGACAAGGTCAGTGTGATGCATCTGAGGGGGGCTCAGTCTGCTTTTGCTGTCTTGGGAGACAGAGGAAGGGGACAAAGTACGGGCATCCAGGTGGATTCCTGCAGCTAGAAAAGACAAAGACATGGATTATCCTCTGCAACCTCTAGGGAGGAGCACAGTCCTGCTGACACCTTGACGTTGACCAGTGAGACCTGTGTTGGACTTCTAAGATAATAAGTTTATGTTGTTTAAAGCCACTAGGTTTGGGTTAATTTGTTACAGTGGCCAAAGGTAACTCCTACAAGTAGCACTTGCCACAGAGTCGGTTTGAGACCGGTTCACGGTGAATGCCTGTCCTCTAAATCTCAGCTCAGCTCAGTTCTGAATGTAGTTAGAGATCCCCTCGGATTTCAGAGAGTATGCTGATGTTCGTCCTATCGGAGACATATCCCCCAACGGCACCACTACTCTTCCAGTCCCCACCCCTTCTGAAGAAATAAGAAGCAGCCCCCTAGGTTCTGGGATGTCCCTGATTGTGTGTCATTCTCCAAGGTACCACTGTCATTAGTGGTTACCTGGATCCCCTACCATGGTGGAGAGTGATGGACCATTCTTGATTAAAATTTGCTTTCTTGTCCTCAGTGAGGACTTCTTAAGAAAATATATTCACCTTAAAACAAATATCCTTCATCTCCTCAAGCTGGGACTTCCTCACCTCATTGAAGTGAACCTGACAGAGCTTTAAATATGTCTTTTATTTGTCTCTCCACTGTCATACTGTATTCACTGGGACATACGACCAACATGGCAGTTGGTCCCCAGGGATTCCCCAAAGTGTCCTCAAGAAAGGAGGAAAGGAATGATCAATGTGGGGAGACATTACTGTGTTTGTGCTCTCGGCTTTGTTCTCTGCTGCACAGAGAAAAATCATCTGTGAAAACGAAGACAATCAATAAGAAATGGAAACTGCTGAATGTGTCTAGTTACTAGTCTGAGACCCTCGGGTCCCCCAGGCTCTGAGGTTCACATAAGTGAAGTTCTCACTCCTAATCCTCTGCCGCCTAAATTTTGTGACGAGCCATGATCTTGCAGTCAAATCTCCTGTTTTTCTTAAATTATTTCAAACTGGTTTTATGACTCTTGCAACAAAAAGAGTCCTGGCAAAGAGAATTGTCATTAAATAAGTCAGGGTAATAAAAAATTTCAAGTAATTCACAAAGCTCGGGTCATAAGACCACGAATATGGCTGAAGATGAAACCATTCCATCCAGTGGTAAAGTAGCGTGACCTCCAGCCTTACAAGGACTCTTGTGTTCATTGGTGGAATGGCCTGGAAGGCCTTCAGAGCAAGTTAATGCACACTTTTAACTGTTGCAGGCTACACAACTAGCCTTCCTTGGGCTGCAGCATTGGTTCTCAAAGCGTGGGCCCTGGACCAGCGGTATCGCCCAGAAATACACTAGCGACACGCTCCAACCCCACCCTAGACCTGTTTCATAAGAAATTCCGGGACTGGGTTTAGTACTTAAATTTAACAAGTTCTCCATGTGATTCTAAGGACTTTCAAAATTTAAGACCCACTAAAACCCACAGGGTGACCATATCATTTGAAGTTCTTGTGGGTTGGTTTGGGGTGGCTTGTTTTTGTCTCATTTTGTTTTGTTTTTGCATTTCATTTTGTTTGAAATACTGATGCATAATATATGATGAATTCGTAAAATCTCAATCCATCTTATTGCAGAACACTTAAATCTCCACCTAACAGCCCATCAACATCAGATGGGAAACATCAAAACATAAACATCACAAGCTGGTAAATTGATTTCAGGTGAGTTTTGTGCCTAACTTTGGTAATTTTCAGACTGGTTTCATATATACCTTGTATTATGGAGCAAAAGCATCTTAGAGATTAAATTACTACCAACATTAAATATATATACATAACTTTTTTAGTTAGATTATGGAAAAGCTGGGTTTTTTTTTTTTGGCAGGTAGATCTCACATCAACTTTATGTTCTCTTATAAATCTCATTGCAGTTTTTGTTCTAAATTTTCTTTGAACTTCTTAGGATTAAAAAAGGAAATATATATTCCATGACTCGAGCTCACTATATGAAAGCATACTCTATATTGAGCTTACATTTCTGGGAGAGGTAGTTCTTTGCATTTCCCAGTTATGTTGAGAATTCTTGACTCTGGTTACCCAAATTTTCAATGTGGCTGACTGCTGAACCCCACTACCCCAGTGGGGGGCATTCATTATAAGAGGCTTATGAAGTGGGAATGACACTTCCAAAATTTCTAGGGAGAATAGTGTTTGCTTTCTTTCTGGCTAAAGATGTAATTTGTTACTTATTTGTGCACTAACTTCATGGATCTACAACCTGGGGTAGAAAAGAGAATAAGTGATTACATTCGGTGAAATGGACAAATATACCAGAATAAGAAATGCTGTTAAAATGTTGGATGTATTCCCCAAGGCAAGTGATGCTATAATTATCATAATATACTACCTCCCTCATATTGCTGTGAAGTATAAAACACAGCAACTTACCTACACTTAATTAGCTGCATTTAGTATTTTTTATGGCCACTGAACATGGTACTCAGATTATCATATATTAGCATATAATTTGCATACACACCTCAAGGTATTTGGTTTTTATTGCTATTACCTTTTGTGGCCCTATTTCAGTAATGACTCTAATGGAATATAAAAAAAGAGAAAGAGAGATTTCTGACTCAATTTGCTTTACAATCTTGGGAGTTTTACAATGGAAAGTTCAAGGTTTAATATAAAATTCTTCAAAAAAAAATATTCTGTGCCGCCTTATTTTAGCCAGTCGGCCTAGGTTCTTATCCGACAAATCCCTGATAGGGACCCCAGTGAAAGCACTTACTTTCTTTCTGAACTCAGTAAAGATATATTTTTATAAGTAAGTCTTGGGGTATAAATTGTTTCATGTTTGCTTAGGAGAAAATTGCACACACACCATTTAATGAATCTTACCAGTCTATCAGCAGCTAAAGGCCCAGAGAAGGAAAAACAGCAGCTGCAGGGAGAGAGTTTGGAGAAAGGTCAGAGGTCAACGCCTGCATCTGCATTCACGGGGAGACAGAGAGGAAAAATAAAGGGTCTCTCTTTGTTGCAAGTCAGCACTATTTTAGAAAGTGCAGATACTGACTTAATTATCAATGTTCCCTTTTGCTCTGGGGGGCTGTGGCAGGCTATAAATCAATACCTAAGGTCACATTGCTAAAAGCATGAAAAAAAATGTCTTTCTCTCACTCGGGAGCATTGTTTCTGCTTCTTTCTCGTTGTTACCAGCGCTCGATATCACATAGAAACAGAGAGCCGGGGTCGTTACAGAGGGAATCAGAATTATGAAAACCGACGTGGAAAGCAGGCCTTTTGAACTCCAGGCAACTGTTCAACTATGTCCAATCTCCCGTCATTTCTTGATAGTCGGTTGTTGACTAGTTTGTTTTTAATCCCTCCACCCAATCCTTGAGCCTAACTGCGTAAATAAATATCCCTGCGAATGATGTGCCAATTTGGAAGTCAAGCCAACCAAATTTTTTTTCTACTCAAAAATAATTTCAATGTGATGTGTTTGCGACTGCTTATACATTTGTATTCAGCTTTCTGTCGACATGCTGTGAAAATCCCTACATCTGATTTTGATAAACGGAAGAATGTCACTCTGTTTGGTAAAAGTGGGTGCTTGCCCCTTTATTGACAACTGTTTCTGGTTAATCTAGAGAGAAGACACTACCTGGAAGAAATCATGATATTCGTAATTTGCCAAATGAAAAATAGCCATCTCAAGGTAAGACGGTCTTAAAATAACTCACTTTGATGGTTGAAAAGAGCCAAAAAGGAATCCTTTTATGATTTGAATGCATCAAAGAGACTCTTTGGGTTGCAGCTCAGGCTTGGTTCTAACCACCTTGGCGTGGGATGGCCACATCAGGCTTCTATTTTGGTAACCGATGCTACCATCATGGATCAGATCAACCACAGAGCAGGGTGATCTGGTTGAGACAGACAAAATAACTACATTGATTTTGCTGGAGGGAAAATAAATAGAACATCTTAAATATTGACGTTTACGGCTTATTCTACACATTTGGAGTGTCTGTAATGGTTCAATTTTCAATGTGTACTTTGGGCCTTAAGTAGTTTTTGGAAACAGGTAAGGTGCAAATGAGGGATATGTGAAAATAATTCAGTAATTTCTGCAAACCATTCCCATTTCTCTGTTTTTCTTCACATTAAAAAAATTTTTAACGCTGATACTTGTTTTAGAGCTATTTAATTTGGCCCAACTTTCTATTTTACTTGTATCGTGTAGACTGGGCCCTTATGGAAAGCACATTCTTCTCAAGATACCCAATTTAAATAATACAGTATGGATTAATGTCATCTTATCATTATTTAGCTGAATCCTACATTTGGAGCAGGACTATCCCTTAGAAGTCATCTGGTTGAACCTCCTTTTTAGCTCGTGAAGAAAGAGGCCTTGTCGTGTCGCTTTGAGGACCCGGCTAAAAAAGAATCCGATTCAGTAACGTTTGTTCACAGGGGAATGCTCCAGGAAGCCGGAGGCTCAATGCCTTGCTGTAGGCTGGCAAGTGTTTACTTATCTAATTATCTCTACGAGTAGTCCCCCTGATAAGGCAAAATCTGCTGCCTTCCCCCGAGTGGACAAGAGGACATTTAACTTAACATGAAAAGGCTGCCCATGCGGTAACTTCTATTTTTCCAGCCTGGGACATCAGAGAAACGTGAAGTTAGAAAACAAATTCCGTTTGCTATTCTCTCATGGAAATGGGAAATAGATGGGAAAGGCTGTTGGTTCTGTTGCTACAGAGGATTCTCCAGAATGAACACACATATTATTATAACCGCTCAGCTTATACAACGCAAGTCATCATGGAAGGCAGTGTCTACCCTGAATAGTGTGGGCAATCGGCCCTAGCATCCTGCTATCCGTCTTGCCTTTAGGGGTCCATTGAGCACATGCACATTCCATCAGCCAGAGCCTGCCAGCCCGGAATGTCTCTCTAGGGGTTCACTATTACCCTATTTGAATGCTGAGAAGATGCTCGTAATTGCTTATTATGACATTAGACAAGAGAATTCGAGTCCCATTTGATTGTAATGAGTTTGTGGAGTCTCTGCCTTTCGCGGGTCCAATCACACACTGAGCTGAACTTAAGGCATCTATATTGGAACAGAATTACACTTGAACCCTTGAGCAGGAGGCTTGGACCTCGTGCATTTAAAATTGTTTCTCTTACTTTCCGCAGCATGCAGATGGGAACAAAAATAATATCAATTACAAAATCCTTCCGCAGAGCCACTTAAGCTTCTTTCTGAACTGGAATTTATTTCCCCGGGTTACCCCTGAAATAATTCAGACGTACTCTCTCCAGATGAGCCAATTAAAGGGTTAAAAAAAGAGAGAGATAAAATTACTTCTTTAAAATTATGTATGAAGTAAATAGCAGAACCAATCAGTTTTACACGTAGCAGAGACTAAATAAAAGGGAGTAAATATGTATGTTATGAGCAGGTGTGTACAATGAAAACACCAATTTAGAACAAGGCGAAACACCTCTGTGTTTGTTTGAGTAAGGAAAGCGTTTAAGAAATTGCCCGTAAACAGCCTCTCTCCTATTTTTACAAGATGGAAAGTCAAAGAAGGCCTATTAAGTTAACACAGAATTGGCTACAATGAGAGGGGCAAAAAGAGTAACACGATCGAATTTGATTTCCAAGTGGAGAAACTAGGAGCCGTTTGAAGTGCTTAGGATTTCATCATTCTGTGCTTTGATAAAGTATCCCTGTTTCCCATTTACTCACAGTAGCATCCAGATGGCTGAGGGAGCAAACAACAATGAATTGGACTCTAATGGAAAGCTCACTGAGACCCCAGGGCTTTCCATTCCAAGCTACAGCTGAAACTGTCCAAACCGTGGAAGCCCGGTGGGTCGGCGGTGCAGACGCCAACCAGCACCGCACAGGTGCTTTCGAGATCCACAGGTTTGCAGGCAGGTATCACACGCATTTATCACACGCATTGCGTGCCCCATTGAAATGGACCTTTTTTTTTAATCACACAATTTTGTTTTAAGATTTTATTTATTTATTGGACAGAGCACAGGCAGAGGGAACAGCAGGCAGAGGGAGAGGGAGAAGCAGGCTTCCCGCTGAGTAAGGAGCCCGATGCAGGGCTCGATCCTAGGACCCCGGTATCATGACCTGATCCGAAGGCAGATGCCTAACCATCTGAGCCACCCGGGCGCCTCTCATTATACATTTTAAAATGCCCTTGTGGCTATTCAGAAAATGACACTAAATCCCCTGAATTTCCAACTGGCTCTGAGTTATTCAATAAATATTTGACTGCCAGAAAGGAAAAGCGTTTGGGGGTTCTCTTTTTCAGAGAACCCTTAACACGTATTTTTCAAAAGAACACACAGTATGTGTTTCTCCCTCAGTCTCTCCTCCAAACGTTCCCAGGTCATTTCCCCCTTCAGTGGAGTGGTTAGAGGTCAGAGGAAAGTAACTGAACCAGAAACGGGATCACGTTCTTGTTTTGATCTGTCACCCGTGGGATGGGGAGCCCTCAGCGAACCCTTCAATCTCACAAGGAGGCTCGACTCACACATGGACGAAGCCCCCTGCTTTCAACTTTCAGGTTGCACCCCGTCATCAGGCTAGCTTTGGGATGTTCGGCTGAATAAATCGCAAGGACACTTAGCTAGCATCTCCTTATTTCTCAGAAGAAAATAACAATGACTTCACCCACCCAGCATCTCCTCAGTTTGTATCGGTACCAACTGTTTGCCAGATACCGAACAGAAATGCTCGAAAGACAAAAGATGAGTAAATGGAGCAGCCGTATAGGAGTTTATGATCTGGCCCGGGAACCCTCCCCGTGCCCCTCTCCCGAGACTTACGGAGCTACCGCTGTACCCGTTTCACAAAGCTCTTGTGCAGGCAAAGGGCCCTCTCCACCTAGTGGCCATGAACTCGGCCAGCCCACGGACATCTCCAAACCTCCGTTTTCTCACCAGCGCAATGGGAATAATGGCAGCACCAAGGTCACACGGTTGCTGTGCAGTTTGAACGCTGGAATGCACATAGAATAATGAGCGTCAGGGGCACCTGGGGGGCTCAGTCGGTTGGGTGTCTCCCTCCGGCTCAGGTCATGATTCCAGGGTCCTGGGATCGAGTCCCGCGTCTGGCTCCCTGCTCAGGGGGGAGTCTGCTTCTCCCTCTGCCTGCCGCTCCCCCTGCTTCTGCTCTCTCTCTCTGACAAATAAATAAGTAAAATCTTAAAAAAAAAAAAAAAGAATGAGTGTCAGCCTGACAGGCGGTCAGCATTAAATACATGTTAAATATTAATTATTGTTATAATCAAACAGATAGGTGTAAAACATTCAAATAATGTAAAGAGGAATGCATAAAGTGACCTTTACTAATACTATAAAGGGATTTACGCATTCTGATGTTATAAATGGGATAATGAGAATTGTTACGGCTGAATTGTGCACTCCCTCCCACCACCAGATTCGTATGTGAAAGCCTCAACTCTCAGGACTATAGAGATAGGACCTTTATTTTATTTTTTTAAAGATTTTATTTATTTATTTGACAGAAAAAGACAGTGAGAGAGAGGGAACACAAGCAGGGGGAGTGCGAGAGGGAGAAGCAAACTCCCCGCTGAGCAGGGAGCCTGATGCAGGGCCCCATCCCACCACCCCGGGATCATGCCCTGAGCCGAAGGCAGAGGCTTAACGACTGACCCACCCCAGGTGCCCAGAGACAGGACCTTTAAAGAGCTCATCAAGGTCACACAAGGTCCTCTGGGTGCATCCTCATCTGATCTGACTAGTGTCGTTGTAAAAGGGCATTGGGACACAAGAAGAGACACCAGGGATGGACATTCACAGCAAAAAGACCATGTGAGGACAAAGGGACAAGGTGACCCACTGCAAACCAAAGAGAGGGGCCTCAGGAGGAGGCAGACCTGCCAACACCCTGATCTTGTACTTTCTACCTGCAGAAACCGGGAGACACTAAACTTCTGTTGTCCAAGCCCTCCACTCTGTGGCATGTGGTTGTGACAGCCTGAGCCGACCAAGGTAAAAGTCAATGTTAAATAATATAAATACATGTTCACACAACAAGGATTAAAATATATTAACTCCCGAGTGCGTGTACTTTTTAAAACTTTTTTAAATACGAGTTTTCAATAAAAATAACGTATGTACACAATAAAATATTCAAAGCACTGAAGAGGGAAAAATGTGTAAAAAGTAGCTTCCCTTCCTTACTGCTATTTGAACCGTATCGATGATACTATAAATGTCTATCTGGTCAAAATATATACAGCAGGAATATATATATATATACAACCAGTAGTTCATATGTCCTCAAGTATCCTCAGCAATTAATATGGGGTCTTCCTTTGTCCCCTGTTACCACATCGTTCTAGAAAGAGGAATATCCACATCGTTCTAGAAATCGGAGCTGGTTACAAACACGCCAACCACACTGGGTTTTCAGCTGGAAAATGTGATACAAGACCCAACAACACAGAGCTTCACGCACAGTGTGAGGTCAACAAATATCTGTCTGTTAATTTGATATGTTGGATTAATGGTGTCTCAGGTAATAAGCTTTACAGAACCAGATGCACATGGTTTCCCTGAAGATAATAAATTCTCATTTTGGGTCAAGTCTATCGGTGTGCAGTTAAAGAATGAAATAATAAATAGGTTAGCTCCAGGGATTTTGCCAGACGCTCCTTCATGTTACCTTCCTTAGTTCATCTGACATATATTCATGCGTCCGTTAACTCGGTGCCGATAAAAACTTTGCCCTTAATTTTCTGCTACTCCGCAGAATAGTCAGAGCGTCTAAAAATGAGGATCAAGTTTGTCTGGCGGATAAAATCTATGGGCCAACGCAATAATCCGGGTCCAATTACAGTTTTCCTCAATTTCCCCAAGATTCCCTGCAGTTTTCTAAGAAAGAGCAGGGAGGGGAACAGAGATGATGGAGATTGGGCTTAAAACCATAGCTCCTGCAGGAAGTGATGGGATTATACGGGCAAGTCCTCTTCCTCTGTTTTCCTTCCATGTTTGCAAATAGAAATAATAGTACCTCAAATTTCTAAGAATGAGTTATCATTTCTTAGGATTCTGTGCATTGACCGATTGGTACTTTTGCTCCTCTTGCCTGGGCTCCTTCAGGAGGGGGCAATCAGCTGATGGGTCCTCCGGGGATTGAGTTCACCTTGACACACCTGTGCTCACCTGGGCTGTCTGGACCTTCCTCCCAGTGTCTCACAGGATTGGGGCTTTCAACTCTGTCACTTGCTTTTTCTCCTGGTAGTTTCTTATCCTACCGTGCCTGGTAGCAAAATGGGTCCATGAGGGAGAAGGTTTTATTTTAAAATGTCTTATTTTGATATTGTTTCATTATAATTTGGCTTTGGCCTTTTAATTTTATAGATAACAGAACTTTTGGGACAAAAGTCTTTTTTGAACTTATGAAAAATGATCTTCATTTTTCATTTTCTATATTTACTTTACCTTATATCTTGGGTAAAAATATACCTAACGTTAATTTTGCACATTTTTAAGAATTTCAATTCTTTAGATCAATTCTTTACTATCACTAGAACATAAATTATGTGAAAATCTTGATTAAAAACATATTAGTGGGATGCCTGGGTGGCTCAGTCAGTTAAGCGTCAGCCTTTGCCTCAGGTCATGATCCCAGGGTACTGGGATTGAGCCCTGGGTAGTGGGGGGGGGGTGTCCCTGCTCAGCGGGGAGTCTGTTTCTCCCTCTCTCTCTACCCCTCCCCGACTCGTTCCACCCCCCGCCGACAAATAAATAAATAAAATCTTTAAAAAAAATAAGTAATGATTTTGCTGACTATTACAGGATATATAATAGCCATATATTTTGTCTTTATTTTCATTTTTTAAAAGATTTTATTTATTTGCTTGACAGAGAGAGAGAGCACAAGTAGGCAGAGAGGCAGGCAGAGGGAGAGGGGGAAGCAGGCTCCCCGCTGAGCAGAGAGCCCGATGTGGGGCTCGATCCCAGGACCCTGAGATCATGACCGGAGCCGAAGGCAGAGGCTTTAACCCACCGAGCCACCCAGGCGCCCCTTGTCTTTATTTTCTTAATCATCCTAACATAATCAGACTATATGAGAACACCCAGACATGCACAATAATACGATTTAGTTGTTTTACTATTTTCCTGTTTCATATATATATATATATATATATATATATATATATATATATATACTTGTTTTTCTTTTCTTAAGTAGGTTCCCCACCCAATGCAGAACCCAAGGCGGGGTCCCAAATCAGGGCCCTGAGATCAAGACCCGAGCTGAGATCAAGAGTCCAACGCTCAACCGACTGAACCACCCAGGTGTCCCTTGACATGTTGTGGTGCTATTTTGTCAACATAAAGGCATACATTTCACAGGATATCTCCCGTGCATCAGTTTGTTAACTTGCTTTATACTTGTACTGTATTTAGCCATATTCTTGTGAGACTCCACCTGAGCGCTTGCCCCAAGCCCTGGTTATTGAAACATCTTTATTGATAGCAATGCACAGTTTTGGCCCATGTTCCAAGGGTAGGTCAACAGACACCTTTCTGAAAGGGTCAAGGAACAAAGTCAAACACATAAAAAGACATGCAAAGGATGAGAGATTGTTAACAAACTACCACAAAGAGCTATGTCATTACATTGTCCGATTTTTACGGAAGGTCATTTAGCTTCTCAGGGCCCCCGCCTCCTCTGTGTGTCCCCACACAGGTCCTCTGAGAGGAACCCGCCGCTGACATGAAAATAGACACACTAGAGACAGACCCTGAATCTGAAATAATCACCAATTATTTGTGCATCCCTTGGCCGAGTTTTAATTTAAAATGTCATGAATTACAAACAGCCAGTACTTGACAAAGAGCCAAAAACGTTTTCTGAATTTCTCCCAAATTTTGCTAGATCTGCCTCAACTTCTATTTTTTCCTTTGTGTTGGAATGCCGTTCTATAATTCACCATCATCAGAATAACGTGCTGGGTTGGGGTGATTCTGCTGCTCATAAGGGCAAATTACCAAAGTTTGGCCATATGAGAATTATTGGTAGGACAAAAAGAAAAAATTAAAAAAAATTTTTAAAAACACCAATAATGTTAACAAGCAGCAATTTCACTCTGTTTATATCTCTGTCCAACACGGGCACACATAGTTCATTTGATGTGCCTGTTACCAGGAGAATGAACCCCATTATATCTCAGTGGACACAGCTCTTTTCGTGGGGTGGCGTTGGGTGGGGAGAAGTTGCTATCTCTCCATTAGATGAACTGCCAGTTTAAAATGAGAAATGCGGGTGCCTGGGTGGCTCAGTGGGTTAAGCCTCTGCCTTCGGGTCAGGTCATGATCTCAGGGTCCTGGGATCGAGCCCCGCATTGGGCTCTCTGCTCAGATCTGTCAAATAAATAAATAAAATCTCTCTGCCTGCCTCTCTGCCTACTTGTGATCTCTCTCTCTCTGTCAAATAAATAAATAAAATCTTAAAAATAAATAAATAAATAATTAAAAAAAATAAAATGAGAAATGACCCTCTGTTAGGGCTGCAAGGTTTTTGGGGGGGATTTAGACAAAATATACTTACACTAAAAAATTATTTGTTTTATATCTGAAACTCAAATTTAACTAGGCATGGTGTCCCTATTTGGACCCCTACCTTCTTTGACCTTGAAGATAAAAGGTATATATATATATTTTTTTTTTTTAATGTTACTTCTCTGCTGCCCAAGAGTCTCCTGGTTTTAGTCTTAAAAGTCCCACATCCAAGGAGACAAACCGTAAGAGACTCTTAATCTCAAAAGAAACTGAGGGTTACTAGGGGGTGGGAGAGTAGGGATAGGGTGGATGGGTTATCGACATTGGGGAGGGTTTGTGCTTTGGTGAATGCTGTGAAAGGTGTAAGTCCGATGATTCACAGACCTGTACCCCTTGGGCAAATAAAAAAAATTGTGGGCACCTGGGTGGCTCAGTGGGTTAAAGCCTCTGCCTTCGGCTCAGGTCATGATCTCGGGGTCCTGGGATCGAGGCCCACATCGGGCTCCCTGCTCATCAGGGAGCCTGCTTCCTCCTCTCTCTGCCTACCTCTCTGCCTACTTGTGATCTGATATCTCTCTCTGTGTCAAATAAATAAATAAAATCTTTAAAAAAAATTGTCACCCAAACAAACAAACAAACAAAAAGTCCCACATCCAGGGGAGAAAGGGGCATCGTCTTACACTGTTGGTGGGACTGCAAGCTGGTACAGCCACTTTGGAAAACAGTAGGGAGTTTCCTCAAGATGTTAAAAAATAGAGCCACCCTATGACCCAACAATTACACTACTAGGTATTTACCCCAAATGTACAGATGTGATGAAAAGAAGGGGAACCTCTACCCCAATGTTCATAGCGGCAATGTCCACAATAGCCAAACTGTGGAAGGAGCCGAGATGCCCTTCAACAGATGAATGGATAAGAAGCTGTGGTCCATACATACAGTGCAATATTACTCAGCCATCAGAAAGGATGAATACCCACTATTTGCATCAACATGGATGGAACTGGAGGGGATTATGCTAAATCAGTAAGTCAAGCAGAGAAAGACAATTATGGTTTCACTCATATACGGAACATAAGGAATAGCACAGAGGACCACAGGGGAAGGGAGGGAAAACCAAATGGGAAGAAATCAGAGAGGGAGACACACCATGAGAGACTCTGGACTCCGGGAACCAAACTGAGGGTTACAGAAGGGAGTGTAACTGGGTGATGGGTATTAAGCTGGGCACGTGTGGTGACGGGCACTGGGTGTTATACACAACTAATGAATCATTGAACACTACCTCAAAAACTAATGATGTCTTACATGCTGGCTAATTGAACATAATAATAAACAAAATTTTTTTTAAAGTCCCACATCCAGGGAACCCCACCCCCTAGTCCTAGGCAAACGGATGGTTGCTGGCCTACCACCTACCTGATAAACTCTGACTCTTCAAAGACAGTGCCTGAACTTCCATGATTATCACTTTTTGTGCCAACGGTATTAGCCCCCTGTCAGACACGCGGTACACACCTGGTCAAAGCTTCTCGAGTGAATGAATGAACGAAATGTGTGAGGGCAAACAGAGGAGAAGGGTCCCTGGAGGGCAGAGCAAAGACAGGGACGGGGGACATCTCCAGAGCTGAAACCCACTGCAGATCTTCCACGAGCAGACTGCTGGGATTGGCTAGCACGAACAGAAGCTTCAACCTCGCTGCACCCCTGAACCCTCCAGAAAGCTTCTTAAAAGTACCGACGCTTTGGCTCCACCCATCGAACGAAGCCTCCAGAGATACAGCGTTGGCGTCCTATTTTTTCAAAGGCAACTCCCCCTCCCCGTCTGCTCCACCCCTGGGATTTCTCAAGGGCAGCCAGGGTTCAGAGTCACCTGCACGGGCCCTCTCCAGGCAGGCAAAGCAACAACAACAAAACACCCTGCCCTGAAAAGATTCTGGAAAAAAGCCAGTCCTAAAACCAAAAGATGGTAAGGGGTGGTGTGATTCTAACACACGTCTCTCATGACCTCCCTTGGGTGACTTGCTTATTTTTATGCTTGTCCCTGCCGCCGCTCTGGACACATAATCATCCTCCCTATGATGTGAGTTCCTGGCTAATTTCTGGAGAGGAGAAGCGGGGAGTCCGAGGCAGGTGGAGGCTGAATGCTCCTAGGTCTAATGGGTACGGCGGATCTGTCTTCCAAGAGTTGTTGGGGAAAATAAATAGGGTCCAAGTCCAGGTAGAGAAAACAGTGAACGTTAGCAGTTTTGTTAACATATCCAGGAAATAGACTTGCTGCCGGCAGGCGAAATAAATGTGTGCCACACATGACCTTCAAAACCATTGATCTTAAAGGTTCTAAACAATACCCACCTGACCCATTGGTCTGTGTCCTCGGATTAAGAGATCCTGCTGCGGACATTCCCCTTTGCAGTGCACTGCTGCCAATAAGGGAGACCAATTTAAAAATATATATATCGAGCCAGGTTATATGTGATCATTAATCACAGACTCTCCCCACGACCACCGTCATAAAAACTGCATCTGCATAAAATCCGCCGCTGAAATTGCCTTGCCGTCTCTTCAACCTTCTATGAAAAAGCAGACACACTTGGAGGAAGGAGGAATGAAAAAGGCACCGAGAAAGGAAACAAAGAGCAGCAAATGTGCTACCTTCTACATCTTATTTCAATTATTCAATTAAAAAATTATATCATTTTTAAAAATTACTTTAATGTTATTCAAAATTATTCAAAATTACTTGGAAACATGCTAGTCCCTTGCCTCAGAGCAAAGCATGGTGTTAAACATGATACCTTACCTTAATCTTTTATATTTTTGGTATTTCTCTATTACCAAGTGTGTCTTCATGGGGTAATTCTTAAGTTCGTGTTGCCAGAAACTTATACAAAATGATGGATACGAAATTAAGTAGAGCGTCTGGGAAGGGATCCTGAGGCTGAGACTTTATTAATATATATAAATTTGATCACAATAAATTTGATCTGGAAACACCAGCTTCATATTTGGGGATGTAAATGATACTTCTTTCCTCCTGGTTATTGTTTTTAAAAATGACATCGAATCATATAGGCGTATGAATTCTAATAACACCGAATCGCACAAACGAAAATGGAAATTTTTCTGGTAAAAATGCCACTCACTCCCCAGAAGTTACTGCTTCTGGGCACTGAGTACGTGAGATGTACCCATTTCTAAGAAGTGCTTTCAAACGGCTAGCTCTGCAAGGTTTATTTTCTCTCCAGGCTCTCCACAAATGTATGTTTTTTCACATGTTCGGATAAGTACCTATATGCTGTCAGCTTCTGATTATCAAAGGCTGCTTTTTTCCACTTGTGGTGTTCAGGGTAAGTCGCTTCCCTACCTTCTCCTTCGAGTACGCACTTGATTTGGGGAAAACAGGTCTGTTACTACCAGTGATCGATGGGAACGCGAACAGCTCAGGAGTCACAGCTTGGTTTGAATCCCTGCTCCGCAATGAAATAATTACATGGCTTAATGATTAACACTACATAACTATTTCGAATTCTCCTTAATTACGGAAGTTTTGAGCTTCAAAATCAGGATAATAATGATAATCGTCTAATGGGGTTGTTGCAAGGATTAAATGAGATAGTCCTTGCAAACAGCTCAGCACTGTCCTGGAATATCACATACACAAAACATGAAGAAACCATGACATCAACTTCAAGGTCATCATTTTCATTATCAATGAGTGGCTACAGAAAGGGGGGTCATAAGAAATTAAATATGATTTTCACTGCTGATTTGTAACTTGGTAGATGCTTTTTGGTGGAAGAGTTGGAAATGATGGACTACGGTGAAATGTGGGATGCCTCCAAGTAACCTCCAAGTAATGGTGCTCCAAGTAACCTCCAAGTACACCAACTTGTATGCTGTCCCAGGTGTCACAGAGCAGAGAGGCTCAGAGACCAAATTATCACACAGCTTGTTAAATCAATATAAAACATACAGTGAGAGCGAAGGGAGGTATTTGGGTGTTGATCATCTTGGGGCGGTGTGCAAGTGGGACAGTGGGACCTCCCTACCTGAGCCCTGGGCATGCAGTGTCCATACGTCCTGCCTCTCTACGACGTCAGCCCGCCCTGTGGCTGCTGTCTTTGCAAGGAGCAGAGCAGGCATCTGAGCCAGGGGGCTCAGCAGATGGGAGACGCCTGGAGCCAAGACACACTAGCACTTTCCAAAAGACACAGGGCAAGTCCATCTGGCCAGTAGCTGCAACCTGCCAATTAGCCTGATGAGCACTATGATTTATCTGCATTTCCCAGGCAGAGGACACACGGAGCCAGGATGAGTGTTCACCCATCGGCGGATGATTTAAGGCCTCGTGACTATGGACTGCCTTATCGATCCTTCCATCCCTTCCTACCATCTCAAGCATCTCCAGCTCTACTCACCTCTGCCCAGCGCATGTCCCAAAGTATTTTCTCCTCTGCCTCACTTACCTATCCACTTTTTATTTTTAATTTTCCACAGAAGAATGGAATATTCTGACGTCACAAAGACAACACTGTTTTGACTGGGTTTATACTCATTGCGGTAGAGCAGGGTTGAAATAACTCTGCTCTCAAGCCAGCTCACCTGGATGCAAATTCCAGCCCACCACATACTGTCTGGTAAACATGAGTAAGTTACTGAATCCCCCTCTGCCTCAGTCTCCTTCTGTGCGAATTGGGAGTGGTAATGATACTAAGAGTACCTATTTGATAAGCCTGTTGTGTTGACTAAATGCATTCTAAGCTTAGGAGCTCAGAACTGTGCCTGCCACTTAGTAAGGACTCCATATGTATCAGCTCCTATGATTTTTGGCCCTTTGGACAGTGTGCTCTTAGCTGGAAGCTTGACCTAGGGGACTGGGAGGCGAGGTCAGTGTGTTTATGGTTGGAGAAAGCAAGTCTTTCCATTGGCAGGGTGCAAGCAACTTACAAAGAACACCAAAGTAAATGATCATTTTAAGACTTGAAAACAACTCTGTTAAGCAGGTAACATGACCCCCATTTCAGCGACTGTAAATCTCAAATTCGGGCTATTAAATGGCTGACACAGAGAGGCACAGATTTATTGGGTCATGACTTGAACCCAGGCCTTCCGACCGGGTGGTGGGTACACTCTTCTGCTTGAAAATGAAAGACCTCCTTCTACCACACGCTTAGACTAAAGCATGAAAAGTCTCTCCCATCAAAGGGAAGATTTAAAAATGGCTTTTTCCCAACGGTTAGTGATTGATTCACACTGTTGCCTAAATAGCTTGTAACCGATCGTCCCTGATTATGTCCTGGGGTGAAGTACTCATGGTTGAGACAGTTGGGGAGGTTAGAAGTGTGTCGAGGATGGATCCCAGAAAGGGCAGGCTGGTTTCACCATCTGGCCTCAGATTGCTAAAAATGAGTTTCTGCACAACACGTATAAATCTGTCTCAGTATGATCTATGGTACTTCATTGTAATTCAATCTCTCTATTCAAAAACTAGTCTAACAATGTAAACAAAATACAGACACAAAAGAGAAAATATTTACATATCTCATGAAAACATTTGCACAAATATAAGTGTAGGCCTGGGGAAAACCTCCAGAGCTCACCTGGTCTGTCCTCTTGCCCTCTGTGGAAGCACTGTACTGAGCCAAGTGTCGACGATTGCATTCAGTGGGCGAAATACATTAATATAAAGAAATGCCGAAGAGGTCAGAGAAAACCACGTGGAAGGAAATGACTGTTGACAGAGGACGGCATCCTTTTGCCAAATGCCCACGCATACACACACGCGCACGGGCATATCTGCAAACGCACATACACACGTGAGCCCCAACACACACACAGGCACACATGTGCACACACGTGCATAACTACAAACACACGCATGTACATTTGCACACACCCCAACACACATGTACACACACGTATACACAAACACATGCACATACACACATGCACCCCAACATACACATATACACAAACATGTGCACATACAAACACATACACATACACACACACACACAGCAAAGTGAAATTAAACTGGCTGTCAAACCATGCTTCTACTTTCTCACACCTGACCGACCTGGAAGGTGGCACCGTATCAGAAGGATCTCTCTTCTTGCAGAGGGCATTCTTTCAAATGCCCTGGTGGCTTCAAGGATGATTTATTTTCAAATTTCAAGTAGTCAGACAGACTCTGACAGATGAGGCCCCCATCAGCTGGGCTCCTGGGTCATGCTGACCCCAGTCATAATCAACTCTTTGTATGAAGAGGTAAGATGGGATTACTTCTCAGAAATCTTAAGGTCTTAACGGTTCTTTTAAACAGGGGAGAAATGGATAAATGAATACTTTGTAATTTGCAGAAAAATGTTATGACTCTTTTTCAAGGCACATAAATCCTCCCCAGGGTGCTGTGAGGAGTGGCCATCATCCCCAGAGGGACTCTGTGTGAGAAGGGGGAGCCAGGGAAGCCAGGATGGACTGCGGAGGGCAGGGACCCGCAGCTGGGTCTTGGGATGGCATAAGAATTTAGAAATCTCATTATCAGTATCCAGAACTATCTGACCTCCAAATATTGTTCGATGTTCTTCTCTTTTCCTAAGTAACTTCAGGTCACATGCTCTCTTCCATCAACACAGGTAAACCTCCAACCTAAAGTAACGGTGATTTATTTTGTAGTACCATATTGTAGAGCACTGCGTACATGTGGCGGTGAGGGTTCCGTCAGAAAAGCAGAAGCAGTAGATGCAGATTTACTACAAGAGAGATTTACTGCAAGCAGGTGGGTTATGCTGCTGTGGGGGGCTGGCTAGGCAGGTCTGACACCCCCGGGACATGCCATCAGGAGACGCAGGCTAGGGAGCCTGGACGTGAGTGGAAGTGGATGTTCCACAGGAGGATTTGATTTCTTTCTTCAGGGAAGCTTTAGTTCTGCGTTTACAGCTTTTAACTGATGGGACTCCAGCCGCCAGATTATCTAGGATTATCTCCCTCATTTAAAATGAACTGAGGGGTCCCTGGGTAGCTCAGTCAGTTAAGAGTCTGACTCTTGGTTTTAGCTCAGGTCATGACCTCAGGGTCCTGAGATCAAGGCGTCAGGCTCCCTGTTCAGCATGGAGTCTGCTTGATCTTCTCCACACGCCCCTAGAATAAATAAAATCTTTTAAAAAAATCAGCTGATTATGAATTTGAATGGTTCTCCCAAAGACCTCCACAGCAACACCCAGATTTGTGTTTAATTGAAATACCGGCATGTGGCCAAATGGACACATCGAAAAGGCCATCAGACTCTATAGATGTCGGGCACTACTGTAAGGATCTCATCTATCAACTCATTCATGTGTCTCACAAAAGCCCAAGGAGGAAACTGCGGTACAGAGTGAGGGAGTAAATTTCAATTTTGTTTAACCCTTAGTGACATAATCCAGTTTGTAATCCATTTTATAGATGGAACAACAAAGGCTCGGTTAATTCCAAGGTCTTCCTAAACTGACACATCTAGTGACAGCTAGAAACGTTTCCTTATGTGCTTAAGCCAGATCACATTTCTACAAGCCACACCGAATTTCTGTCTCCTGCTTGGAGACGGGAGCAGATGATGAAAACAAGTCTGGAAGGAAAAAAAAAAAAAAAAAGAGGCAAGTAGGAGGCAAGTTCATAGATAGTCTGGAAATATTTGGTAACTCAATCATTTTATATAGGGTTGTTTTTTTTTTTCTTTCCGTGAGTAACTGCTGAGGAGAAGAAAAAAACCTTTCATTTGTGCCAAGCTCAGTGGTAGTGTGACGGCCACACTTGGCATGTTTTTCCAAGCTGTCAAGGGCGTGAGGAGCGGGGCTGTACTCGTCCATCCCGCTGACCTTCACAAGCCCGTAAGGAAAAGAGCTGAGCAGGCAGGTGTGAGCGCTCCTGAAGACGTTTACCAACCGGAGGGAACCGCTTCCACGATCCTGCCAAGCTGACTTCTGTTAAAAATCCCAGCAACCTCCCAGCTCTCCTGACCCTGGGGTGCGCACACGACGAAGGAAGCTTGTTTGCAAGATGTCACCCCCCAACCTGTCACTTAGAAGGCTTGTCACCTTCTCCATCCCCCATTGAATCCTCCGTGAGGAACATTTCGTTCTCCAGATTTGCTGCTTCAGGAGATTGAGAAATAAAATAAAACAGCCGCAGGGAAGGTACCGGTTTATTACTTAGAAAATTCCTACCAGTCAGTTGCCTCTTGCTTGCTTGCTTTTTGTTTCGTTCTCTCAAAATTATTTCAAATTATTAAATATTTTAAATACCCAAAGTAATGGATATCTATGTACCTACCGCTGAGACTAAACGGATGTTAACAAGTTTTATTTGCTTTAGATCATTTAAAAGATGGAAAACATTACCGTATTAGCTCACACCTTACTCCCTACCTTTTCCTGCCCCTTGTTCCCTAGACCATTACCTTGACATTGTTGCATATCACTCCCATTCACATTTCTGTGCTCATAGTATGTGTCTTTCAGTCTGCCAATCTATCCATCTATCATCTTCCTATGCACGATTCTGAGTCTTGAACATTACATGCATTTGACATCCTCTACGTATCTTTTTGCAATTAACTTCTCTTCTTCAATGTTATGTTTTTAAGATTGGTATATGATGATAGTTATAAATCTAGTCCAATTAGTCTCTTTTTGTTTGTTTAGATTTTTTGTTTGCTCTTAGAAACAGCAATGCAATAACCATCACTTTATGACTTCCTGGGAGCATGGGTCCGAGTTTCAAGAATATCTCATAGTAGAATGATTGAGTCATTTAGTATTTGTATCTTGCATTTTTTTTTAAGATAGCCACATTGCTTTCCAAAATGTGGGTACCGATTGCATGTATCTATAGCGATGTGTGGAGAGTGTTGTCAGGAATGGTTCAATCATAGGTGGAACCACTCCTATAAAGGAATAGATGATTGGTACCCTCAGAAATGAAGCAAATTTGCAGTCCTTTGTATAGGAATTCTTACTCCTGCTGTCCTCCCCAAGACATGTTGTTACCATAGGCAATACCTGCTTTGCCAATTTATAATAATATGCCATTTTTTGTTTGTTTGCATTTCTCTGATCAGTAGAAAAGTTGAGTATCTCTCATATGTTCATTTGGTAATTTTTAATTTCTCTATCATGAATTGCTATTTTATTCTCTCGGGTTCTCTTTCTTTCTACTTATAGGATCATTTACCAATTCAGGGTACTAACCCCCTGTTGTTATTTGTTTCTATACATGGCAATATTTGCTCCCTTTTGTGCTTTGCTTTGTGTACTTTTTGCCTAATAGAAATTTTAAATTCTAATGTAATTAGACATATCAATCTTTACTTTCATGTGCTGTGCTGTTCATGTTTCCATAAGAAATTTCTCCCAACTCAGATATAATAAGGGATTTAGGGTTTTTTGTTTTTTACTGTTTTCGTAACAGTGTTTATAGTTTTGTTCTTCATAAATGAACAGTGTATGAAAGGGACTTCATTTTCTCTTTTTCCATATAAATAAGCTGTTGGTCTAACACTGTTTATTGAATAGTCTCTTTTCTCCAATACTGGATAATACTACTTGAGTTTCTATGTTCTCTTTCTACCTTCTCTATTCTGTTCTATTAATATTTTTTTCTATTCCTGAACTACGGCTGTAATGATTATAGCTTTCTAAGAACTCTTTTTTCTTTAAGATGTATTCATTCATTTTAGAGATGGGAGGAGGGGCAAAGGAAGAGGGAAAGAATACCAAGCAGGCTGTGCTGAGCATGGAGCCCAACGAAGAGGTCAACCCCCCGACCCCAGGGTCAACACCCAAGCTGAAACCAAGAGTTGGATGCTCAACTAACTGAGCCACTCAGGTGCCCCAATGCTTTTTTAATTGAGATACTACTGACATATAACATGATATTAATCTTAGGTGGACTGCATAATAATTTGAGGTATGTATTGTGAAATACTCACCACAAAAGTCTAGTTATCACAGACCTTATAGTATATATGATAATTCTTTATAATTTCCATTTGAATTTTTCAATAAATTGAGTTCCATGAGGAAGCTCATTACTAATCTAATAGAAATGACATTGAATTTATGGCGTAATAGTGAGCAAATTCCCTTCTTTGTGATGATGAACTTCCCCTCTTCGAACACAGTATATCCTCTATTATCCAACCTTTCCCTTGTGAGCATCATTAAAGTTTGTCATTTTTGTCATGAGCTGTATACCTATTGTTGGATTTATATGCCTATAATTTTTTCTACTTAAAAGTTACATTTTAACTGTTCAGTTTGAAATACTCTTAGATTCACAGGAAGTTGCAAAAACAGTACAGAGGGGTCCCATGCACCCACCACCTCCTCAATGGTACTGTCTTCCATAACTATAGGATGTTATCAAAGCCAGGAGATGGACGCGGGTTCAATCTGCAGACCTTATTCAGATTTCACCACTGTACATGAACCTCTGAGCAATTTTATCACAGGTGTACACTCATGTAATAGTCACCGCAGTCAAGATGTGGACTGCTCAATTACTGCAAAGATCCATTCTGCTATCCCTTTATAGTGATACACTATTCTCCTACTCTAACACCTGACCACCACGACTCTGTTCTCTGTCTGGATCAGTTTCTCATTTTGAGAGTCATATGAAAATGAAATTTTTTTTAAATATATGTAATCATTTTGCGATTGGCCTTTTTGCACCCAGAATAAGTCCCTTGAAAATCTATGTAAATTTTCATGTGTATCAATATTTTATTCTTTTTTTATTGTTAAGTAGTATTCCATAGCAAGAGTGAACTTCAGTTTATTTAACCATTCACCCACTGCAGGACCTTCATGCTGTTCCCAGTTTGGGATCATTATGAGTAAAGCCACTGTGAACATCTGTGTGCAGGTTTTTATGTGAACCTAAGTTTAATTCATGCTCAGGAGCACATTTGCTAGGTCGGACGCTAGTCACACATATGGTTTTGTAAGAAACCTTCATAGGCTTTTCAGTGATGATACCATTTTACATTTCCAACAGCAATTCATGAGCGATCCAATTTCTCCACATCCTCACCAGTTTTGCTATTTTCATTTTTTAAAAAAATTTCAGCTATTCTGATGAGTGTGTCTTGATCTTTCATTGTGGTTTTGATTTGTGTTTCTCTAATGGCAAATGATGCTGAGCACCTTTTCTTGTGCTCAGTTGCCGACTACATCTTCTTAAGTGAAATAGTCTGCCCGTGTATTTTATGTGTTTTCTAATTAGATCACTTGTTTTACAGTCTTGAGAGTTTTTAATATATTCTAGACATTTCTCATTTGTCAGTTGTGTGCTTTCCAAAAATCTTCTCCCACTCTGTAGCTGGTCTTTCCATCCTCTCTACGGGGTCGTTTGCAATGCAGAAATTCTTGTTTTGTTTTCCAATTTTTTTTAAGACTTATATTTAAGTAATCTGTACACCCAATGTGGGCCTCAAACTCAAGACCCCGAGATCAAGAGTAATATGCCCTACCAACTGAACCACCTGGGCATCCTATGTTGTTCCATTTCAATGGGATTCAATTTAACGGTTTTTCCTTTCATGGAGTCTAACAACTCTCTGCCTGGCTCTAGTTCTCAAAGATTTTCTCCTGTTTTGTTTTGTTTTTTTCTTTTTTTCTCAAAGTTTTATAGTTTCACATGTTAAATTTAAGTGTGTGGTCCATTTAGGCTTAATTTTTTACAAGGTATGATGTGAGGTTTAAGCTAAAGCTTATTATTAATCATTATTATTATTATTGCTTCTAGATGTCCAGTTGTGCTAGCACCATTTGTTGAAAAAGCTATCTTTCTCCATTGACTATCTTTAGCAATTTTGTCAAAAATCGCTTTGTACACTTTTTGCAGGTCTATTTTTGGGTCCTCTGGTTTGTTCCATTGATACCTGGGTCTATCCCTCTGTCGACACTATACTGTTTTGCTGCTGTAGCTAAAGAGTAAGAATTAACATTAGATAGTGATCCTTCCCACTTTTTTCTTCTTTTCCAAAATAATTTTAGCTCTCTCAGTCCTGTGTTTCCATATAAAGTTTAAGAATAAGCTTGTCCATGTCCACAAGAAACTTGCAGGGATATTGATAGGAATTATGTTCAATTTATAAATCATGCTGGGGAGAACTGACATCTTTACTATATCAAGTCTTCCCATCCGTGAACTCAGTATGTCTCTCCACTTATTTAGGCTTTCTTTGATTTCTTTCATGTCCTTTTTCTTTCCTGACAGACTGAATGTACTAAAATTGGCTATTTTTGCCTGATTCTTCTTGACTGAAAGATATTGGGCACCCAAATTCTTCGGTCTAAACTACAGGCAAGCAGCATAATTAAGGTGAGAGGAGAGGGTACGGGATGGAGTAACAAAAACAGTATCAATTTCCAGGAAAGTAGCAGGAACTCATACTTATTTAGAATAACATCTTGGGCAAGTTACACAATCTTTATTTCTTTGATGTCCTCCTTTGTGATGGGGAGGCAATAGTAGGGTTCCCTATCAAGGATACTTGTGAAGATTAAATGAGAGGATACATTTAATACTTAAAGCACAGCTTGGTGCACCCAAGCATTTCATTATTTTATTTATTTACTTACGATTTTAGCTACCATTGTTATTAGTTGCCAATCACTTTACATAGCTTACACCACAACAACATTGTGTGGTAAACCGTATTATCACCACTGAGAAAAAATGAGATCTAGACATGGAAACACAAAATGGCAGAATCAGTCTGACCTGTTTGACTTTAAAGCCCATTATGTGCCCCACCAACATTCTCAGCTCCTGTTTTTTAACCTCCTCTCTGAAGAGTCACGACTTGCTTTTGGTGGCCTCTGAAGTCTTTCAGATATCCAAACCAGGAGAGGAGAATGGGAAGGTCTTCAAAGAAAAAACACCTTTCCTTCTCTGTGACATGCAAAACAGTGAAGAATAGGAAATCCTTCTCTTAACACTCATGGGTCTGCAAATGAATTTTAAGTCTCTTTCCCCTTGTTTGGTTCTTTAAAACAGTTTATTACCACTCTCAATATAATTTCCTCACCATTCACCACAGAAGTTGAATGATTTTTACTATAAGTGTTAAATCACTTGTCACTGGAAGACAGATGGAAGGACACTAAGAAATGAAGAAGAAATGAAGAAGAGAGCCTTGTCTGAAAGGGAGAGTGCATATGTAAGAAGGGGAAGGAAAGTATGACTTTTTAAAAATTAAAGATAATTCATATTTTACATTAGGAAGATTTCAATTTGAGCCACATACCTTACTTTCTCCTTCATCCTGAAGGTGTTGAATCAGGCACACCATAAGCTCCATAACTAGGGAAGAGCCTGGCACCTGAGTTTCTGGAAGCTTTCCTAGAAACTGGTCCAAAGTATGCATGAAGTCATGCCAGGAACAAAGTATCACACCTTGAAGATTTCTGTCCCCACTCTCTTCTCATACCCTTAGACGGTGGACACTCGATGACAGCCTCCCAGTTTGTGGACCCGTCTCTGAAATCTGCTACTCGGTTAATTCTGAATTGGAGAGATGCAGACATTTGGGCTGCAGAAACTAATTTTGGAGCCATATGAGAGGATGTTCAGTCAGAACAGGGGTGAGAACACAGAGGGTATATATGCAGGAGGAGATGTAGTAGGTATATTACTTTAGCTGGTACCACACCAGCTGCTTTAAGTCATGCAGTGACCTAACACAAGAGAAGTAGACTACTTACTCATATTTAGTCCCAAATAAGTCTTCCTGAATAGCAGATCACCTTGCACATGGCTATGTAGTGATCTAGGCACTGTCTACTGTGTGGGCCCACCCTCTTTAGGGCCTTAGAGTTCTCTGAATTCCACCAAACACCTGAGGAAAAAGGAGGGGGGTTGCTTGGACACCCATCAGTTCCCTTCACACCCTCTTAGGACAGGGTAGTCACATGACAACACCTAACTGCTGAAGAAACTGATAAATCAGAGCCGTCATATATCCAGGAAAAAGAGGAAGGAGCTTGGGTACTTACTTACCCCATCACCCCTGCACAGTTATCTCACAGAGAACCTAGTCGCAGACAGTCTTGTCTGGAAGGCAGACCAAAGGTTTGACAGTTACATGGACCTGTTCTCTAGGACTCCAGGAGGACAGAATTCCATCAGGTCAGTGCAGGGAAGGAACCATTGCAATTCACAGAGGAGCTCAGCTCTGGGCAAGGTGTTTTATTAAAGTGTCCCTGCTTTTTATATCTGTGAAGCACTTTCCAGGCTCAGAGTGCACAGTGTGCATTCCTAGCATCTTCGGTTGTTGGCTTTTCTTTGTCATTCTCATCTCTGTTTAAATGCCATGATCTCAGAGCCCTCCCTCTCATTCCCCTTTCTACAAGTTTTCCCTTTCCCACCAGTCAAACTCTAATGCATTACCCTGTTTGACTTCCTTCATTGAAGTTCTCTGGATCTGAAATTACTATACCCATGACGTATCTATTTTCTTTCTTTCCCACTGGGATATAATCCCCAAGATAGCATGCACTCTCCCTGTTTCAGACACTGGCAATGGCATTTCCTCAATAAGTGATGGCTAGAAGAATTAATAAAATACATCCTTCTACTTATAAAATAGGGAAATCCCATTTCATTTTCCTTGAATACATAAGAAAACAGACAGTTACAAAAATAGGCATTTCTATGCCTAAGAAATGCCAGTGGTGTATTAATTCACCAGTACTTTAAAAAATGTTTTCTAGGGGTGCCTGGGTGGCTCAGTGGGTTAAAGCCTCTGCCTTCAGCTCAGGTCATGATCTCAGGGTCCTGGGATCGAGCCCCACATCGGGCTTCCTGCTCGGCAAGGAGCCTGCTTCCTACTCTCTCTCTCTGCCTACTTGTGATCTCTCTCTCTCTCTCTCTGACAAATAAATAAATAATTTTTAAAAATGTTAAAAATGTTTTCTATTTAACTGTGTCACTATTAATTCATTTCATTGTAAAGCCATTCAGAGANATGTTAAAAAATGTTTTCTATTTAACTGTGTCACTATTAATTCATTTCATTGTAAAGCCATTCAGAGAGATTCCTTTCATTATGTGTCTAACATAAGGAAACATTCATTATGTGTCTAACGTAAGGGAAAAAAAACAGATTTTATTGGTGGATTTGTAGACAGGATTTTTGCATCTGGGGGAAAAAAATTAAACCTGTAGCCTATTCAGTCTAGAACTTGGCTAACCCGTTGTCTTTCTGTGAAACACAATCTAAAGCCATAGCATCTCCTCTTTCTTTAAGACCCAGGCACCTAAAAATGTGTATTTCATCCAATGAACAGAGAAACTGTGTAAATAGATAATTTCCTATATTTGCATCCAACACAACATCTCTTTCTCTCAGAATACTTGTGAATTCAGGAAATGCCTACCACAGGTTTTATGCTGTCACTTTATTTATCTCGTGTTGCTGCTGTTCCAGACTTGCTCATCATCCCAAACAGTATTGGCAGGTGCCTTCATATTATGCAGTACCTGCAGCAAATCTCGGATTGTAGCTCCTTTATGCTTGTGTGGCATCCATTTTATCAGCTAAAGTAACTGAGTTCCGGATGAGTAATCAATGGGGTGTTGCTCTGGCACTGCATCCACACACTTGAGTCCTACCAATTCCGCAGACACCAAAGGCAGCACATTCTCCTGGCTCACCATCGGCGTCCCCTCCCAGGGGGATGTCTCAGCAGCGCGGCTTCAGCCCTACTTCTCAAAGCCAAACACTGAATTCGGGTCCCATTCTCCTGCCAACTCAATGCCTCATTGATTTTCCTTTATTGTTTCCAAATATGTTGTGTAGATAAATGAGTGGTGAACAGGATTGTTTAAGTTTGTGTAAGGATTTAGTAAAGATTAAAAAAAAAACCAAATGTTTGAGCATTCATACGTTGCTTATCTACTCCCTGTGGAAGCCAGTGGGAAACCATCCAAGAAGGATTTTATATCCTTGCCAACATTTCCTGCATTAAGTTGGGTGAAAACAGCATGTGGTCCTACTTTAATACTTACACGTTTTCAATTTTGGTCATAGTCAGAAATTGCTTTAATAAGCAAGTTTGAGAAAACAATTGGTAAGTCAACTCAACTTGAAAAATCTTAGGTTCTGGATATAAATATAGGTGTGCTCCATTTTGTCCAAAATGGACTGAATGACCAAAGTGAACAGAAGAATGAAAGCAGTGGTTTAGAAGTGGTGAGTCTTGGTTTTACAATGATTCCCTTGATAAACCTGGGTGGGTCTTTTAGATCCTTGTCTCTTTCATTGGCAAAATTTAAGTATTCTAGCTCACAAGTTTCTCCAAAAAAATGTGAGTACCTTACGAATATGAAATAACATTTGAAAACTGGAGGGAGTTCATGACTTTCTCTGGGATGACCATGGTGTGTAGAAAGATCCCAAGGGGGTCACCCTTAAATACATATTATCTGTAAGAAGGCCATTATCTGTATGAGTCAAATTCCTAAGTGCCTACATTGTCCAAGTGATGACCCAACATAAAAGAAAATTAGATCCATTGTATAAGAAAATAGGTCTATATTATCTTTGTGTAAACTTCTCAGTTTGAGTTTCTCACTCCTTACACTCCTAGCTTCTGTTGGCCATTGAATGATGCTCAAGAATGTCTTCCTCAAACCCTGTGTTATTATGCCATCTGCTTGATCACATACCTACAGGGACCCCTCTAGTATGTATGTTGTCAAAGTTATACTTAAAGACTCAATACCAGGAGCACTCGTTCCTTAATTCCTAATGACATGATTTTACATATAATAGGTATGTTGCTGGTAATGTTTCTCTAAAGTTCAGCCATGAGTGATTTTCGTACGATCTTCCCAAAGGTTAACTGGGCATTATTTATTGACTGATCCTACGCTTCCCCCCCCCACCAATAAACGTGCTGACATCTACAAATTACATAATATCCTGTCAGGCTAAGCCTTGGACATACATACCTCTGAATAAATACATAAAGGCATTACATAGCCTAAGTGGGAAAAACATAATAGGTAGCTATAATAGCTACCATTTATTGAGTCCTTATTCTATAAAAGATACAGAGCTAAACATTTATAAGCATAACTTCATTTTATTCTTATAGTTGCCCTAAGAGGCAAGACCATTACTATTCCTGTTTTAAACATGAGTAAAACAAGATTCAGAGCGGTTAAATGCCTTGCCCAAAGTTGCAGAACCTATAAGGGATGAGATGGGGACTCAAGCTTAGGCTCTTGCTTCCAGAGACCATTTCCACGTGGTTGTGCCATCACCAACATCCCTCACTGAGCAGAGCCAGGAGTTTGGGATGGTGGTTCAACATCCCAATCACCCCTGACCAGACCCTGACTACACCTCTTCATCCATTCAGTGACCACTGCCTAACACTAACGTTCCAGACTGACAACTCACGTGGAAGGGATCTGGACCAACCAACGACTGTGCCCCCAGCCCTGCAAAGGAGACAGGAGTGTGTTGGGATTCTGTGGAGACTCAGAAGGCCACCTTCACCTTTTATCTACTTTATAAATCTCCTAGTTGCTCCTCTTAAAAGTCCAGCTGTCTATGCTTTTCCACATAATTATTCCAATAATTGAATGTCTAAATATCACATGGGAATATGGAAAACCACATGGGTAAATTTCCAAGCAGTCACAGGAATAATTGAAAAAAGTTCTGCTAGTGACTGTTTATCTTTTTAAAAAGTGTACATTTCTGAGAACATGATACTTTAAATATGTTACTCAAAAATTGCAAGTAATTTCTACAATGAAAATGTGTGCTAATTCTACAATATAAATGTGTTTTAAGTTCTTGGAACTTAGGAGTATGGAGAAATTTATGAACTATGTATATGCTTTTGAGTTTGTTAGAAGGCTGACTTTTGGTAGAATCTGCTTATGATTTTCAAAATCTTTACTTAGTTCTGGACAATGCCATGTTGCTTTCTCAAAATTCAAACAACAAATTGTTTTATATGAGGATAAATGAGACTGGTAATTAGGTTTAGGATAAAATGTATAAATAAAGATGTAACATTTATTAACAAGTTAATAACAACTGTACTATTAAGAGCAGCTAAACTCTGGGTATAGCCAGTTGATCATTATTAACTTCCTATAAGATCAATACCATCGAGTCAACCAACTTCATTTTATTCATAGGCATGACTTCGGTTATTTGTCCTGATGGATATAACCTTTCTCCTCTTGTAGGCTCAACTTTCAAATCAGGCAACTATCCCAACTTCACCCAGAAAAAACTCGTTGGTAATATTTTAGTTTTTACAACATAGATGTGCTTTCTACTTACAATATCAATTATTTATCCATGGGAGGGACTTCTCTTTGCATTACTTTGTAGGAATACGCTCAGTTTTCATGCTCTTTCTAATTTCAACCAGGACACGCAAAATCATTTAGCGTAAACTAAGCTGGATTTAGTTAAAATGCTAAAAATTATCTGGGCACAAAACGAGAGATTTTTGTTTGGTCATTATTGGTCATGAATCTCATACGCTCTCCAGCCTTTTATGGAATTGGTGATACAGTCTTTCTTCATGCTTGTTGTGCCCAGAAATATACATTAGACGTGTGGGACAGTACAAAACAGAAAAATGATGACACTTGAGTTTTTCCTGCAAGGGCCTTTTCTTGGTTTTATAGATTTATATTTTATGATTACCGCACAGCGTGCCGGTGGCAGCTTCCTTCCGCATGTGCAAACAGCACTTGCAGACGGTGTAAAATTAGGGAACACATCCCTCCACTGCCTCTCCTTCCCTCTTCCTACTTCAATGTCCTATGGCCAGTGGTGCTCTGAACGCACAGTCCTTTATCCCGCCTGAATCCAATCAGAGGACCAAATGGCAGCCTTTGTGGCATGTCACAGACTGCACCGATAATAGGCAAAATTGGCCTGTTTTGAATTTTTCTTAAACGTGCCAATAATATCAAAGAATAGCTTGAGGAGGGCGTGTTTGCTCCCATTCTTTCCACTTTGGCTCCCGCGCCCTCTTCCTCATTTTGATTTTAAAGAAAAAGGCTAATTGTGCATTATCTGCTTGTTATTTTAAGGTGCCACACGTGACTTCAAAAGAAAAACAATTTAAACGGAAGCTAGTCTCACATAATATGTCAGGGAGGTTCAAAAGAGAGTTCTGGTTAAATTTTTTAAGATATCACTTTAGCTTCCTGAAAAATGCACGTGCATACACATACTGAAAAGGGAAGAAGGGAACACAGAGCCACAATTCCCTCTTATTTTACTCTAGCAACTGTCATGGGAAAACATCAGCTCGTTCTCCGATAACTAAGTCTGGTGTATTGGCGCAACCATGAAGAAGTCATAAGTATGTAAAACAGCAACTGCTCCGAGAGCTAAATTATGTAGGAAACAATGTCAAAGACCAGTTCATTATGTGTATCTATCAGCAATTTTGAAATGATTAGCTCCCAAACACATTTCTGAGAGAAAGCCATCCAGCGTCTGAAAGAAGACTGAGAACACGTGAAGGCCCTATGAGGCCCTATTTATGGCTGTGGAATGTTCTGCAAAATACCAACCCAACTCCAGAAGCAAATTCTACACTTTACAAAGTGCAGCAGCAATGGGCTTTTCACCTGATCTTAATTTTTCCTAAGTAATCATTTTGGATTGTTTTGTTAGGTTTTGAAATTCTATTTGCTTTTTCAAAAAATCAAAAAAGTGGTTCCAAGCCTCAACGGTGAGATGAATAAATGATCAGCATGGTGTTTTTCATATACCGTGAGATGCACCCCCATACTGGACGCACCAACCACAACGGAAGACAAGCCAGAGGTGACATCAACAAGGATGAAGAGTGGCACCAAGAAGGAAGTTGTCATTTTGTGAGTGCAACCGCAGAGTTCCTCCCAAAGAGTCAAAAGGTCCAAGATGGTATCACAGGCAGAAATAGGATGCATCCTAAAACCTCAGAAAAAAGCAGAAGGACAAGGAGAAGAACTGGCTCCCACTGGATCACTCTTTCTATCTGTATAGGAATGAGCGAATGAGCATGGCATTCTTGCATACACACAGACTACGCTTCAGTGTCTTCGATTCTGGAAAAACCCTGCTAACTGCAGAGATCCAGGAAGCCTGGAACCAAATAGTTCAAGTTGGGACAAACGAGAAAGAGAATAAGAAAGGTATGGTAGCTTAAACACTCTGAGTCCAGACTGCAATGCTTTTCCTTCTCTGTAGGAATATATACAGGTATGTATTCTTTTCTATTTAAAAGTCCCACCATACTTTGCTGTTCCTTTCCTTTTAATGCATGCCAGATACCTGTAATTTATGGCGCACAGCAATGGCTTCATCAACTACATTTCCTTTCAAATTGAAGCTAAATTTGTAAAGGACGAAGCTTGACAAGTTCATGGTGGGGTCCTATCTCCACTTGAAAACTGAAAGAATAATTAATAGCTAAACAACTATTGCAAGAGTTATAAAACCATTACGTGTATAGAAGCATAGGAATGTGTATGGGTTAGTCACTGGGGACTGCCAGCCACATTAGAGATCCATGTTCTTATAACAGAAACTCTACCACAAAACATCCTACTTCAAGGGTATTAAAAAAATCCTCTTCAAGACAATAATAATAATAATAATAATAATAATAATAATAATAATAATAATAATAATTGACTTACTAACCTGGTAAGTCATACAGAAATTCTTCAGGACATTTCCATGGAAATTTCCAAGGAAAGAGAATCGACAAGGAAAAGGTTATATTCTCTGGTGGAACCAAAGGAACTGGAAAATTGATGACAAATGCAAAAATGTATGCCAAGAGAATCTTGTTACAGCAAGGGACTGCAATCCGAACTCTGCTCTTGTTGTAGTAACAGTGGGGTGTGACCAAGACCAGGGAGCCAGCAGCCAGAATCGTCTGAGGAGATGGTGCATGGGCTTCAGAGTATGGAACAAGAGAAAATGGAGCACATTCTAGAAAAGGGGTCAGTGAGAACCAACCTCATGGTCCAAATGGAGGACCAGAAAGCTGATCACAAGCCAGGAGAATGCAAACCAAAGATACCAGAGTAAATCTACCAGGAGCAGAAGAATGCTTACTGATCTGGAAGACTTTATAGGATGTTTTCAATCTCATGTCTGGTGGGAGCCAATGAACTGGCTCATCCAACATAAGGACCACATCATCTGTCCGTCCTTCCTTCTTTTCCTTCCTTCCTTCCTTCCTTCCTTCCTTCTTTCTTCCTTTCTTCCTTCCTCTCTTTCTCTTTTCTTTCTTTTCCTTCCTTCCTTCCTCTTTCTCTCTTTCTTTTCCTTCCTTCCTTTTTCTTTTCTTTTTTCTCCTCTTTTCTTTTCTTTTCCTTCCTTTCTTTCTTCCTTCCTTTCTTCCTCTCTTTCTTTTTTCTTTCTTTTCTTTCTTTCCCTTCCTTCCTTCCTTCCTCCTTCCCTCCCTCCCTTCCTCTCTCCCTGCCTCCCTCCCTCCCATCTTCCTTCCTTTCTTCCTTCCTTCCTTCCTTCCTTCCTTCCTTCCTTCCTTCCTTCCTTCCCTTCTTCTTTTTTTTTAATGCATGGGGAGAGAAGGAATAAAATAGATCAAAGCTTCAGTGGTCTCTGTATATGCATGTGTGTGCGTGAATGTGTGTCTCTGACACACATACACACATTGGCAACCATGGCTAAAGTAATAGCCAAAGGGTCACAACTATAACCCCCTTCAAGGCAGAGTCTGTGGTGTGTTTTTGTTTGTTTTTCTGCTTGGGGTTTTTGTTTGTTTGTTTGTTTAATCTTTCTATTTCCTGCAACTAATGCATTTTATGCATAACAAAGAATGTTTAATGAATGAAGGAGGAAAAAAGTCCACCTCTTCTAGTACATGGTGCTTCGTAGTTACATTTATCAGGGGTGAACTGTACTTAAACACTCGATGCCAAAATAATAAAATTAATCACAGTATCTTACCAGGAAGTGATCACCACTTTTTAAACCTTAAATCTGCTTTTATCAAAACATAAATCAACGCTTCTGCGCAAGTCACCTGGTGGGAAGGTGGTGTCCAGGGAGGGAGACAGGAGAGAGCTTGTGGGCTGCACCCTCGTGTTCTTCTGCGTCCAGTGAGGTGGTCGCCTGAGGACACAGGTAAGTGCGAGTCATCGATCCGCATACCTAAGACCTATGCCCTTGACCCTATGTAAGCCGGACTTCCAACAGCAACAGGATGCAAGCCAATCAAAATATTTTGGAAATATTTTGGGAAAAAATATTCGCTTTTATCAAGAGCATTTAATGCAGAAATGATTTGTCTCAGCTAAAAGAACATTGCAGACGTAGATTCCTGAATAGGCATCTGGGGCTGGGAGGCAGCAAAAGATGTTTGGTCCCACAGCGGACTTTGCATTCTGCAGGAGCATTAAATAAATGAACTCGTCATATCATAGTTCGCAAGAGAGAAACCAGTGTATCGCTCGACTCATCAGTGACATCAACCGAGTCCACCACATTGTTAGAAACTCGCCTCCTTGCATGTGCCCCAACCTGCCCCTCACTGCCTGGAAGGGCGACCTCCCGAGAGCCTTGCGCTGTGGCCGAGCACGGGAGGACTGTCCAGCGCTCGGGAAGACGGGCTGGCCCTCCGCATCCACGGATCGGCCAAGGGCCAGGTTGCCTGTTTACGCTGTGTTAGCGAGCTTCCCAGAGCACTGGAGAGTCTCCGGGCGCCGCGGAGCCAGCATCCGGAGGACAAACATCCCCCCGGAGCCGGCGGGATTGAGCTCCGCTCCCGAGCCCAGCAGGCCTGGGGCCACACGCCTTTGGGGCACCTTTCCCTGCCACGCACAGGAATGGAGAAGGATTTGCTTGGCATCCAAATGAGTCACATAATACCAGCAGCAAAGAAAGTTTATCACGATTTACTTTTCTTGGAAGGCATTAAGAAAAAAAAATTAAATAAACAAATATGGATTATTTTTATAATGAGTGCAATCTTCTTAGACTAATAGTCAGAGAAGGGCTATGATGGTGACATGTCGAAAAATCCCAAATGGCAAAATATAATTAAAGTTAAAACCGTTGAACAAATAAACCTGTTAAATACATAATATTACCAGGCAAAATAGCTCTGTGTTTATCACTTTGCCACTGTAATTATGTTCGGTGCAACTCTTCATGCATATATTAATATCTTGCTAACATTTCAGAGGCTAAAACATACATTGCACAGCACTGAGTACAGCTTCAACCAGAAAGAGCGTGGCAAAAACTCTTGTTATTAAAAAACAAAAATAAAAAGGACCTTTGGATGTAATATTACTCCTAACTGCTTTACTGAGAAGTAAGATTCTTCTGACCACATGTGTCCTGGTCTCAAGTGAATAATCCTTACGTACCTCCACCTGAGCGTCTGCTTAGAAAAGTCACGAAATTATCTACTGCAGGTCTCCGCAAGCATGAAGCCCAGAAGTTGTTCAGCTGGACCTGAAAAAGGAAACACCAGGAAGTGAACTTAGGTTGTTATTTCCATGTAAATAGAAGACAAATATTTTTAAGTAATTTTAACTAATTTTCAAAGATTATGGATAAACCGTAATTGCATAGATGTGGGTTCGAGTGGGTGTGTTAGTTATTAGGAACCAGGAGAGGTCAGGAAATTAATTCCCCTGGGGTGAAACCCTGTCTCCAAAAATAAGCAAGAAAAGGCTTTGAAATGATTTCTGAAGGCTGGACAAAATCAGTGCCAAAGGTTGCATGGGAAAAGCAAAAGAAGAAAAGATTACTTGCAATGAGTAGCAAAAGAAGGAGGGAGAGGGGGTGGGGAAAGGAGAGAGAAGACCAAGTGTCTGCAAGTACAGAGCACATCGTGAGTCTACTGCCTGAGTTCACAGAACACTGTTCGTACCACCAACAAGCTACAGAAACAGGGACTGGAAAATCTTTTTTTATTTATTTATTTGACAGAGCGAGAGAGAGATCACAAGGAGGCAGAGAGGCAGGCAGAGGGAGAGGGGGAAGTAGGATCTCCATTGAGCAGGGAGCCCGATGCAAGACTCGATCCCAGGACCCTGAGATCATGACCTGAGCCGAAGGCAGAGGCTTAACCCACTGAGCCACCCAGGCTCAGAGATTAAGGAATTCTTAATCCTTAAGATTAAGGAAAATCTTCATAAAAATCACAATCTTCTAGGAACAACAAGAGCAACAAAAGAAATGTGACCCCCTCGAAAACTCCCTAATGTTAACCTGTTTAATGTACGTGGGACTTCATTTTCACAAATTAATTTTTACCATTAGAATAGCCAAGAAATGTGAAGAGCCTAGAAACAGCAGAGCCAATGAATCAAATACGGTCACGTGATAGTTCACCGTCACCGCAATTCGCATCGAACCATAATCATAACCATCTTTCGGAGGAACAGCTTTCAACACAATAGCTACATTTTATTTAGAGAATCAAGAGAGTTAAATATTTTATAAGGGAAAAATTAACGCGTCTTTACTTATGACTGAGCAAGTCATTATAATTATTTTTTCAAATTTCCTTCAGTTCTCTTAAAATAAATACCACGAAATGACAGTTTCGGTCCGTCACCACACCCTTTTTTTGTCCATGCCGCAATGAATTGCCCTAACACATCCAATTGAGTGGCCATTGTGATTGTGGTTTTAGAGTGTGAAGTTCTATTTCCTCACATTTGGGTTTTAATCCCATCACTCATTCAAGTCAGACCGCTGAACACTTACCAATTTTTAGAGACTCAAATTACTCCCATTTTGAGATGGATTAAAACTTAAATCATGTTGAAGGACATCGCCCAACTAGTTAATGTACATATACGTGGGGTGGGAGGTTGCGGATCTGGATGACCTCAAAATGGAAACTATTCTGCAGCAACGGGTCCCCACACCCAACACGTCTGCACACAACCGCGGCACAGATTTGACCTCTCCTGAGACAACCGTGCACTGTTGGCTCGAGCCTTCGAGAAAGACTTAGATTTTTGCTGGGACTGGAAAGGGTCGTTGGCATCGTCCTAGCCTCGGGCCCTGCCCTCTCTCTCCACCACTCTTGCTGAGCTGCAATAATATGGAGCCCGTTTGCAATTCCCAAATCCTTAAAGCTCCTCTACCCCTGAGCTTTTGTGCACACTCTTCTGTTTTGATGGAGGTACGCTTCCGGGCTCCCTCAGCCTGCCATCTCCTGCATTTCTTCCTCCACCCCTCGTTTGAAGTATCAGCTCATCCAGGAAGTCTTTGATGATGAGGAAGCCCATACAGATGCCTTTGTTGGGGTTTTCAAAGGCTAATCTCTATTTTGGTGTGTCTCTTCTATGGGATTATAAGCGAGTTAAAGAAAGAGACCTCTGTTATTAAACTTCAAAACCCCAGGACCTGTCACAGCACCTGATACATAGTTGCAATTCACTCATTGAAGCAAGCTGAATGAATAGATGAGTCAACAAAAGCCAAACTAGAGGAGAGGAAACAGGAAGGGCCAAGGGAACATCCATGACATTTCTTTTTTTTTTTTTTTAAGATTTTACTTATTTATTTATTTGACACAGAGAGAGAGAGAGAGATCACAAGTAGGCTAAGAGGCAGGCAGAGAGAGAGGAGGAAGCANTAAGATTTTACTTATTTATTTATTTGACACAGAGAGAGAGAGAGATCACAAGTAGGCTAAGAGGCAGGCAGAGAGAGAGGAGGAAGCAGGCTCCTTGCCGAGCAGGGAGCCCGATTCGGGCCTCGATCCCAGGACCCTGAGATCATGACCTGAGCTGAAGGCAGAGGCTTTAACCCACTGAGCCACCCAGGTGCCCATCAATGACATTTCTAACTTTAAGATCGCTCTAGACTTGTGCTGGTCTGCTTGTCTAGCCCTGTGAAATATTTTCCAAACTCTGTTACATACATTGCCCACATGGGACACAGACCTTCTTCGGCTTCGTAGGAGGACACTGACACTCAGAAAGATTTCAACAACTGGCCTCAATGCAAGCAGGCCGTTGCTAACAGGTGGGAGCGCGGGCTGCTGATACTCAGTCCCCTTCCTTCCACTCGGTTGCCATGCGTTACGTGGTCCAGAAGAAACGCATCGGGAGGAAGGAAGGGGCGACAGGAAGAGTCTCCCCAGAACAATTCTTTGGACACGAAATCTTTCCTTTCATAAGTGTAGAGAGAAAGCATCTCTTTGCAATTACACATGTTTGTTCTCTAACCATCACAAGAAGCTTTTGCTGTAGGAAACTCCACGTGAACCAGACATTAGGATTCTACCGCCGATCAGAAGCTGACACTGGCCATCCTGTTTCATCTCCCTGGACCCCAAAAATCTCACCCTTCAGTGCACATATGTCTGCCACAGCACTACAGTATTGAGATTTTGAGGCATTTATAAAAGCCTGAGATACTTATGTAAAAAAAAAAATCACTCAGAGAGGCATCTGAGGGAACAGATGAATACAGGTAACTGTGGGAAAAGAGCTCTCATGGGGCTAAGGAGAGATCCTCGGAGACCCCTTATCAGAAAGACAGACAGACAGACAGACAGGATGGAAGGAAGGAAGGAAGGGAGGGAAGGGGAGGGGAGGGAGGAAGGGGAAGGAAGGGAGAAAGAAATCTGAATTTCTCTGTTGCCGCTGTGTTTAGACCTATAAACATTTTGTCATCTGACTATAAACCTCCCTTGGAAAGTGGTCAGCATCAAGTCCAGCCAAGGACAGTGTCTTATTAGGCTGTTACATCCACTATTACCATGATTTTGGCATCACTGGGGACACAGAATTATCATTCTTCAGCATATGAACTAGAAGTATTTATTTTTTTAAGAAATGTTTATATTGTGTTATTCCTTCCTTTTTTTATCTAATTGAAATTCATTAATTAACTCCATGTTGTTTTGTCCCTCTACATAGCCACAGTACCCCAAAATCAAAATAATTTTCTACTTCCTTGCTTGTTTCCAAGATCTTAATGCTAAACACTGCAAGCATAGAAGAGCCTGGAAAAATGCTGTTAGCTATTTGGAGACCTATACACTAGACAAATCTTGCAAATAAATGAATAAATAATATATGAACACACTGGGTCCTTCGTTCACTAGGTTTATACGGCAAAAGAGTGATACAGAGGACCGACAGTAACTTTAAAATATGTAAATACCTACACTGGACAATTCAGGCACAAAAAATATATAGTAACTCGGTGCTTCTATAAATTCACATTTTATGCATTTCCACTGTATAAGTTAACACCTTCCTTGCTTTCTACAGTTTCGTTTCTCTTATGATACCTCGTCTTTAATGTATGGCACAAATTATCAAGAAAGCATTAATCTACAAAGTTCAAATCCTGTGTTTGTTTTTATCAACCATCTCAACACAGAGTTTTCTCTCCACAATGAGGTCTTTCTGAACGGCCTGACAGAGTATTTTTAAATTGGCGTTGACAAGCTTATTCTGAGACTATTCCCGAATGCATGCTTGTCTATCTCTGTACACACCTTAGACACCACTGTGAGCTCTGGGTGGAATTCTTTACAGTTCCTCTTGTTCACTATCAACGGCCTGAGCTGCTGAAAATGTTTCGTAAATTCACGAAAGAGAGTTAAGTATTGATTCCTTGGCTTGGCGCGCTCTGTTTTCTCACTGAACGTGAAGGAATAGGGACGAAGCATCTTTGTTGGGCTCCACAATGGATGGTTTTCCAGTCACATTGTTGCACTGTTGCATTTGGAAAGAAGAGTTCTGGAAATCATTTCTCGTTCTATTTGCAGCTCGCTTTGTATTTCAGGGTTTTATGATGATTCAAGGCAGCTTTCAAATTAAAATGTAGACACTCACTCCTGATTTTCCTAAGGCAAATGTAAGAATTTCCACCTTGGTCACTGAACCAGTTTCTCCTTTATGCATGTCATCCACCCAAGGTCAGGTTGACCATCCTGGCGTAAGCACTCGACTGATGAAAGCCGTGGACACTTTCTGGTCACTTAGGTTTGAGGAGTTCATGCAATTGTTCCAATGGGCTCGAATTTCCCTGACTTTCTCCTTCTGCCTCCTTTCTGATAGCAAGAGGTGATTTGTTTTAGTTCTTTCAACTTCTCCGGAAATCACAGAGGTGACAGCATGGGCTTTTCTCTGCCGTCAAAAAAACTCCCCATTGAGAGTATGTCGCTGTCTTTGGGCTAGAAAGCATTAGGCAGAATATTACTCAGCCATCAGAAAGGATGAATACCCAACTTTTGCATCAACATGGTCTGGAGGAGATTATGCTGAGTGAAATAAGTCAAGCAGAGAAAGTCAATTATCATACGGTTTCACTTACTTGTGGAACATAAGGAACAACATGGAGGACATTAGGAGAAGGAAAGGAAAAGAGAATTTGGGGAAAATCGGAAGGGGAGGTGAACCATGAGAAACTGTGGACTCTGAGAAACAAACAGGATTATGGAGGGGAGGGGGTATGGGAGGATGGGTGAGCCTGGTGGTGGGTATTAAGGAGGGCACGTATTGCATGGAGCACTGGGTGTGTTGCATAAACAATGGATCTTGGATCACTGAAAAAATAATAATAAAAAAAAAAAGAAAGAAAGCATTAGGCAGTGGTATTTTCCAGTGAGAGCTAGGTTTCAAAGAATGGCCTGGCTTATACTTTGAAAGACCTTTCTTTGGATTGTTTATTTACCCATTTTCATTTGCTTCTGACTCTACCTCTGATGATCATTCGGGCTCCTCTTCTTTTCCTTGATCTTCACTTTCTCTCCTACATGTGCCGGACTACATCCCTACTCCACGTCTTTTCAGGGGCAGCAGAGATGTAGGGAGTCAGTGTAAACTAGAGGAGAGTTCTCTTCTCGAAAATGCGATTTTCATGCTTTGTCATTGAGCCCCTCCTGCCCCTTCCTCTGGAGCAAACGGCTCACAAGTCTGTTCAAGCAGAAGCAAAACCAAAGCTCCTGCATGACACGATGCCTTGTACACGGAAGAAAGGTTGAAACAAAGAAAATGGAGGGAATCCAATAGTCCATGGGCCAACCAGGAAATGCATAAACAATTCCACAGGTGAGGAGAAGCGGAGCAGATGTGGTTTTGTTTTCATAACAGTATTTCATATTTAATTGAATCAAACTAATATATAGGAGGGATTCCTTGCCTGGGGCTCCCAGTTTCAATTCATCGGAGAAAGAGAGTGGCGCGAAGACAGAAGAACAAGATGGTGAGGGCAGAGCATGCGAAAGAGGGAGGGGTCAACCAAGGCCCAGCGGTGGGTGGGTCAGGGGGCAGCTGTTCACAGGAACTTCTGTGGAATATTCCACTCATGTGCCTGCTCCGCTCAGGTGGGCTTCGGGGATTCTTATCATCGAACTCGAGATCTGTCGTTTTTCCCTTCATCCTCATCCTCTGTGCTCCCATTTACTTGTAGCTTATTGAGTAGTGTGTTCTGTGTTGGTCAATTATATTCATGTCCAAGGCCGTGAAGGCCCGTCAGAATTCCATTTAGGTTGCTTGTTGTGGGCTCATCGACACCTGGCAGGTTTGTTCTTCTGTCCTCTGGTGTGATCCAGGCAGATCTTCAACACAGAGCGGCAGGCTCCGCGTCAATAGCCAGGACCAAAGGTAAACCCACCGGTGTCACTGAGGTGTGATTTGCAGGTAGCAGGGTCCGGGGGAAAGGAGAATGTCAATTAAGTGTGATACAAGGGTGCTGTGTACGTATTCCTGATGCGATTTATAATTCCCAGGGCTTTCAGAGGGTGACTAATTGACACGCCGGTAAGGTGGATCGCTATAATTGTCCCCATTTCACTGAGGAGGAAATTGTCTTGCACTCTGGAAAAGCTCATTGACGCTCTGTGTATCTTTGCTGGGTACCGAGGCACTTCCCAGGGGTGCTGTGAGGACCAATTACTAATTATCGGGAAGAGCTCTTACGCTCTGATGAGATCCTTCAGAATGTAGGTATCTGCGAAACCTTGGGGAAACCTTGCTAATGTTTTCTGTAACAGATGGCATCAGGCCAGGCACCTTTGGTCATTGGATCAGCACAGTCTGGACTCAATGGATAAAGAAAAGAGAGAATCACAGAGAGAAAGATGTAGGAGAGGGGGGAGCCCCAATCACACCTCATGTGTCAAGACTGTATCAATTAGAAACTAACTTTCGGTGACCCTCCCATCACAATGATTAAAAAAAATAGAAAGTGAGAAATTTTTAGAATTGGAAAGGTCCTTATAACTATCAGGTACTAAATCAATGATGATAAAGATTTGGTACAATATCCACATAGAAATGAAGGAGAAACACCACATCACAGTATGTAATGAAAACAATGCAAATGACCCCAAAGAAGAAGAGTAACAAGGTAAATTCAGTGCCCTGGAGTTCTGGGAGTTAACTAGGGAAGAATTTCAAGAGAAGAGTTTTGACCACAATTTCGATAAGAAGTGGTAATGGGCCAAATCCTCCACTTTGTATTAGGTCGGCTGATAACATGGTGGTGACGAGCTGGTGTTTTTCTCATTGGTGGAATGAATAAGGGTATGCACTCCATGAAGATGTGGGGAAGAATGAGTGAGGAGATACCTGACAAGAAGTGAAAATAGTCATTAACACACAACAAATTATCAATAAATCCACTGTTTCCTCATTGCACCTGTGGCTTTGCTCTCACCATGAAGTAAGTGCTCAACAGTATTTATTGAATGAATGTAATATTCATCTTTGGTGCAGCAGTAGTGTTGGAGAGTGAAGGCAGGAAATAGAAATTTTAGAAATGGGCTGATATCCTATGAATAGAGACAAAAAAAAAAACCAAAACAAAACAAAGAAAACTGCAAACAACTTTTCTTCGTGTGGAGCAGCATTAAATTCCTAATTCACTTCCCAAAAGCCAGCCTTCATTAAAGCATCTTCTCTTCTTTCCCACTCCATTTGTTCTTCCACGCCTGCAGCTTGGTTTCTCCCCTTTCTCGTGACTCTGCTCACCCAAGTCCTCAAGGCTGTCTCCATAGCTGAGTCAACAGCCATTCCACAGCCCTCCTTTCCTTGACTTCCCCACTGCACCTGACACCTGGCTGGGCCGCTTTCGTAGTCTCTCTCTCTCTCTCTCTCTCTCTCTGTGCCTTTTGTGTTTCCCTGTCCCTGAGTTTTGTCCTGTATTTCTTCTTCTTCTTCTTTTTTTAAGGTTCTATTTACTTATTTGACGAAAAGAGAGAGAGAGAGAGAGAGAGAGAGAGAGAGCACAGAAGCAGGAGGAGAGGCAGAGGGGGAAGCGGACTCTCCGCTGAGCAGGGAGCCCGATGCAGGACTCGATCCCAGGATCCCGGGATCATGACCTGAGCTGAAGGCAGATGCTTCACTGACTGAGCCACCCAGATGCCCCTCATCCTCTATTTCTGACTGCGCCCCCTGCTCGACTCCTTTGTAGCCAACCACTGATGTTATTGGTGTCCCGGGCTCTGCTTGCTCCTTGCTTCCCTAACCCACCATGCAGGGGGGCCCCTGGACTCTCTAGCCTCACGCCTGCCACCCGTCCCCTCCTGCCTGTGACCTGAACTTCTCCTTGTTCCATGAGCTGCCCTGAGAATAACCATCTCATCTTTCCATTGGTGTCATGCCTGGTCACCCTTCAGTTGAGAGTGGACTTCCCTGACCTCTGTACACCTGCCTCCCTTGCAGGAACTTCCTCTGTTATGAATACTCAGCCTGTTGTCTTGTAATGACTTGTGTCTGTATTCCCTGAGGAGTGGCCTGCTGTCCTGGGGCAGTGTGGAGCAGAAGAGGTGAACAGGCAGAGAGCCCTCTCCTGTCCTCCGTGATCCCAGGAGTGGGGCAGCTCTGCCCGGAGGCTACGTCTTTATCTAATTTGTGAAGAGAACTCGTAGGCCAACAGAAGCCCTGTCTCTAACACCTGGAAAGCGGAATGAAGGCGACACTGTGTCTGTGGTGTTCACCACTGAATTCTCAGCTCCTATCACACTGCCTGGATTCCCTCTAATAATCGTTAAATAAATTCTCTCCATTATTCTAAAAATGCGCTGTCCTCCACGGTAGGGTCTGACCCACCTTGTGGCTACTGAGCACTTGAAGTATGGCTCGGATGTGCTTGGGATAGAGTAGACACTGAGTTTGAGACATAGCCCCCCCCCCAAATGCAGTGTGTCTCGTTAATAATTTTGTATTGATTACAGAATGAAATAACATTGTGGATTTATTGCTTTAAATAAAATGTATAATTAAGAGTACCATTACCAGGCAGTGGGTGACTCGGTTGGCTAAGCATTTGCCTTTGGCCCAGGTCATGATCTCAGGGTCCTGGGATCGAGCCCAGCATTGGGCTCCCTGCTTGGCGGGAGTCAGCTTCTCCTTCTCCCTCTGCGGCTCACCCTGCTCGTACTCTCTCTCTCTCTCTCTGTCAAATAAATAAATAAAATCTAAAAAAAAAAAAAAAGAGTACCATCACCTGTTTCTTTACACTTCTGTGAATGGCTCTAGAGAATTTGCCCCTGAGGCTCCCTCTAGCCTTCTGGCATCCTCCGAGATGTCCTTCTGAGAGGCTGTTCTCTACACAAGTCTTCACGAAGCATCTAAACATCTCCAGCTCAAGTCCCACGGCCACTGTCCAACTCAACCAAACTGAATTTATCCTGTTTCCCAACGACGTGTACCACCTCCTCGGGCGTCCCTGGTCACAACTCACCCAGTCCCCTAACTAGAACACGGCGTATTCCACAACCTATTTTTTTCCCCATAAAATGACTCTCTTCTTCCCATTTGCCCTTTTTTCTAATCTATCCTTCACGATGCTGTGAAAATGGTCGCCGGATTCTCTGGTGTAAATCATGTCATGGCTCCTCATCAGCACCACATCCAAGGCCCTTTTTGGCAACGCACACATGAAACAGCCCTTCATGATAATCGGGTTGCTCTCTTCAGCTCCACTCTGTCCATTCTTAGTAGTCTCACAAGGCCTCTCTGCTTCGTGCTAAGAAAAAGAGCCACTTACAGAGTACATTCCAGAAACATAGCCCCACAATACTTTCTCATTCTCATTTTACAGGTGAAGAACCTGAAGCGGGGAGGTTAAATAATCTATTGAGCATCTCACCTAACTATGTGACGGAGCCAGTACTTGAACCCAGGCCACCTGAGAGGGCGTCTGTCCTCAGCCAATGGGTTCCATTTCCCTTCTGCAGTAATGAAGTCATGGCTGTTCTCTGAGAGCAGCAACACAATACTTCTGTGCCTTGTCCAAGTTTGCTCCTTACACTTGGGAATGTCTGCCACCCCTTCATCACCTCATCACCAAAGACATCAATGTGGAAAGTTTATCAGACCCTCTCAGGAACGTGGAGTTGTTTTTCTTTATGCTCGCCTAGCATTTAACAATATATAAATACTAAGTGTCTGTCTCATTGGGATGATATAGTTTTTCTCTCTTAGTTTTCTATTATCAAGCACAATGCCTGACCCATAGTTGGCTCCCAGTGCCCGTCTATCGGGTTTGGGGCTGTGGGGTTGGCAGGAGGGGACACTGCTTTGAGCGGAACATTGTTGGCTGGATGGTGGGGAGGTTGCTGACTGAGTTGACCTTGTCTGGACTCTTGAGATCTCCAATTCTCATTTGAGAAATGCGAAGTTGAGAAACACTGGGCGAGAAGGAAGTTCATCCTCGTCCACCTCTTAGTGTGGAGGTTTTCATTCGCGGGACCATTTTTCACAGAGTCATAGAATTTCAGGACTGTATTACAGCTGAGATGATTTAATAACCAAAGTCCTTAACTGTACATAGAAGTAAGTGCAGACAATGTTTAAATAACTCATCTACAAGAAAACTGCAAGTTACTCTTAGAGTCTATACTTGAACCTGACTTCCTGCCTTCCAACCCAGAGCCCAGGGTTCTTCCTCACAGACACATAAATACAGGATGATTTTACACACACACACACACACACACACACACACACGCACACATGCACACACACATCCCTTCACTGTTAACGAACTAATTGAAAAAAAAAATGCATGTGTTCCTTACCTAAAATCCGGAGCCATTTGTGGGAAAAATCAGGGCTAATAGAAATATAGTGATTTATACAAGATATTTTCTCATTTACTTCTATACTACAAAGAAATGTACTACTTCACTTTCCCCGAGACAGGGAAAATCTGTCCAGCCAATACTTTTCAAACCAGTCAGTGCAAAGAAATCAAGTTTACTCCGTTTTTGCTGACTTCCTTTTGTCAGCTTCCCACTACTTTCATAATTATCATCATAAGAGCAGCTAACATTTTTGTATTAATTATTCTTTACCATGACTTCTGCAAAATTCTTTACCTGCCTGCCCACCTTCGATCCATATGACAATCTCTGAGGTTGACCGCTAATACAATTTCCCATTTTTATAGTCAAAGATTCTGAAGTCCAAAGAGATTTAATAAATTCCACAGGGTCACAGAACTTCTCTGTGGCAGAAACTGCAGTTGTATTTAAAGGAAACCTGACACCAAACCTTATGCTCTGAACCACTAATCTAGTCCATGTGTCTTCAACACTGTATTCATTTTCTGTTTAGAAAGAGGGAATCACAGAACCAAGGAGCTAGAAATTATTTAGATTCTGTCTGGTCCCTACGAATGAGCTGGTAGAAGCCCAAAAGAATGTCCTGGAAAATAAACGAATCAACCTCTCCTGGACTTACTCTTCTTAAAATGTTTTCCACATTTTTCTCAGTCACACAAGAAAGTGCTTCGCAGAGTGTACATGATAAATGGGGATGACTGACTTCCACGAATTCTTGCATAAATATATACAACCCTATAAACACATGCATATGCATATATGTATATCAAAACCTAGTCTATGTATCTCTAATAATACAGACCCTTGGAATAACAACCAGCCTGTCAAAACAGAGTAAAAGGACCACACTTCGGAGAGAATTACAGTATCATTACCACTGACACGGGGAGAATAGATGGGTGTCCCTTAACTGCTGCCTGTCAGGACTCACTCCTATCTTAGCACCCGGTTTAAATAGTACTCAGCCAGCTGCCTGTGGATTCAGCCAACATCGCAGGTTCACGCGAGAGTCTGATTGTCCAGATGGTTATTTCTAGGCTCTTAATCAAGAATAGTAAGTGACCACGGGACTAAAGCATATCTGGTGTTCACGCAGGCTAGTGGCTTCTTGCTTTCTTCCAGGTCCCTCTTCCGTGCACCCTGGGCACGTTGCTGGTAGCTATTTTGACAATTCCCACCAGGGACAAGAAGAGGGGAACAGAAAGGACTGGAAAGCAATCACTGAAACTTGTGAAAATCTGCACAATACTCCATCCCTCCCCTCTCTGCTCTCATTGCACACAGAGAATTGCCTCTACCGGTGAACCTCCCTAGAGCGAGTGGTCTCCCCTCCTTCCTAGATCCCACGTTTCACCAGCGTAGCAGTGGCCTTGCATTTGAGAAGCCAAGGAAAGACTTGGTGACTTGGAGCAGCTGCAGAACAGACAGACAGACCAAACCAACCAACCCTCAGGGCTCCCCGGGAATTCAGTGGGAGGAGCTCTGGTTTTGAAGCTGGGGGAGCCCTCTGTGTGCCTCCAGAGAAGAAACTGGTGTGTTGTGGAAAAAAAAAAAAAAAAAAAAAACCAGACCACTAGGACAATACCTCTGAACAGTTCCACTTGGGACAAGAAGTGGAAGCACCTTCAGTTTTTCATCGAAGCAACTTTCATGAATAATTCTGGTATTTTATTTCAATAAATCTAGTATTGTATTTTATTAGGAGGAGAGCCACAGAGGTTGTGAAGGCGCCGCGCACCATTTCTGCCTGCATACCCTGGGTGTCTGGGGCGTTCCTCCCGATGACACCCCGAGAAAGAGAATTCTGCTGCCTTGTAGAAGGGCCTCCCTTCCTATAAATTCCATTAGTTCAGGCTTCGTTGGCCCTTCCTGGTTCTGATCCAAGAAAGAAACATAGAGGAATACATCATCTCAAGCCTGCTTGCTTGCTTTGTTTATCCCACTTCTTTCCTCCACCAGCAACCCTTTTCTAATTGTTCTACCCCCGCAACGCAGCGAATTTTTACAGGGTAAAATGGTTCATTTCCACTTCGGCATTTTTTTCTTACATTTGGAATAACTTGGCTCAGCGACGCTGACCTTGAAACACAGCCCCGCCACCCTACCAAGAAATCAGCAGGAGCCGCAGAGTGAAGAACACGGAGTTTCCATTTCTCTGCCAATCCATATTTACATGGTGAAGGCTACGCTGGATCCAAAGGCAAAGGGACAGCCTATCCTCTAAGAAGAATGATAGATAAGGATTAGGCTTAATACTGGAAAACACTTAGAGACGGAATGAAAGACTGCATTCATGGCAGAAATAAAAGGGGCCATTCTTTGGCAAAACATAAAACAGCATCTGTTGAAACAACTCAAGTTCTGAAATGCTTTGCATGGCATCCTTTGTTGCCCAAGGATGGCAGCGTCTCTCAGGCCTTTGAGGACATGAAATGATGACAGATAAAGGACCTGTGCCAAGAAGCGAGAAAAAAAAAATCCTCGCATTTTGATGTGCAACTACTTGATTCTCAGCCATCTAGAAATGCAGAGGGGAGACTGTCAGATCCACTTAATGAACTGCTTCGGTAGCACTGGGTGATTAAGTTCCAGTCGTGCCCTGTTGTGTCACGGGGTGGAGGGCACACTAGCAGAGCTTTCTGGCTCTGAGGAGGAGATAAGCCCCCTGTGTGTAATCTACTCCAGGTGTCCCGAAGTGGGCTGTCTGCCCTCTTTCCTTGGCTGTGTACCCCCCCGACATTCTGATGACATATTCACTTTTTCAATGTGAAATAGTCATAATAACTCAGCCCAGAGAGCTCCCAAGTACCGTGTGTGTGTGTGTGTGCGCGCGTGTGTGTGTGTGTGTGTGTGTGTATGGCAGTAATTCCCATTTCCGTCAGTATTTTTCACATATAATTTTTTCATAAGATAGGGAAAACAAAAACACGATCTTGATCATGCCTTAAACCAAAGAACTAAATAACTGAGTTCTCCCACCGCATACAGATTATTAACAAAGCTCTTAACACAGGCAGCTAATCGCAAGTATTGTTAGAAACAGAGCAGACGGACTTTGTATTTTTTTTTTTTCAGGAGAGTTCTTTTTTTAATTTAAATTCAATTAATTAACATACAATGTGTTATTAGTTTTGGAGGTAGATTTCAGGGGTTCATCAGTCTTAGTTAACACCTGCTACATTGGAGGATGCTGATTCACGAATCATTGATTAAAGCCACCAAGATCTTTAAAATATACTCATTTAAAATATACTGAATTTTGCTCTTTAACATGGATAACCTAAAAGAAGGGATATGAGTACTAACTCCTGAGAACTTCATGGTAATGATCCTAATTTTAATTTCATTTTGGCTTCTGAATATAGGATATAGGAGGTGATAAGACAGTAGAAAAATCTTTGCGAAGACTTATCTCGATGGAAAAGAGGTTATTTTTGTTAATCAGAGCAAAACAGAGAATTTGAGACACCAGGGCCCATATGACAGGTATCTTAAGACTTCCAGTTCCATGAAACAATGGAGTGGTTACCCAGTTGGAGGATCAATTAATCTTAAAAACTGTTGAACGTTGTTACAGAGGTAGAAATTACTGGTAGGTACTGCAGGGGGCAATGTTCAGACAATGTGAATCAGGGGCAGAATTTGGAAAAGAAAGTCACAGAACCTATTCAAACTCAAATGTAGCCTCCTGTATGTGAACAGAGTTGGAAACTCAATTCCCACAGGCTCTGCCTGTCCTGGACACACACAGAAAATCTTACGGCCGCATCTGGGGTCAAGGAAGCATCATGGCCTACCTCAGGGAGACAAATGTCTTCTCTTCTCTGGTGAGCATTCCTCATTTCTAAAAGGAAAAAAGAGATCAGAGTGAGAGATGAACCATGAGAGACTATGGACTCCGGTCAACAAATTGAGTTTTAGAAGGGATGGGGGTGGGGGGATGGGTGAGCCCGGTGATGGGTATTAAGGAGGGCACAGATTGCATGGAGCACTGGGTGTTATACACAAACAATGAATCACAGAACACGACGTCAAAAACTAATGATGTACTGAATGATGACTAACATAACACAATAAAAAAGTTTTTGTAATTTTAGCTCTTATTAAAAAAACCAGAAACAAAAACAAACATATCAACTACCTTCTTCCCTTCACTGCTAAGAAAGAGTACCACCTTAACTTAGGCAGAATGGTTTCCCTACTAAAGAAGAAAGAATGAAATTTCTCCGTTGTTCTTCGCAGTAAAGCTTAACTTGACTTTTTATCAGGGAACATTTTTGCTAATTATACACCTGAAATGCAGCTCATTTGAAGCGAGAGGTCCACAATTTGGTTAAAGGTCTTCTTTCTCACCTCCTTCCGGGAGCTTCATGTAAACACTCAGAACAATTTTTACTATTAAACTTTTGAAGGATTCCAAAAGACTCTCTCTTTAGGCAAGGTTTTCCAGAAATTTCCTCCTCTGTATGAATGGCCTACAGAATATGTTCAGTATTTAAAAATTCATTGTGTTGAAAATGTTGGAGTTTGGTGCTGATATGTATTTACATCAAAACTGAAAGGTCGGTGGATTTGGAAGGTCAAGGAGACCATCTGGGTCTGAACGAGGACATCTCTGGTCCCAGACAAGCCTCTTTACCATTCTACCGGCAGCACAAAACCACGGATGACATCCACCTTCTCTTGCTTGGTCTACTGAATAGTCCCCCCTCCATAGCACGTTCCGTATTTTATAAGAACTTGTTCTCCTTTTATGAAAATTTACTAAAACATTAACAAAATATTAGAGAAAAGGAAAAGCATATGGATAACTGTGTAAATAACAGAGCCAGTCAGAGGGGGAAGACATAGTCCAAAAAGCTAGCGAGGCCCTTAGCCTGAATTAAATTATATTAAGCCAAGTATTTTATGTGTGTTATGCCCATTAGTATCACTACTAATCCTGTGAGGTGGATATTATTATTTCAGATTTTACAGATAAGGGTCTGGGACTCAGAGAATATAAGAAACCAACCTTGGTGGCTACATGTGGAGCAAGAATCTGAGTGCAAGTCTTTACTTCCAGGGCCCATAATCCCTCCTCTATCATACTTCCACCCAGCTAAGGTGAGTGAGCAAATGCCCCATGCTAATTTAACAAAACAGTGTTTCTCTAATTTGAGGTTATTCCTTAAGAGTCCACTCCCATCAGATATCTCTGTTCAGAAAGCCCTGGGCCAAGCTACTCTCATATTTAATACTTATACATATTCAAGTTCAATTTCTTGATGGATCATTTGTTTTGGGGGTGTTGAGTTTGAGAAGTTCTTTATAGATCTTGGACGCCAGCCCTTTATCTGTAATGTCATTTGCAAATATCTTCTCCCATTCCGTGGGTTGCCTCTTAGTTTTGTTGACTGTTTCTGTTGCTGTGCAGAAGCTTTTTATCTTGATGAAGTCCCAAAAGTTCCTTTTTGCTTTTGTTTCCCTTGCCTTTAGAGACTGTCTTGCAAGAAGGTGCTTTGTCCAAGGTCAAAGAGATTGCTGCCTGTGTTCTCCTCTAGGATTTTGATGGATTCCTGTCTCACATTTAGATCTTTCATCTATTTTGAGTTTATCTTTGTGTAGGGTATAAGGGAATGGTCCAGTTTCATTCTTCTGCATGTGACGGTCCAATTTTTCCAGTCAACGTGTCCTTCAATGGAATGGAATGGAAAAAGAAGATGTGGTTCATATATACAATGGAATATTACTCAGCCATCAGAAAGGATGAATAACTACTATTTACAATGACAAGGATATTATGCTAAGTGAAATAAGTCAATCAGAGAAACACAATTATCATATGGTTTCAATCATATGTGGAACATAAGGAATAGTGCAGAGGACAATAGTGGAAGGGAGGGAAAACCGAATGGGAGAAAATCAGAGAGGGAGAAAAACCATATGAGACCCTTGAGGTTGTGGAAAGGGAGGGAGTGGGGAGGATGGTGGCAACTGGGTGATGGGCATCAGGGAGGGCTCGTGATGTGATGAGCACTGGGTATTATACTCGACTAATGAATCATTGGACATTATATCAAAAACTAATAAAAATATTCAAGTTCAAGAGGCAAGTTTCTGGGATCCACGGTTGCCTTGAGCTACAACCCACTTCTCCCTCAGGATCAAGTCTTGGGGCAGTTTCAGGTACACAGAATACCTGTCTGACCTGGGAAAATTGTCCTTACAGGAAATGTGTTCACTAAGAAGCCAAGTTCCCTCAGTCCTGGTCTTCAAGGGCCAGTGAAGGTCAGAGCAATGTTGCAGTGGATTGTTTTATCAAGTTATTCTCTTAAAGTTACGTGAGACCTCGAGAACCGTCAAAAAGCCTAGAAACACAGAAACCTGTTACCTAGTCCTCTCAAACAATGGTATTAACCTAAGGAAAAGAGACTCTCACGGAAGAAAGAATCAATTGTGTAGCCCTGTCATGTCCTAACAGTTAGTAACACAAAGGGTATATTCACAGTGGAAAGGTACTTTCCCATTCTTTCAAAATAGGGAACAGCATATCGTAAGATGTTTACAGAGAAGCCCTTCCTCAAGAGACTCTGCAAACCACGGGTTTAAGAACAGAATCAAAGTTTCCATTCATGAGACTGATTTATCTTGCATCTTAGAAATTCTAATTGACTATTTGCACCATGTACTGTAACCTACAGAGGGAACATACTTCCTCACTTTTCCTGTGTGCTCAACTTGCAGTCTGTGAAACGATGACTCCTTTTCAAATCTGAAATCAGAATATTATTCACCTCAATTGCCGCATTTGACCCAGGATTTTTCTCCAGTCATCACCTTCCGAAGAACTTTTCCCCAGTCTGTTACCTTCCAAGTTCTCCATCACATCCCAAAGCTGGAATGACTTCAGCTTCTGCTTCCTGCTCTTAATGGACTCAACTGTTTCATCATGTCCTCTACCTCTACATCAGTGACATCTAAGGTGAGTGTAGAATCTAAAGTATGTGAAAGACAAGCTAATGCTCTGCATCATGGCATCATTTTATTTGCAGAAACTAAAATATTTGAAAGTGGGTTCTTCAAATCGTAGCTGACAGCAATTGGCTATAAGCAATGGAGAACAATTTTAAATGCTAGAACAAATGATACAAAAGGATGGAACCTCTTGGATGAAACTTTCTGTATTGGGAAACTGGCCATCCTTCTGGAGAGGAAATGATGCAATTTCAACAACAGAGCCTCAAGAACTGCTTGGTTGTGGGCCTCTCTGGAGACCACTGGGATGTTGTGACAATGTTGATTTGAGTAGAGAGCAATGCATTTAGATTCCGTCTTTGATTAGCGTAAGTCTTTTTAAAAATATCCTGTGTATGCACTTAATTGAGATGTTACAAAATGATTATTTTGTAATGAAGTTCCAGGACAAGCAAATGTGGGTAGCTGTCTTACTTTGGTCTCAATAGTTCTGGGACCCTAGAGAGAAGCTACTTTGTACATTAGCTTCACAGATAATGCCCTGTTAGAAGGCTTGGGTACAAGACTAACTCCAAATACTTCGGATAAGCAAACATTATTTCCAAACTATGCTGAAAATTGAGATTTCTGCATTGTGTTCCAATGTGTGGTAGAGTTCTTTATCACGTTTCGGCCATATCTGTATATTACATATTGCCTCTTCATATTGGCCATCCTAACCATTGTTGTGGCTTGCTACGTGATTGATTTGGCTTCAACAATTGCTACTTATTGACCCAAATGAGTGGCTCCAGCTCACGTCATGTTCCCAACTCATCAACAGTATAGAGTTAACACCTAATTTGGAGCACATGCGGCTTAATTATGCAATATGGTATTTTGGTGATAAAGGGCTTTTTCCACAAACTTGAACCTACAACTAATTAAAAAAACACAACAACCTTGACACTACAGAAACTTCAGATTAGTGTCCAAAAACACAAAATAAATGCTCCTTATCAAAGAGAGGAAGAAGAAGCAAGCAACTCCTTGATTTTGGAATGCATCTATTCACCCTATTCTGTGATGGTTTGCTCCGAGTACATGTTCACATCTTTAAGTCATTCTTAAGCATCTGCCATCTTCCAGAACATCTTTTGAGGCTGGATAACAAACCTTCCCAAAGCTGCCCAAGGAAGATGCCAAAGGAAGAAGAGGATTCCTTGCCTCCAAATGTGGGAGAAGGCCTTAGGGTCCCCTTAGAAACCGAGAAACAGAACATTCCTATTGTATCTGGAAAGTTGGCTGCCATGACCAAGCTTCCATCCAGGGGTAATAATTAAATATTTCAGTGAGAAGCCTCTTCACTTGAGCAGAGAGGATCAGTTTGAACATCATTACAGTGTCGACTTTTCTTAGAAAGAGCAGGGCACACACACACACACACACACACACACACACTCAGACACTCTCATTAGCTGTGTGTTTGGGGTTTTTGTTTTTGTTTTTTCTCTCCAAAGTGTTTAACATCCTGTGAGCAAAACTGTCCTCTTCCTTGTTCTCAAATAAAATTGTTGTTGGTTTTTGCTTTTCTCCAAAATGCCAATTTGAAAATTTTCAACGACTCTTCTGAAACAATAAAAACTAATGATTTTCTTTAACACTACATCACAATATTTATGGAAAAGACTATATTTGACAGATGTCGACACTAAAGAGGAAAAGAATTATTTCAAAGGCTATGTACAAACAGAAGGCAATTGGTAAGGATCCTGTGTACAATTAAAAGACCCCGCGTCTATTTGACCTTGGGAAAACCGAAGGGCCTAAACACCCCATAACTGTTAGTAATTTCACCAGTTTAGAAACACTCTTACTACCTGTGGGCCTGCATGTCAGCCACAACAAAGTAAGCCTGCCGAAAGAATATTAACAGTCAACATTTAAAATTGTTACAAGAATTAAAAATATCTAATATTTTACTGGATATTCCAACCTAGATAGTGATTTTAATTGTATAAGAGTAGTGCAGTCATTGTCAATTTAATCAGCACCTCCGTGTATTCAGATTATTTTAAAAAGGAGTCCAGGGATGCCTGGCAGGCTCAGTTGGTAGACCATTTGATTCTTGATGTCGGCATTATGAGTTCAAGCCCCATGTTGGGTGTAGAGATTATTCAAAAATAAAATCTTTAAAAAATAAATAAATAAATAGTGTAGGTAGATAAAGTAAATACAAAAAATTAATAGATGGTTAATTTGCATTATAAAACAATAGATAGGAAGCATTGCATGTTTTTGTAAACTAAACGGAAATGCCCAGAGATACTTACATATATATCTAATTATTTCTTTCTATTTGTCTGTCTGTTGTCTCTGTCTGTCTGTCTATATATCTGTTGGTCTATCTCAATCTGTTCCAATCACTTTGTATGCTTCACACTGTGAAGCTTCTCAGGTGTTGAGTATTTGAAACTACCACTCATCCTCATTTTTTTAATTTATGTTTTACTGGGCGCCTGGGTGGCTCAGTGGGTTAAAGCCTCTGCCTTCGGCTCAGGTCATGATCTCAGGGTCCTGGGATCGAGGCCCACATCGGGCTCCCTGCTCAGCGGGAAGCCTGCTTCCTCCTCTCTCTCTGCCTACTTGTGATCTCTATCTGTCAAATAAATAAATAAAATCTTAAAAAAAATTTTTATGTTTTACTGAGACATATTTAAAATACACAAACTATACCAATACTACAAAGGAGTCACCTATTTTAAATCACAGAGAAGCAATACATTGAATTACCAAAGTTCACATTCAGATGATACTGGGTGAAAAGAGGCTAAAACGTAGAGCATAATAAATGATTATGTTGGCAGGCTGATTCCACAGCAGTGGCTCTCACAGTGTGGTCAGGGAATCCCTGGGGCTCCTAAGACACTTGGAGGGGTCCACGAGGTCAGAGCAAATTTCATAAACTCAAATGTTATTTTTGCTCTTCCATTCTCTTTCTTTCACAAGTGTCCAATGGAGTTTTCCAGAGAGTACATGATGTACAAGATCATAACAGACTGACTAGAGAAGCAAATCTAAGAATGCAGCTGTCTTCTATTAAACAAGGCAATAAAGAAATTTTTTTAAAAAATCTAAAACTGCACTGTTCTGATTTTTTTGTGTTGAAAAAGATAGTTATTTTTATAAGAATATTCAGTTATGTCAAAATTTAATGGGATTATTATTGTTACTTTTAAATAAGTGGATGATTTGATATTGATATTTTTCTCTATTTTAATTTCTAATATAAGTTTTGACAGATAAAACCCACATCAATAGATTAAGCTCGAGAGGAGGGCGGTTCTCAATAATTCCTGAGTATGTGAAGGGGTCCTGACGCCCAAACATGTGAGACTGCTATTGGACACTCGGGATCTCAGTTCGTTTTTAAAACCTCAGTTAGGAATTCTACAGGAATCAAAATTAGGGTGGCACTTGCTAGAAAGGGCTCCAAAGCTACTCGTTAGCAAGACTAGATCCTTATTTCTTGTTGCGTCTGTTGCTAAACAACAAAGTACAGCCAACAGAGTAAATGTAAATGTAGTTTTTTAATGATTCATTTCATCCCTTCCATTCTTGGCCAGCTACTTTTTTTGGACCTAACTTTGTACTAATGCCAGTGTAGTAAGAGGCACCTATTTTTGCTGTGGATTATGCATCCGATACATATTTGTTGACTTGATTGAAATTAAGGCTACTTCCTCACTTTAGTTTACTTAGCTAAAGTGTTATGTTTATTCCTTATTTTGTTTTGTCATCACCATTTTGGTCAGCAAAACTAGACTGGCAGGTCCTGATGAGGGGGAAAGAGAGAATTCTCCGGAACCGCCCAGAGTGGGCTGACATCCGGGGTCTCACACGTGCTCCCGTATGAGCATGGACAAGGTCTTTACCCAATCCGCGAGTAAATTTCCTCAACTGAAAATCAGGGATAAAAATAATATTTCCTAGGTAATAACTTCATTGTTATACAGATTAACCAAGTTAACACTTATAAAAAATTTAGAGCTAAACTTACCATGTAATAAATGTTACAGAAAGATGTCTCAAAATATCATCAATATAATTTCAACTTCCATTTAAAGCAAGGGCATGGATACTGATGATTTCATTTTCAGAGAAGATAGGGCTATTTAAAATAAATTCAGACACCTATTTAAATAAATTCAACCCATTTAATTCCAAGTTCATCCCCGCCATTAATAGTTAAGAGTAACAAGTGAAACATGAGTAACAGCACAAACACACTGAAAATACAGAGAGGAAAATGGCAGGAAAATGCAAATCTGAATGTAGACACCAAAGCTCAGAAGCATGGTAGAGAAATTCAAAAGGATTCAGCTAGCAAAGCATCAAAAAGGCAATAACTGAAATTATCTATTCGGGCAATAGATAGAAAATTCAACCAGGCTTCTGACTAATTTATTTTTTTAATGATGTAAATGTGGGCATAGTTTTTAAAGTATTATTAGTATTATCACCTTAATAGTGTCTTTGCAATTCTAGCTACTCTTCAAAAAATGTCTTACAATAAGTACGTACGGTCATGTAACGTAATCCACCTAAAAGCAAAGGAAGGATGAGAACATTTCTAGAACTCTTTCACCCTTTGGCTTCCCCCATTTCATTTGGGTTGATTTTCCAACTCATATCTTCCAACAAGATAAACTGCCCTTCTCCTTGCCAGACTCTAAGTCCCAAAGATGTGGACATAATGCAGAAGGGATGGACTGTACTTATCAATGTTGGCGTGTGCTCAGCCTCCTCTGGCTTCACGGTCATGCCAAATACCCCAGCCTCTGAGCCTGTTCACAACTGGCAGCAAAGGATAACTTCCAACTTGACCGTTGTTGTGCTTTGTTCTCTTCCTTTAAACTTATTTGAATTCAGATAACTAGATGAAATAAAGTACATTACCAAAAAAGATGTATTTATTAGCACTGGTGAACTTGTTTCTTTGTCTTTCATCCAAATGAAAGGAGATCAGGGAACTATATATCAGATTTTTTTTTAACAGAAAAGATGAATTGCCCTGAAAATGGGTTATAGCCCCAAATTTGCTAGCACCCCGTTACAAGTCACAGGATGGAAAGTCCTCGGGTCTGTCCCATATTAAGTGTCTGCCTGGGGAGGCAAAGGGTCCCCTCATCTCGTTGACCATCTCACCCCACGGAGCTAAGTGCTGGAGAAGCACACTGAACTGCTTAATGATAGTTTGTTTAGGGTTAGCAATAGTGCAAATATTTTGCCCTTGAGCTCTGCCTTAAAACGGTAAAGTTTAAAATCTGAAAGAGACACAAAGAGAAATATGGAAGCACGAGTACTTTAGGGGGAAAAAATCAAGTTTTGAGATTAAAAAAGACAAGGTGTGAAATGCATTACTAAACCCTAACATGTATTGTTTTCTCCATGTGGATGTTTAGGCAGGTGAACTGCAAGTAAGAAAAGCCCATTTTTGGGAAAACCATCAAGTGCCTGGCAATTTTTATTTATCACCAGAGGCCTGCCACTGAGCACAGAGGGCTGCTCTGCTGGGGTTCCCATAGCTGGGAGCTGCAACGCATGGGGCACAGTGCGGCGTGGCCTGCGAAACCATGAGGGGACATGGCACAGAGGAGCTCCTCGGCCCTTGGCTCCTGAACTGTGGCCAGCACAGCCCGCGTCTCCTCCTTCATCTCGTTACTGAAGGTAGCTTCCTGGGAGAACTTTCTTTCCATACAGAACGGGCCGTCATTTGCCTGTGGTCATCCAGGGGACAGGAAGCGGGCCCCTAATCCGTCTTCACCTGTGTGACAGGGAGACGGTCCATTTTGCAAAGCGATGCTATAAAATCAAGAGCTTTGCCTCTCCCTTTCCCCCTTAATCTCACTCCTAAAGCCAAACTTGACGAAACGTGCTAAATCTCTGCCATTTACTCTCTTTTGCTGATATTATGGGAAACAATCTAGACCACCAAAAATGAGTAGAGGTAGAAGAGAGCCACCATTGTTTCTTTGAGGAAAAAAACAAACAAAATAAAACAAAAAAACTGTTCACCAGTGATGGGCAAATCAAGGAAGAAATAGTGAAAAAATAGGAAGTTTTATGAAGTAACTGAAATAAAACACTGGTGGTATAGACATGAACATAATCAAAAGTAGGAACCATCTCTTCTTTCAGATTAGCACGAGGGTGACTTTCCCTTGTTAAAGAAATATTTGCACCCTGGGCTTGTTCATCAACTGTGGAGAAGCAAGGATCTTCAGCCAAGAATTTCTGGACCGGATGAGCTCTGGGAAAAGATTTCCCCCAAGTTCAGTGATTTCTGTCCCCTGAATTGGGGCAAGTGCTTCTGAGCACATCCAAAATGACCCTTTGCCTTCCATCATGATGAACTCACGGTGTGAGAGGGCCAGAAAGAAGTGTAGGGCATATTTACAGACGGAGGAGCCCAAACTCATCTGTGGACTTCAAGAAAACGTGCCTGAGTACCTCATACTCTGAACACTCATAACAGACAAAGCAGAAGTTTCAGAATTATCTGAGGGAAAGAATGTTCCCCAGACTATGCCTATTACCACCACCCTTCTTTCAGGAGAGAAAAATCGGTAAATTATTACCACAACAGTTTTCTCAGAGAAAACTTCAGTTTTCTGAAGAAATGGAAATTTTCCAAAGCACTGTAGTCATTTAAAATATATTAAATGCCTGATAAGATCATGAATGATACATGTATTTTGGGTGCAGAAGTATTTATGTCTTTCATCAAGAAAAAGGATCTGTGACTATTGTCAAGGTAGTCATGGTGATGACTTAAATTTTGAAAACTGTATCTGTGGGAATAACAACCAGATGGACATGGGACACACAAAGACCACTTACTTAATTAGCTGATAAAATCAGTAAAAAAAAAAAAATACTGGTAGGTAAAACTGAGACTTGTTTTTACTGAACTTACTCAATTTAATATGTAAACCTAGTATCGATTCTATAATTACAATGTTATATTTACATTTTATGTGTTTATTAGGTTATAACAATTGCACTTGAACACAATAAAAAGTTGTTTTCATCTTGCCAATAAAGATACTGAAGACCAGAGAGAATACGTAACTCTTTCAGAGGAGCAGAAGTAGTAAATGGCACAGTTAAAAACAGCCTCCAGGAGTTTAGGTTCTTTTTAGAAGCTCTGCTACATTACACATTTTTATGTTTCTTCTCTAAGTTAAATTTAAAAGATATTTTGATCAGCTAAAGAATTTGTATGAAACCTAAAGTAGCATGGAATATTTAATTCATTCTCCTCCTTAGATAGATAGGTAGAGAGATAGATAGAAAGAAGGAAAGATGATAAATAGATGATAGATAGATACACAGACATTGAACTGCCCAGTCAGTAGAAGCTTCTCTACTAAAAACACGCAGCACGTTAGTGAGACGCCATGTCCACAATTTTAATGACCCCAATCCAATTTCACACACTCCAAACCTATGTGAACTCTAAATGTGATCACAGGGTCAGATTTTGGTGATACATCAACACCACATGTCGAATTGAAAACCTTTTGGATGGGTAATCTTGGGTAGAAGGTTATGGGAAGACCCACAGAGAATGGCATTGCACACATGACATAGAAGGACAACAATTATATTTTGTTTTTCTTTAGAATTGGATATTTTACCTTCTGCTATTTTCTCCAAAACCACTCCTATCTTGGATAAACATAAAAGTAGAGAAAGTATATTTCTAAGTTAACTTTTATTTTTTTTATTTTTTATTTTTTTTTAAAGATTTTATTTATTCATTTGACACAGAGAGAGAGATTACAAGTAGGCAGAGAGGCAGGCAGAGAGAGAGGAGAGAGGAGGAAGCAGGCTCCCCGCTGAGCAGAGAGCCCGATGTGGTCCTCGATCCCAGGACCCTGGGATCATGACCTGAGCCGAAGGCAGCGGCTTTAACCCACTGAGCCACCCAGGCGCCCCTAAGTTAACTTTTAATTATAGCTGTCCAAATCAATGTCATCATCCCAACTACTTTGTGTGTAGCAATCTTAATAGCACATTATACTATGGACAAATAAAAAAGTGGCACAAAAGAGTAACAGGCAATAGATGCACAAACCTAGAAAGGTCACCATACAACAAAACAAAACACGTGGGTGTACTTTGTAAACTAAAGGGTAGACAGTCTTTGTGGAATGGCGTTTGAAGAGGGGACTATCACTTGCATATTAGCCGGGGTTTTGCCAGGAAAAAATCATTACTTTTCTTCAAGGAGTCAGAAATGCTTTAGAAAAGAGACTATTTGCATCACGAACTTCAGATGTCTTGAGCTTGTGGCAGAGGTATAATTGAATGTGTGCGATTTAGAGCAAGTTTTGAGCAGGGTGTTCTCAGAACTCACACATCCCTCGTAGGGCTCGTCCCTCTAGCTGGACCTTTCTGTCGCGGGTCTACTTCTCTATCTTCATACCCTTTGCCTTCATGTTTTGCAGTGTCTGAGTCTGATTTCCCATTATAGTGACCCAAGGGTTTTACCCATCAGTGCCCCCATATCATACCCCCTGCTTTCAAGGACAAGTAACATCAACCAGCATAGTGCCTGGACTGGAAATAATAGAGACTCAGCAACAACTCTCTTAAAATAAGAGAAGTCGAGTGAGAAAGATGGAGGTACAGTGCTCTGAACCCCTATTTTTATATGGGTGGAGCAAGCTATACTGGTTGCCCAACCTAATTTCAAGATAATGTTACCCATGGCGCACTGCGTTCAGCGAACTAAAATAATGGAAATCTTTTCCCAACCCCCAGGGAAAAAATGGCCTCATTGACCACACTCTCAGTGGTGATTATCTTCCACATATATTTATGCTTCATTTCTTGGTGTCTACTACTGTTTGTCCTCTAGGAAATGCTGGTGCTTAAGAAATTTACAGAGATCATATAAAAATAGCAAAAGCAAAGCCTCATAACAATAGCCAACACTTGTTGAGAACTTCCTCCATACTCCATGGTCTACGGGCATGAACTTATATAGACAGAACCCTCCTGATCACGGTATGTAAGAAGTTTAAACAAATTTAGTCTCATCTTATCTATGAAAAAAAAAAACCTGAAGTTTAGTGGCTGCAGTGGTTAAGATCACACTGGCTGCTAACAAAGATAAACCCTGAAACCTTAGTAGCTAAGACAGAAGAAACTTATTTCTCTTCTATAAAATAGTCCAAAAAGAGTGCTAAGTGTATAGTCTTTCTTGCCATAATTCAAGACTCAAGATTCATACTGCTAGGGCTCCACCATCTTCAAAACTTAGCTTGCAAAGTCACTGTGGAAGAGGAAAATTGTAGCACCCTAGAAATGATACTCTTCCCTGCACACCTTCCACTTGTGAGAATTGGTCATATGGCTTCATTTAGAAGCAAAGAGGATTGGAAAACTGAGACCATAACATGGAAGCCTCTGTCCAGCAGTGTGTTCATCCAATGGGTGGGGAGCATAAACAGCTGGCCATTTCTGCTAGAGAAGGGATAAGCTACTTTCTTCAGAGTGCTCTTGAATAATTAGGGAAGCTGGAATTTGAGCTCATCTTTGTATCCAGATGTGAGCTCCTACTCACAATGTCATACTTTTGGAAGTATGGCTTATGGTTTCTTGGCTCCTTCACTGCCCTGCACATAAATCTTTATGGTTATGACTGGATATAGCATAGTGAAATTATAATAATATTTCATGGTATTCTGGAAAAAAAAGCCATTACTTTCTGAAATTCTGCCAGCAAAATAATCTTGAGAAATTCCATGATGGGGTAGAATAGTCATGTTCTAAGACCGGAATGGGTGTCACAAAAAGATATAATTTTCAGTACTCAGAGGACACAATTTTCAGCACTTTCCCTATAATATTCCCTATAGAAAAAAATCTAAATGTACAGCTTGCCAAATCAAATATTATTCAATGGTGCTTTATCTCTTTGCTCTATCAATCTTATTTGATGAAGTCATGTGTGGCGTAAAACAGAACTGTTTTTCTTATTAACAGCTTTTCTAATATAAAATTTCACAAAGGCAAGTTTTGTATAAAATATTAGTGTTGGAAGTAACTGCCCTCTACAGTAAGATTTTATCGATCGTGTCCAAGCACACCAGAATAAAGAAGACCACTTGCCTCCTGCTGTTCCACAGTAATGGAGAACTGTAGAAACTCCAAAGATAAAAAACGTGCAGAAATGGAAAAGACAATATTAGCCTCCTCCATTATGTTCTTTAAACGAAACTCCCTGACGGGATTTGCTATATACATTGCTGAGCAAGTTGAATCTCTCTTGAAATTATACACAAAATAAAATTGCTATATAGCTCTTTAATTCAGCAAATTCAGTTTTACATGTGTTTATTTAACAATGCAGCTGAACTGGGAATGCTGACAGATAGGACGAGTTGACTGACAGTCTGCGCTGAAAATAAACTGTAAGATCGGTGTTTTGCTATTTCCAGCCTTTCTTTCTATTAACGACAGCGTAATTATAATTTCTGAATCAAATGCACCAATGAGCTGCACTTATTTTTAATTCTGATGAAAAGGTCAAAAGTAAGACCTGTAAATAACTACTAATACGGTTTTCCTAAAATGTCAAAATGGAGAAAAATATAACAAAACTATAAGCCGAAAATTAGCCTTTTCAACTACTGACATTAACATCAGTTCTTTTCAACAAACATTTAGCGAGCACTAACCGTGTGCTACGCCTTGTGATAGCGTTCCATGAGAATGAACTGTATGTCCTTTTTCTCTTCAAGGTGTCTTCAGTGTAGTTGGGGGAAATGTGGGCTTATCTTCTTCAAAACACAAAACATAGATAACATCCACTAAGGTAGCTCTTCTTGGAGTTCACCTGTGGCCAGATCTGGGAAGAGGCTGTATATTTGTAGCATTTTTACAGAGGCCTGAAAATAAGTCACTAAACTTCATCCACTGAAAAATACCCAATAACCAAAAATACTAGGAATCAGTGTGAAGTTCCTTATTATATTGATTTATATCCATGAAATGGAGGAAAACCCCCAAGCTGCTATGGGCTCCTCTTGGCTATCTTATGAGATTTCACAAACAGCTATACACACAAGAGAAAGGGACACGTGAGGAGTTAAATCGCCACATTGTTATAATAATCCAACTGTCCATAACTCCCAGTGAAACCCCATAGTAAAGCTGGCGTGGAATGCTTGACTTCGACAGAAGGAGACAGCCTTCCTTGGCTTGGAGTTCTCGTTAAACAAGCTGCTGAGCCCCAGTTAGTGAGAAATCCAATGCACGAATGCAGTTGTATCAGACGAAGGTGGCTCATCCTCCCCAAAGAGTCGACCAAACTCTGTGGTTTTTATGACGGAGACAAGAGATGGAGAAAGAAGGCCATGAGAACCAAGAATGGCTGCTCACCACAGGGAAGCAAGAAAGATGACAGGGCGGCGTCCGCGGGCACCACTTTTTCACAGAGCTATCCCCCCACCACAAGATGCATCCAATCCATGTTTTGGAAACTGGCCAAATTGGCAAAGACTGTGTGTGGTTGAGTAAACAGAAGGCATGTGAGAAGGACTAAGGAACAGGTCCATAGGGAAGAGACAGCTTTCCTAAAATTCAAATTCTGCTACCCTCTATGCTCTGGGAAAACTTTCTGAGAAAAATTTCAATAACCAGCTGCTTTCACAAAATAATCTGCATCATGATAGGGTAGCATTACAAAATGAACCTAAAAAGAAGACAGATTAAAATAGGTTGAACTCCGTATACATAGGTTCTCTTCCTTCGGGAGGGTGGAGGGGACACGGCAAGGGAAGGGGTTAGTGAAGTGCGTGATTTCCCCTCTACCTCAGGCAATATCAGGTTATGACACGTGACACAAGTTATGACATGACATAAGCTTCACCTTCGTTCTTTCTCCTCAACAGATTTAGAATAGTCCTTACTAGTACTGCAAATAGTTAATCGGCACTTCTAATCTGGGAGAAATCTATAAGGCTATACAAAACCCAACAGTTGGTCAATACATTCTGAAAGAAGGGCAGGAAGAAGGCAAATATTAATATAACACATAAACCTGGCCCAAGTGGTAGCCAAAGCTGTTGCTTGCAAAGCCAGCCCATCAAATTATGACATGTCGTGTCACTTACAGACAAGTTCTCAGAGGTTCCTTTTGCTGTGTTTCTTTCCAGAAATATTCCTAGGTTTCCTTTGGAATAGCCTAACATAGTACTTGCATTCCTGCTGCTGCCTTGGGACATAATACAGCTAATAAACAAAAGTATTTTCCAGAAAGTGGTATCCCCAAAGTGGTGGGATAGGAGACCCCATCCTTCATGCCCCATAAAGAACAGTAATTAGGTACCTATTCACCACCAAAAACAGCCCTGGAAGACCTCAGGAATCCACTTACAAAGCTTTAGTCACACAGTGGAGCAAACACGAGAATAACTGTACAGAAAGAGTAGGAAAATGGTTTCATTTTGCCTGTATCATCCTCTCCCCCAGGCCAGCACTCCTCAGGGCCAAGCGAACTCCCCAGCCTGAGGCAGTCAAACACACACAGAGAGCAACAGAACAGAAGAGAGAGCCCAGAAAGAAATCCATGTGTATATAGTCAAGCAATTTTTTACAAAGGTGCCAAGAATATTCAATGGGGGAAGGAACAGTCTCTCCGACAGACAGTGTTAGGGAAACTGGATATCCACATGCAGAAGAATTAAATTATATTACACCAGATGCAAAAATCAACTCAAAATCAATTAAGACCTGAAACCATGAAACTCCAAAAAACTCCAATATTAAGGGAAAAACTCCTTACTATTGGTCTTAGCAATGATTTGCTTTTTGAATAGATACCAAAAGCAGAAAGTAAACAAGTTGGACTACTTTAAATAAAAATTTTCTGCGTAACAGAGCAAATAATCAACAATTAAAAGGCTGTCTATGGAATGGGAAAAATATTTGCAAACCACACATTTGATAATGGGTTAGTATCAAATCCTGCCATTTTCAATAATAAAATAAGATCTAGAAGATGTTATACTAGGGGAAATAAGCCAGACAGAGAAAGACAAATAGATTATCTCACTTATATGTGGAATCTTTAAGGAAAAAAAAAAAGAGTGGAATTTATAGTAACAAGAGAATAGAGTGGCAGTTACCAGAGGTGAGGGAATGGAAGGAAAGGGGAAATATTGATCAAAGGGTATAAATTTTCACTTATGAGTAAATTTTGGAAAGCTGATGTACACCCTGGTGACTGCAGTTAATAATAATGTATTATATACTTAAAATTTGTTAAAAAGAGTGGATCTCAAATCTACCACAAGAAAAAAAAATGGTAACTACGGGAGGTGATGGATATATTAATTAGTTTGTGTAATCATTTCACAATGTATAGATATATCAAAAGATCATGCTGGACACCTTCCATATATATAATTCTTATTTGTCAATGATAAATAAAATATTTTTAAAAGTAATTTTAGGGGTGCCTGGGTCGTGCAGTCGGTTAAGTGCCCAACTCTTGGTTCTGACTCAGGTCATGATCTCAGGGTCATGATATTGAACCCCGCATCAGGCTCCTCACTCACCGTGGAGTCAGCTTGAGAATCTCTTTCTCCCTCTGCCCCTCCCCCCTGCACTCCCTCGCTCTAATAATAAATAAATAACTTCAAAGACCAGAAGATCACGCAGAAATTCAAACAATTCGCCCATCCCTTTCCTTTCTGAATTCTTAAGTAGCATACTCCATTTTGCTTTGAAGAACTTAGAAAAGATATTTTCTGTCCTCGCACCAGCACCTCATCCATTTTATCCACCATCTTGTGAATTTATTGAAATAGTTGCCAGAATTTTCCATCACCATGTAGTTCATTGATTAAGATAGGATTTTTGATCGGGCCCGACTACCTTTCAACAGAGTTAGACTCTGTACTTTGACTGAGCGAGGAATATTAGAGGAGGGGTCATCACAGCTCAGTTTGTAAAGTGAAATATGGAAAAAATGGTCTCTGAGCCAAAGAGAGAGGGGGGAAAAATGAGAAAGGGAAGCAAACCTTTTGAGCACCCGACACAGAGAGTGAGAGAATGGCATCTCTCTGGCCTTAGAAATGTATCCCATAAATGATGCTATGAGAAGGCTGTTTAGATATTTCCAATGCATGAGACCTTTTCCCCTGCACTCAAAACCTGCAAGGCCTGTTGTGGCCAGACACGCCCAGGAAGCACATGGGGTGACGTGGCACGTTTCCGTAATGCAGAGGGTGGGGAGGTGTGACAGAGCAATGTCCTGCTGCGATGCAGAGCCTGTCTCTGTCCCCCAGGCTGTTGCTTCTTTGTCACTACCCTCAACCGCACATCCCCGAATGTTACTTATTGCCTAATGAAAAAACAGATTGCTCTGCCTAGCATCTAATAGTTGTTAATATCCTAATAACATTAATGCATGCAATATTGAGCTGAATTTTAAGACTGACAAGAGCCTGCGTGTGTGGAAATGTAATTACAGTGGAAGTTTAATGATAAATCACTGCAGTTTCTCTCTTCCCTAATAAACTGTCAGGTAGGACCAAATACAGCAGAAGCAATTAGGGTACGCAACGGGACCTGGGGCTGACGGACAGGAGAGATGGAAGAAACAGAACCTCTGCACCCCCAAAATAGCTCGCATCAACCGCGGGGACTTCACAGGTGCCAAACTCTGGCCAGCAGGAACATCAGGCCCCTTGCGCAACCACCGAAAATAGAGCATTTTGATTGCTCATCAGAGGTCCCTTATTTTCAACTGATAAAGGACCTTCGATAGCCAAACAGCTCATTACATTCACCTATTATTTCTGTATTACCCTCACATCTGTTTAAAGTGGTTATTTAGAAAACACTAACATTTTATTTAGTTTTTGCAAAGGCAAGAAACCCCTTATTCCCTGGGTCTTTCAGTTGCAGTTGTTAGAAGGACAGAAAAGGGTACAGATAGTGCAAGAATCTAGGACAGCCCGTGGCACAGGACAGGGACTACGCTGCCAAGTGGGGAATGGCAAAGGATTTAGAGAGTGACAGACCCGAGTCCAGAGCCCAGCTCCATAACTTTATAGCTGGGCGACTTCAGGCAAGTGACTTCAATCATTTTGATAACCTATTGCCTGATTTATAGCATGAGGATATCAGTTAATAATATCTACTTTATAAGGTTATTATGAGGAACAAATTCAATAATGTATTAAACTTCTGACATGTCCCTGCCACCTATAATGCACACAGTCCTGATTATAAATTGTTTATTATTATATCATCGGTTGCCGTGTATATATGTGTTCATCCCCACCCTGAAGCCTGCACACATTGGCTAGACCCTGGTCCTGCCATGAAACTAAAGGATGGCATCTTTCCAGCGTCCGGACAGACAGGATGATTGGAATTATGCTGGCGACCCTATTATTGGACACCTGAGGGAACTTGGTTGATCCGAATTCATACAGCTGATCTTCAGTTTGGCAGATACCAGCTAAGGACCACGCTCTGAAATGGGCACCCAAAATACAGACATGAATAGAACAGATTCCGTGTCCACTCAAGAGTCACCATGTTTCTATTGAAACAGTTGAGAGGCAAATGAGAAATGCACCAGCTGAGGCGAGCTGCCATTGCTACTCGAACACCAAAGAGAAAGGATTTGCCTCTCTGGCTGGCTCTCTGGAGAGGCATTCTAGAGAAGGTGGTATTTGCTCTGTTGTCGAAGTCTACAGAAGATGGAAACTCTGAGCAGAAAATCAGAGTACAGATAAATAAATAAAACTATGCGCCAACATCATTAGTCGTTGAGGCAATGCAAATCAAAACCCTAACCAGATACTACTACATAACAATTAGAATGGCTAAAATAAAAAATAAAAACAAACAACTAAAATTCCAAACACCAGAGATGATGTGGAGCCCCTAGGTTTCATTTCTTTTTTCTTTTCTTTTCTTTTCAGATTTCATTTACTTGAGAGAGAGAGAGCACAAGCAGAGTGAGGAGCAGAGGGAGACGGACAAGCAGACTCCTTGATGAGCCTGACCCAGGGCTCAATCTCATGAGCCTGAGATCATGTGAGCCGACATCAAGAGTTGGACTCTTAACCGACTGAGCCGCCCAGGGGCCCCGCAACTAGATTTTTCATACCTTGTCGGTGGGAATGCAAAATGGTATTTCTACCTTCAAAGCCAGCTTGTCGATTTCTTATAACATTAAACATCCCCTGAACAAATGATGCATTCTTTCTCTTAGGTATAGATCCCAGTAAAATTAAAAAAAAAAAAAAAGATTTACATAAAAACCTGTTCATGATCATTTATAACAGGTTTATTTATAATCTCCCCAAACTGGAAACATCCCAAATGCCCCCACAATGAGTGAATAGATAAACAAACCACGGTACATCCTTACCACGGAATACGACGCAGCAATAAAAAGGACGTTATTGATACATGATAATAACATGATTGAATCTCAAATGCATTATGTTCAGTGGAAAAGACCCAGGCTCAATACACTGATTAATTATGATTCCAGGGACACCTAGGTGGCTCAGTCGGTTAAGCGTCTGCCTTCAGCTCAGGTCATGATCCCAGCGTCCTGGGATCGAATTCCCCATCGGGCTCCCTGCTCAGTGGGAAGCCTGCTTCTTCCTCTCCCTCTGCTGCTTCCCCTGCTTGTGCTCTCTCACTCTCTCTCCCTGTCATATAAATAAATAAAAAATCTAAAAAAAAAAAGTATAATTCCAATTGTGTGGCATACTGGAAAAAGGAAAACCATACGGAGAGAANTATAAATAAATAAAATCTCTAAAAAAAAAGTATAATTCCAATTGTGTGGCATACTGGAAAAAGGAAAACCATACGGAGAGAATAGGAATCAGCAGTTTCCACTGGGTCAGAGGAGGCACTGACTTCAAAGGGGCAGCAAGGAAATTGTAGGTAATGGAGCAGTTCTTGACCCTTCTTTCTTTCTTTTTTCAAAGATTTTATTTATTTATTTATTTTTATTTTTTTTTTTAAAAGATTTTATTTATTTATTTCACAGAGGGAGAGAGATCACAAGGAGGCAGAGAGGCAGGCAGAGAGAGGGGGGGAAGCAGGCTCCCCACTG
>LNAC01000218.1:173270-235774 GCA_002007465.1 Ailurus styani
CAAAGATTTTATTTAGGGGCACCTGGGTGTCTCAGTCAGTTTAGTGTCTACCTTTGGCTCAGGTCATGATCCCAGATGGAGCCCTGTCTCAAGTTCCCTGCTCAGTGGGGAGCCTGCCTCTCTTTCTGTCCCTCCACCTGTTTGTGCTTTCTCCCTCTCTCTCTCCCTCTCTCCCTCTCTCTCTCCCCCTCTCTCTCTCTCTCAAAAAAATAAGTAAAATCGTTAAAGATTTTTTTTAAGATTTTTTATTTATTTATTTGACACAGAGAGAGAGATTACAAGTAGGCAGAGAGGCAGGCAGAGAGAGAGGAGGAAGCAGGCTCACCGCCGAGCAGAGAGCCCAATGCGGGGCTCGATCCCAGGACCCTGGGATCACAGCCTGAGGCAAAGGCAGAGGCTTTAACCCACTGAGCCACCCAGGCGCCCAAAATTGTTAAAGATTAAAGAGAGAGAAACGGAGCATGAGCAGAGGGAGGGGCAGAGGCAGAAGCAGAAGCAGAAGCAGATTCCCCACTGAGCGCGGAGCTCGACAAAGGACTCAATCCTGGGACCCTGAGGTCATGACCTGAGGCAAAGTCAGACACTTAACCGACTGAATCACCCAGGCACCTCCAAAGATTGATCTATTTATTTTGGCGAGAGAGAGAGAGAGAGAGAGAGAGAGAGAGAGAGAGAGAGAGAGAGAGAGAGAGAGAGCACGAGTGGGGACGGGCAGAGGAAGAGGAAGAAAGAATCCCAAGCAGACTCCACACTGAGTGTGGAGCCCAACGTGGCTCACTCTCATGACCCCAAGATCATGATCTGAGCTGAAGTGAGGAGTTGGATGCCCAACCAAATGCGCCACCCTCATGCCCCAGAGCAGTCCTAGCTCTTGATTGCGGGGGTAGTTACCAGACTTCAAGAATCATAAAACTTTAAAAAGAATAGACTTTACTGTACATGAATTATACCTTATTTTTTAGAAGGGCCCAGGCTATGTCCAAAGATCTGGAAATATAATAACAGAGTAGCAAATTCATGCTTTGCAAGTATGACTAGAGAATAGGGGGTATCATATTGTTATCACTAAACTATCTGGCACATGGTAGAAATCTTTTTTTTTTTTTTTTAAACATTTTTTTTAAGATTTATTTATTTATTTATTTGACAGAGAGAGAGAGATCACAAATAGGCAAAGAGGCAGGCAGAGAGAGAGGAGGAAGCAGGCTCCCTGCTGAGCAGAGAGCCCGATGTGGGCCTCGATCCCAGGACCCTGAGATCATGACCTGAGCCGAAGGCAGAGGCTTTAACCCACTGAGCCACCCAGGCGCCCACATGGTAGAAATCTGATTACTCTATGTAGCATAAATGAATGGAGGGGACCCACTATGTCAAGAGACTAGAAATAGATAGGAGCCAAATCACCCCCAAAATATGGAATAATTGACAGTCTGTATGCACTTTTGGTTCAGTGAACTAATGCATATCTCTCTCATTTATATTATCTGGTGAGTACTGATTTTGGAGGGGGGGTTAGTGAGTATCATCTTTTTGTTTTTTAAGATTTTATTTATTTATTTGAGAGTTAGAGTGAGTGGAAGAGAGGGAAACACAAGCAGAGGCAGAGGCAGAGGAAGGGCAGACTCCCCTCTGAGCAAGGAGCCTAACGCGGGACTCGATTCCAGGACCCTGGCATCATGACCTGAGCCAATGGCAGAAGCTTAACCGACTGAGCCACCCAGGTGCACCTCGTGGGTATGTCTTAAAGGAAGAGAGAAAATACCCAAAGGTGGGGTGCACCAGGGCAGCCACATAGATTGACTACACTAAGAATGGTTTCTCTTAAATTTGTGCAGTGTGCAACTACCTAACCACACATAGCAGCCCTGGGGGCTTTCGCTGGGAAAATTTTTCTGTTTTCATCTCTTTAAATGTTTGCGAGACCTTTGCTAAGGAGAAACATAAATAACGATAGGAATACACAAGCAAAGTGCCAAAGGTGAGAGATACCTAGTTCCACTGGTTTTATGTAATTAGGTCACCTTAGTCAAATATTTTTTCAACACTTTTTCCATATATATTTTATATGGCCTATTATGTGTATATAATATTCCAGATCACTGTCTCAGAAGACAAAGTCATACAAAATTATTTCCATCAGAGTAAAACTTCATCTCAAACGTGAATCATAGTAAGAAGTCAACATGACAACTCAGGACATGTAGAGAAACACAGGACGACGGTAGAGGCTGGTGGAGCTGTGTACCCAGGGGCTGGGAAGAGGCGGGAAATAAGGAAATGAGTACAGGGAAGTGAGGAGAACTGTCCCTTTAGAGTGTGCAGTGGGGTTTTCGACATATTTATTATTTCTGGAGCGACAGGCATTTTGAGTGGTCTACTAACCACTATTAATTAATCATCCCGGAATACCTGTACTGTAAACACGAGTCTCTTGGGAAAATGACTTTAGAAGGTAAGATCAGGCAGAAAGGCTAATGTTAAATAAGAACTCTTGATTATTTCAATACCGAGCTGCTCTTCTGTGAAAGGATGGGTGTTCCAACAACTTGTAGCTCTACTTCCTTCCAGAAGGGGAACAACTTGGAGGGTTTTTGGTTTGGTTTTGGCTTGGTTTTATCTTTTAATAATTCTTCCCGGTAAAGGCGCCAGAAGGGATGAGGATGAGAGAAGGGAGCCCGAAACAGGAAATGAGGTGTCAGGGGAACAAAGGACAAGAAGAGAAAAGTTTCGAGAAGTTACTCTGTGCTTCCACCGAGAATCTACCTGGTGGGGTTTTGTCACGACGGAGTCTTTTGAGATTCATCCGTCACTAGACAGTACTAAGCACGTTGTCTTTAAAGGAAATCTTTGTTCTAATTCCCCCCTGACAGGAAAAAGCTTCTGGGTTCACTCAACCCTATCTTTATCCTTTACAAAGGAAAACTATAGAGAGAATGGCTTTACTCCCAGGGGCTTCAGCAGCAACTTCTATTTAACTAGCTCTGTCAAACCAGACAAGTGCTCAGACTCCCTCCATTCACCTGCCACGGCCCTCACACAACACAAAAGCCTGCTTAGGTGCTTTTATTTGCTTTCCTTGGGGTTCCTCAAAGTCTAGGTGCCCCAGAGAGGAAGGCTTTGAAACCAGGTGACCTAAGTGATTGATAAAAGCGCTGGAACATTCCAAAAGTTCCAGTGGTTATTGCTTGTTTTCCTCAACCCCACAAGAGTGGAGAATACGTGACCCAGATTCAAATCCTCAGAAGGAGAGGCTTCCAATCCTATGTTAAAACACAAAGAAATGGCAATACATCTCATATTAGATTTAATGACTGAGAGCCTCTAGGATCCATTATATATGAAGAAGGCTCACAAGCCCTTGCTCCAAAGCAGGACTGCATCCGCCACATTTTAGAAAAATTAACATTTACTTAATTTTAAGGAGTTCCAGTAAAGAATATTCAATCTCAAGATAACACCTATCAACTTTTTACAGCATTCTATAGTTGAATTTTCTTTTTTTTAAAGATTTTATTTATTTACTTACTTACTTACTTATTTACTTATTTGTATGAGAGAGAGCGTGCGCATGTGTACATGAGTGGGGGTGGGGAGAAAGAAGCAGACTCCCCACTGAGCAGGGAGCCCAACGCAGGGCTCAATCCCAGGACCCTGAGATCATGACCTGAGCTAAAGGCAGATGCTTAACCAACTGAGCCATCCAGGCATCCCAATAGTTGAATTTTCTAATATTTATCTCTAATCTCCTGTGTATGCTCTAGATCATAATTTCATGTGTATTGGAAAACTGCAGAAATTTTCCCAAGGAATACCCCTAGGCTTGGAATTAAAATGATCACTTCCCATTATAGTGATGCTCCATGTTCACCTCATGTGTATTGGGTAAGATCCGTCGTTGCAAGCAATAGAATCTGGTCCTGGGTAATTTATTTATTTATTTGCTCTAAAGATTTATTTATTTATGAGAGAGAGAGAGAGAGAGCATGAGTGGGGGCGGGGAGGGGGCAGTTAATCCCATGCTGACTCCTCGCTGAGCACGGAGCCCGACTCAGGACTGATCTCACAACCCTGAGATCACAACCTGAGCTGAAACCAAGAGTTGGGTGCTTAAATGGCCGTGCCCCTGGTCCTGGATAATTTAAATAGAAATGTATTTACTGAAAATATAATGGGTTCCCAGAATCTGCAGGAGGATGGAAAATCAACCTTAGGAAATAGACCTACAGTAAGGGAATTTGGTAAAGACAAGAAGCAAGAAGCAAAACAAAAACAAAAACAAAAAACACACAAAAAAACACTGCCTTGGGCCAGAAATGTCCAATGGGGACGTTGCCTCCATCACTATAGAGCACGGCCGGGGCTCACCAGCCACCGTAGAGAGCCATGAATCCATCTTCAATCCCTCTCTCCGTAAATCTTCTGTTCCAGATGAAAATTTAGAGGCTGAAACATCTAATTGGCCAAGGCAAGGTCATGTCCTGGTATATGCAGACTGCTGGTTACTCACACAGACCTCCTCTACTCGTCAATGTTACCCCGGAACACCTTCCTCTAAGAGGTCTTTGTGACAATAAAAATCTGAAACTCCGGGGGGGAACAGACCTTCTTTCTATCGCTCTATACCACAAGGTAGTAGCTCAAATATCAACAGAGAACCATATGACAATAACAGAAAAATGAAAGGGGATCATTAATATGCCTCTGCTCTGCTCCTGGCATTAATTTCGGCTGAAGTGTGCTCATGTCTGGTTATGCCACCAACTCACAACGCACTCGCCAGCACCACCAAAGAGATGTTTCCCCCGTGCGGTTATTTCTTGATTACAGGGAAAACCAGTGGCCTTGGAACCGGTGGCTTCCTTCAATCAGCTGTGTTCCTGAGAGATGAGAGGGGAGGCAGGTCTTGCAAGATCTGTCACCGTCTGGCAGTGGCTCAGACATCCCAAGACTTTCTGTCACTTTCTGGAAAGAAGGGGACATTTCAGAAACTACAAAGCTTCTCTCAGCTTTGATCTGGTGCACAGCTCCCAACGGCTGTAAAAGTTGAAAAGCTGACTCTTCGGGGGTAGGGAAGAAGATCAAGTCTGATTATAATGTGGTTTTGCCGGAGTGCATCGTTTTCAGAAGAGGGGAAAGTGACTACGCATGAATATGCAAAGAGTGAAAAGTGAAAAAAAGATGTCAGTTTTATTTCAAGCCTAAGAGACCGAGCCCACAATCCCAATTACATAGACGTTTTTAGGGGCAGAAGGAATAACTACCTGTCTTCGAAACGCTCTGACATCATCTCCAAAAACACTCACTGTTTTTAGTTTAGTTTAAGTTGTCATGATCTGAATAGTGAGGGGGGATGGTGTCTAAATGCTAAACAGGTTAGTAAAACAATTACTTACTTAAAAAGGAGTGACCGAAGTTCACCATGTCCTACTGATTCAGGAGCAAAGTGAAGAATTTTTCCTTTTGGTCTTATTTTCTTTTATTTATTTCCTACTATAAGGAGATTTTCTTTTCCCCCAAACAATTCAAAGACGGCTCTCTCAAAAGCAGGGGAGTTGTCTGTCCTAATATCTACCAAGTTTTTCATGGTTCTGTTATCGGTTAGCTGGAAGTGTTCACGTCACTTTTGACAATAAACGCCAGCAGGAAGGTAGCTCTCTTTTAATTATTTAGGATACCAGCTCTTGACCCTCGAAGCGTGTTAGAATTCCGGGGAACCCTTCAACAAAATGCATGTCTGGGCCTTATTCCAGACCAGCTAAATCATCGTCTCTAGACACGGAGACCCTCCTGGTGTTTGTTTTTAACTTCTCAGTTGAATCTAATGGGAACCTGGATGAAAAACTCCTTCTGCCACTTCTTTGTGGCTCAGGAACAAATTCTGTACAAAGGATTCCTATAAGGACACAAAGAAAGAATGAAAGCTGAGATATTCCTGCTTCTCTCCCACAGAGGAACAGATGATCTTGTGAGCCCAGATGCAATATAACCACGACAACAGAAGACACCTCACTGAGCCCCACAATTAGTCTTTCCGATCCAGAAATGGCACCTGAAACTTGTAGCTTCAGTATCTCTGACTCTCAGAGATCCTGGCTCTCGTGACGTTGCTTGCTAGAAATGGTACCATCCATCAGAGAATAGAGGAATCCCAATGCGTATGCTCTGGCCAATTTCTAGAAACATTTTTAAAGTACTTTTGAGATTCCAAGGGGGAGTTCCCCCATGGTATTCACTTGATGGGCAGAGGAAACTCAGTTAAAAGGAGTGCAGAGCTGGTTGACACTGAGCCCAGGTGGGGCCCACAGTGCAGAGCGATGGCTCTCCAATCTGACATTCGGACTCGGTACACCTGAGGTGAAACCCTAAGATGGGTGTTTTTTTAATACGAGCCTTCAGAAGATTCTGCAACAGATGGTCTGCAGACCACCCAGGGAAATATAGCCATAGACTATTATATGAAAAGCTTTCAAAGAAACCAGGAATATGTAGGGGGGGAAAGCTAAGCTGTCTTCAGATATTTAAAAGATCTTCCTGTCTGAAAAATAAAAAAAAAGTAAAATAGACTTTTTAAAGCCCTCTTCTTTAAGACCTCAAGAGACAGAAAAGTGAAATATGGGTGAAAATGTAGAAAAACTGATTTGGCCTCAATTTAGAGAAGAATTTCATAGCAATAAAATTGGACTGCTTTAGAAAGCAGTATTTCAGGCGCCTGGGTGGCTCAGTGGGTTAAAGTCTCTGCCTTTGGCTCAGGTCATGATCTCAGGGTCCTGGAATCGAGTCCCGCATCGGACTCTCTGCTCAGTGGAGAGCCTGCTTCCCCCTCTCTCTCTGCCTGCCTCTCTGCCTACTTGTGATCTCTGTCTCTGTCAAATAAATAAATAAAATCTTTTTTAAAATTCTTAAAAAAAACAATGGAAAGCAATATTTCTAGATTCACCCTAGAATGACTGCCACTTAGAAAAGATATTATCAAGGGGATCCAAATTTATGGAGGGTAGACAGTTCAGTGTTCCATGTCCCTTAAAATATAAATTCATTTAGAATACTAACGTTTACCTCTACAGCGGGATAAGAAAAATACAGCTGGGCATTTGTGCACAATATTAACTAACTCAATTTCCTAAACCACATCATTGCATCTTGAATATTTTATACAAAGAAATCTTGAAAGTAGCTTTTGAGTTAAGAAATTCTAACCTAAACAACTGATAAGGCTGCCAAAATAAAATGTTGGTCAACCATTTATAGCTTTATAGTCTAGCATCTAAGCTAATTTAACATAGGGATGGATACATAGATGGATAGACAGGAAGATAGAGATAGAGGTAGAGAGAGACAGAGACAGAGATTCATTCACTTCCGGCTAAGACTGACTAAGCACTCCACACTCCATCTCTCTTGGAACACAGCTTTAAAACCCAGCAAGGAGTATGAGTGGTTACTTGAGGATTCTGAAAAGAATATAGCAGCAAGTGGATTGAATAAGGCCAGAATTCAAAGTACCATCAAACAGACAGTTCACCAGTCTTACTCCCCTCTGGAGTTTCACGGCCTGAATTCAAGAGAGCCCAAGAATTAGAAGGGGTCCTTGTGGGACAGGCAGGACAGATTGGAACAGCACTGTGAAGGGATTTGACAACCAAGTCAAGAATGGGAGCACAAGCTAAAGAAGTCTAGTCAAAACCTGTGATTTGAACCCTGATTGCTTCCAGAACAAAAAATACCAACATCTTTGTAGGCTTTCAACCAGAGCCAGTGATGCAAGGTGGGTGGTATTCAAAATGTCCACAACATAACTTGAAATTTCTCAGCAGATGCAGAACCTGGAAAATCCCAACTTGCATGGGAAAGACAATCTGATGTGATAGAGGTTTTGGAATTGTCTGACAGAAACTTTAAAGCAGTTATATATAAAATTCTCCATCAAGAAAGGGCAACAGAGGGGCGCCTGCATGGCTCAGTGGGTTAAACCTCTGCCTTCGGCTCAGGTCATGATCTCACGGTCCTGGGATCGAGCCCTGCATCAGGCTCTCTGCTCGGCAGAAAGCCTGCTTCCTCCTCTCTCTCTGCCTGCCTCTCTGCCTACTTGTGATCTCTCTCTCTCTCTTTCAAATAAATAAATAAAATCTTAAAAAAAAAAAAAAAGGCAACAGAAACACCCCTGACAGAATGGAAAGATAGAAAATCTCAGCAAAGAAATAGAAGACCTAAAGAAGAACTTAAATGAAAATTTTAGAATTGAAAAACATAATAACTGAAATAAAAATAGCATAGCTTGGTCTCAATGACAGAATGGAAATGGCACAAGAAAGAGTCCGTAAACTCGATGACTGAAGAACAGATACTCATTTTGAAAGGATGGAAGGAAGGGAGGAAGGGAAGAGGGAGGTTGGGAGGGAGAGCGAAGGAGAGAGAAAAAGAAGAAAGAAAGAAGGGGAGGGGAGGGAAGAGAGGACGGGAGGAAGGAAAGGAAACAAAGAAAGCCAACAGCGCATCAGGGAACTGTGGGATGACACCAAATGGTCCAACCCTTGTATCCTCCTAGCGCCAGGAGAAAGAAAAAAATACGTGGCTGGAAGAAAATTTTGAAGGAATAATGGCTGAATACTTGGCGAATTAGGTGAAAGACTACCTACAGAAGATCCTGCCTGCAACCTTGGGCAGAGCAACCAGTGGAGCAGGGAGAACAGGAAGCGCGGATTAGCCCAGCCCTCCCGGAACCCCAGCTGCCGGGAGGCCGAGAGGGATGCCCCGCCCCCATCCGGGTTAGAGTTCGTCTGGCCGCCGCTCCACTGCTGCCCCCGGATTGGCTGGCGCTGGTGCAGCTGTGCGGTCGGGCGGCTCACTATTTCTCAGGGTTTTAAGTTCCACTCTCAGCTCTTCCAGCCAGCAGGGCTTCCCCGGGCGCTTCCTCTGATTGGGCTGTGCCACTCACGGCCGGGGGCCTGACTGTGTTAGGTGCAGGCCCGAGGATGCTACAGGGGGAATAAGGAAAACCCCCTCAGGGAAATACTACAAAATGCTCCTTCTTGAATCTTTGGATCACATTTTCACGGATGAATGCTAAATAAGTCACTTCTGGTTTTCTGTGTATAGATTACTCATAGGATTCTAATTCCTTTCATTATATTCCTAGTCACTTCCCCATCGCACTGCCAATGCGTCTTGAAGAACTAGAAGGATATTTTAAAGGTGTCCAAGAAAATCATCTTTTAGAAAGTTAAATCGTTTGTCTCTAAATATATAGACTTTACAGATTTAAATAGTCATGATTTTGGACTCCTCTGCCGCTGACTACTATCGTTAGTACAGATACTGTGAAGGTGGCTGCATATTGGAGTGTATACAGTCTTCCATGTTAATCATACATCTTGTATTATTTATTCCGTAGATACTTATTGAGTGTTCATCTAGTCCTGCCCTTGACCGTAGGGCAGTGATCAAATTGGGAAAGGTCCTGTCTTCATCCTATCAATGTGCATATTTCAATAAAAGACCGGGGGCAAGCTGACAAGCACACCTGTTCCGTAGTGTGAATATGTAGATTTTTTTTTCTTAATTATTCTGCAAGTACAGTTCCCCTACATTTCTTTTCAAAAGCACTGTGTGGTTTTACGTATGAATAACCCTGCTCACTGTGAAATTCTTGCCGGGAAATACTTTGCGAATTTTTTAAAATTTGGGCGACTATGTCAGCTTTACAAAAGCAAAAAAAAAGAAAAGAAAAAAGCCAAATGTTGAGTCCAGTCTTTTTTTTTTTTTACTGATTTGTGCTCTCCCAGTTGAAGTTAATAATTATACCTTTTATTTTCTTAAGTGACTTTTTAACTTAAAAAGATAACATAACTTGATTTAGCAGAGTTTTCTCTTTTCCCGGGTGGTTTATTAAATGTCACAGTTAACCTGAGGCCTGAAAAATAAGGATAAATTTTGAAAGAAAATGAATTTTTGTTTCTTCATTTTATATCATTTTGGGTTACTTGCAACACAAGGGCACTTGCTACAAATTCATTAGCTCATGAACTTGGGGGATTTTGTGAACTTAGTATTTTGTACTTCAGCTCTGTGTTAGAAGTCAGTATATTTGCATGTTGGACACTAGGCTTCAATGCTCTCTTCTCCTTCTCTTTTTGTCTTCATCTTTCATGTTTTCCTCCATCTCCATCATACCCACTCTGACCCACCTTTGGTCAATTATCACCTTCCAGAATGTTCTCACATGGTACTGAGTAGGCGCATGCCATCACTTCTCAAATATATCCAGGTGTGGTTCACAGCCAAGTTTGACAGAGACTAAGGCAATTCTATCATCACAGTCACATGCAGCGTGCACACGTCTGTTTGTATGAGTCCAAGAATGCAAATAACCTTCACTTGGCAGAAACACATTCAACTCATTAAAGCTGGTGGAAACTACAAAAATTTCACCGAGTTCCAAAAATCATATAACCTCTCAGTTTGTTTTGAGGCATTTTTTCCCTAACATTGGTTAAATAGCTATCATTTTTAACATTTGCATTCCTCTCGCCCCCCCAAGGGAGGATAGTACTATTGTAATTATACTACATTATTCTGAGGTTCCATAACGAGCTATTATTTTGCTAATGGAATATTCAAGTAGTCTGTAGTAATTTATCAAATAGTCCTAAATCCCATTTTCTCAGTGTGAATCTTTTTGTTCACAGGTAAATTGATGTGTGGGGGGTTATCCAAGCTTTTTTGTAATTCAAATTATCCATTTCACCTCCCTTCACACATACAAAAAACTACATTCAATTTTAGAAGAGTTTTTAGAAATATTTAGAATTAAAACTGTACGGACTTCATGTCAGGGATATTTTGTTGCATTTTAATTTGTTTTATATTTTTTGCATTTTGATACCTAATTTTGAAAATGCCTCCAAATTGGGGGGAGGGAGGCAAAAATGTAATTCAAGTTCTTTCACACTACAGTCTGTTCTTTGTCTGTTTAACTACTAGCAAGAGAGCAGTATTTTAAATGAGATCCAGTGACAGGAAACCAACTCAGCTCAAGCTCTGCCACTTCCCTTCACTCTGAATGACAAGAATTCAAACTGGCGAAGTTCTCATGGATATGGCCGCCACTCTTCAGCACAGAACTCTTAAACATATAATGACTTGTGCACATATTGATGAATATATAAGAGCCCTTGAGAGAGAAAACTGTGCCAACAGACCCGAGCTGGAAGAAGGGTTTTAAACTATTTAAACAACAGTAACAACACAAGCAAACAAATGCAAATTGCTTGTAAAATTAAGGAAGCCACTGACTCAGAGGGTGCCAGTTCTTGTCACGACGGTGAAATGGCTCCTACTACCGGTTCGGTTTCCTCAAATCAACCTTACAAGTTTATTTTGTCATATTGTCACTATGGGGGAAATGTCTCTGAGAAGCTAACAACAGACGGCCCTGAGAAGGCTGAGGGATGTCTGAAATCGCTGCATGTGGAAAGGGTCAGGTCTTGCATCCTCTCACCAGATTTGTATCCTATGGAAGTGCTCCAAACACGACCTTGGGAAGACAGAGTGGAGAAAGCCTTTCGAATTTGGCACTTGCCTTTCCCCGGTGTGGTCTGTGGACAACCTCACCTGCCCATTCACCGGAAGTCTGCTACAGCAGCTCAGATCACGAACGTACTGTCCCTGAGATAATATTATGGCAGCACAGAGGCCCTGCCTGAGTGATGAATTGTCAAAAAAAAACAGGTGAAGGTTGACCAGCTGCCCTTGAGCATTCACTGTCCCCACTCCGCCTCCATATTCATTCAACTGATGAATATCAACCTAGACAGACAGCCTCCTCCCGTTGCTGTGTTACCATTAAAAATGAGCCATGAATCACCGACAGCATGAAACTCCTGTGAGTGACAGTTAACAGTCTGGAATCCATGAGGTTCTATAGGTCCTGGACACTCTGCCCCAGGGCTTACCCCCTCCTCTATTTTTAAATTCCCCACAATTGATGTAGACTGGAGCCTGGCCTTTGGCCCTTGCCCCAAACTCATTTCCAGAAATTCAGGATCATCTTTTCTTTTTAGAGGTCCTGCTGAAACAGAGTATCTGATACACCAGGAAAACAGGAAATCACCAGAATAACTCTATGTCAGAACCTATGATTACGTAAAAGGGAAAGCATAGACCAGGCAACATACACCATCTGAAGCAAAAATATTGGACCTGACACATTAAGAATTTAAAACAGTATGATCAATATAGAGATTTAGATAGTATTAGCCACATAAAAGAAGAAAAATGAGCCACGACAAAGTTCTAAGGGCAAATACGATGTATACAAATGTGGGCATTTTTTCTCAGAATTAAAGAAACACGAAAGATCTTGATCTTAGAAACATGAAAGAAATATCTTAGAGAGACAACTGAGTACCAAATAGGATTGTTAATGAAAAACCTACACCTAGACAGAGTATAACTAAATTAAAGAATGTAAAAGACAAAGAAAAAATCTGAATACTACTAAATAGAAAGCAAAGGAAAGAACTAACACCCCAACTAAAAATAACTTTAGAGGATATAATCAAATTAGAAAAGAACACATCCAGAATATGATGGAAGAGATATGGTTAAGTAGGATGAACAAAGATTGTGGTTAACAGTTTTTGTTGGCAAAACCTGAGAGAGAATCTAGAGCAAATGAAGAAGTATTATACAATAACCCAGAACTAAAAGTTAACATGATGCAATTTGATGAGGTAGCAAACTTGAGTAGTAAGAGTGAAGTAAGATTTTTATCTTGTGAAGGAAAATGTCCCTTCAGAAAGTTACATTCATCACTTGTTTTGTTAGAAAAAAGATAAATAAAAATCTTAAAACATATATACCTGTATGCATAAAGATGTGTGTGCATACAATATTTAAATACATAATACAAATTTTAAAATTTGCTACAAGAATATAATCATGATTATTGGGTCTTTGGGGAGGACACTATCTTAATAACAAAAAAAATGCCATGTATACATTTTAAACAGCAGAACAAATTACAATCTATCAAATAGAAAATGTAAGTAGAGAAAAAATGTGAAATTTACATGAAAAATAAGTACCAATATAATAGCAGTTATATTTATCTAGTAGTTATAGTTACTATAAAAGCAAACAAAACATGAGTTAAAAGGTATGGACTCTAATAATTCACGCAAAAAACAAAGATATGATAATATGTTGAATAAAAGAAAAAAAAAAGACGTATCAAGCAAATTTGAACCAAAAGAGAACTGACATAGTAATCTTATTACCTGACAAATATAATTTAATGTCAAGAAGGATGTTATCAACCCATAAAAGAAACACTAGAACAAGAAGATATATTTATCATAAGCCACATCCATTCATTTGCATATTGTCTGTGGCAGCTTCCTCACAACACTGGCACAAATATATAGTCGTGACACATCAAATGATTTGCAAATCCTAATGTATTTTCTCTCTGGTCTTTCACAGAAAAAGTTTATCAACTCTTGATATATACAGCTGAGTACTCCACAGGGAGAAAGAGTGGAACAAAAATAAGATCTTAAGAGAACCAGAAATACACAAATGAAGAACTGATAAAGAAGAACATGAAAAAAGCTATTATGTCTGTATTCCATATGTTCAAGAAGCTAGAGGAAAGACGGAATATTTAAAGTGGAGACATAGAAATAGGCTTTTATTAAAAGATTTTATGTATTCATTTGAGAGAGAGAACATGAGACAGAGCATGTGTGAGAGAGAGAGAGATGCCGAGAGAGAGAGAGAGCATGGGGCAGAGGGAGAAGCAGACTCCCTCCTGAGCAGGGAGCCCGACGCAGGACTCAATCCCAGAACCCTGGGATCATGACCTGAGCTGAAGCCAGGCACTTAACTGACTGAGCCACCCAGGAGCCCCAGAAGATAGACTTTTTTTTTTAATTTACATATAATGTATTATTTATTTCAGGGGTACAGGTCTGTGACTCATCAGTCTTACACAATTCACAGCACTCACCATAGTACAAACCCTCCCCAATGTCCATCACCCAGCCACCCTCCCCTCCAGCAACCCTCAGTTTGTTTCCTGAGATTAAGAGTCTCTTATGGTTTGTCTCTCTCCCCGGTTCCATCTTGTTTCATTTTTCCCTCCCTTCCCCCCATGACCCCCCGCCCTGCCCCTCAAATTCCTCATATCAGAGACATCATATGATAATTGTTTTTTCTGATTGACTTATTTCATTTAGCATAATATTCTCTAGTTCCATCCACGTCATTGCAAATGGCAAAATTTCATTTCTTTTGATAGCTGCATAGTATTCCATTGTATATATACACCACACATCTTCCTTATCCATTCATCTGTTGATGGACATCTAGGTTCTTTCCATAGTTTGGCTATTGTGGACATTGCTGCTATCAACATTCCAGTGCAGGTGCCCCTTCGGATCACTACATTTGTATCTTTAGGGTAAATACCCAGTAATGCGGTTGCTGGGTCGTAGGGTAGCTCTAATTTCAACTTTTTGAGGAACCTGCACACTGTTTTCCAGAGTGGCTGCACCAGCTTGCACTCCCACCAACAGGTAGGAGGGTTCCCCTTTCTCCGCATCCTCACCAACACCTGTTGTTTCCTGACTGGTTAATTTTAGGCATTCTGACTGGTGTGAGGTGGCATCTCACTGTGGTTTTGATTTGTATTTCCCTGATGCCAAGTGACGTTGAGCACTTTCTCATGTGTCTGTTGGCCATTTGGATGTTTTCTTTGCAGAAATGTCTGTTCAAGTGTTCCGCCCATTTCTTGATTAGATTATTTGTTCTTTGGGTGTTGAGTTTGGTAAGTTCTTTATAGTTTTTGGATACTAGCCCTTTATCTGATATGACATTTGCAAACATCTTCTCCCATTCTGTCGGTTGTCTTTTGGTTTTGTTGACTGTTTCCTTTGCTGTGCAAAAGTTTTTTAAGATAGACTTTTAAAAAACTAAATTGAACTACAATATCTGAGATGAAAAAAAAAATCACTGGATGGGATTCATGGCTGCTTAGACATTGCAGAAGAAGAGATTAGTGAAAGTGAAGACATATCAATAAAAAGTACTTAATTTTTTTAAATGTAGAAGATTAAAGGCTAAAGATATATAGGTGAACATCAGTGAGCATGAGAAAAATAAACACATGATTGGAGGTGCTGAAAGAGAGTACAGAGAATATTTGAAGAAATAACAGACATAATTTTTCTGAATTTGCTGAAAAGCATATGTCCTGAGATCCAAAAAACTCAATAAATCTCAAGTGCAAGTGACATGAAAAAGACTTTGCCAAGTCACATCAGAATAATTGCTTAAAATCAAGGATTAAGGAAATCTTAAAAGCAGCCAGAGGTAGAAAAAAGTACATTTTATATAAAAGAACAACATTTCACAACAGATTTCTCATTGGATGCAATGAGAACCAGAAGTACTAAAAGAAAAACTGTCAACCTACAATTGTTTACCCATTGACAATATCTTTCAAAAACAAATACTAAATAAAGACTTTTCAAGTATACAAAACCTGTGGGCAATAGAGAGCTTTGGGAATAATAACTATGTAGGTACACGTAAAGATTTGTAAGAAAATTATTTATATATCTTTAAAAAAAGATTTGCTATTTAAAGTGAAATTAATAACTGTGTAATATGATTTGTAACATATGTCAAAGCAAAATATTTAGTTACAATAGCTCAAAAGCTCAGAGGGGAACAATGGAAATACATCATTTTAAGTTTCTTATTTTGTGTCATATCATTTAAAGGTGGACTCTGATGGTTAAAGATGTATACTTACAGACCCTAAAGTAAGCACTCAAATGAAGAGTTATAACTAACGCTCCACCCAACAAAAGAAATAGTATGAAATCATAAATAATACTCAATTAAAAAGAAGGCAGAAAAGAAAAAAAAAGGAACAAAGAGAAAGTGGGACAAATAGAAATCAAATGACAGGATAATAGATTGTCGATAATCACATCAAATCTAAATGGTCTAAACCCCAGTTAAAAGGTAGGGATTGTATTATATAAATTTATACAAGTAATATAATACATGTATATATATATAGAGAGAGAGAAGGAGGACAAAAATACATTTTTGGGTTGCGTAAGAGAAATCCATTCTAGGGCGCCTGGGTGGCTCAGTAGGTTAAAGCCTCTGCCTTCGGCTCAGGTCATGATCTCAGCGTCCTGGGATCAAGCCCCGCATCAGGCTCTCTGCCTGCTCAGCAGGGAGCCTGCTTCCTCCTCTCCCTGTCTCTCTGCCTGCCTCTCTGCCTACTTGTAATCTCTCTCTCTGTGTCAAATAAATAAATAAAATCTTTAAAAAAAAAAAAAATAAAATAATAAAAAAAAAGAAATCCATTCTATAAAGAAATAAGACAAAAGCAAAAAGATAGGAAAAGTTGTGATATATATGAAATGTATGAAAATAAATGATCAATAATAAAAAAAAGAAATCCATTCTATAAAGAAATAAGATAAAAGCAAAAAGATAGGAAAAGTTGTGATATATATGAAATGTATGAAAATAAATGATCAATATACGAAAACATGTTTTTCTCTTACAAAAACTTCTCTGAACAAAAACGTGGCTAGAAATGGAACTCTTTCACTTATAACTGTTCTGTATGAACTGCTTACCTGGAATTAGTTTAGAGACCATATACTTGCCTGCTGATGTGTTTTTCTTGGCTTGTAGAGTAGTAACAGAAAATGTGAATTTGTTGATGACTTTAAAAATCTGGAGATTTCACATAAAAATTCATAATCCTGGCTTTTCATGAAAGGCTAGAACCCTTGGCAGCCCTGGATAGCATTCTCACTTAGAAATATAGAACCAGAGTCCAGTGGCTACTTCTGCCCTTCATCAGAACCTGCACTCCTCAATTCGCCTTACTTACATGCACTACTACACTCGCTTGCATGATCTGTCTGACTTCTATCAGTAATTGAACAATTGAGAATCTGAGCCCTGACATTGCTTCACTGGTTTCTAGAATTTTGTCTTACTGGGAAAAACAAAACAAAACAAAACAAAACAAAACCAAAAGAAAACAACAATTGTGAAACAATCCTGGCTTTTGTGGTTTGGTTTGTGGTGACTTCTTTCTTTAACGCTTTTCCTGAATCAGATTTCTTTAAATATCGAAACCACAAATATACAAGAAAGAAACCAAAACTACATAAACCGAGGTCTAATTGTTTTTCTCCATTTACTCCTCTGGTACCTAATTTGTTTTACATACTGAAGTATTGAGCCTAGTAAGGTTGGCTTCCATTATAATTTATTACTTTTATTTCTTTATGATGATACCAGTTAAGCATATGTTGATGATGTTTCCCTGACTTTAATATCTATCACTTTTTTCTATCACTGTTTCTGATGTAGGAAAGACATTAGGATTCGAAGTGACGGCCAAGAAAGAATTCTTGAGGTGCCTGGGTCGTTCAGTTGGTTAAGCATCTGCTTTTTGCTCAGGTCATGATCTCAGGGTCCTGGGATCAAGCCCCACATCAGGCTCCCTGCTCAGCAGGGACTCTGCCTCTCCCTCTCCATCTGTGCTCTCTCTCGCTCTCTCTTTCTCAAATAAATAAATAAATAAATCTAAGAAAGAGAGAGAGAGAGAGAAAGAAAGAGAGAGAAAGAAAGGAAGGAAGGAAGAATTCTTGAGAAGTCTTTGGTGCAAAAGGTGATTTTATTAAAGCACGGGGACAGGACTCTTGGGCAGAAAGAGCTATACCAGGGTCATGAGCAGTGGCCTGTTATATACTTTAAAGTTGAAAGGGGTGAGGGAGAGCATAAGTCTCTAAGGAATTTTGGTAGCAAGGTTTCCAGGACCTTGAGGGGGCTAGCTATTGTGAAAAGATCATTTATTACTGTCTAATCAAACCTTAGTCATGAGACCCTTCAGATGTATATCGGTGGGTCATATGGTTGGGGGATGATTGCCAACAAGTATCCTCCACGGGGCAGAGATAAAGGAAACTTCCAAAGGAATTTTTATATGTTAAAGTAGACTTGCAGGACCCTGGGGGTTGGGCTGAGATTGACTTTTGCCCTTAGCAAGGTATTAACATCATCACAGCTGGGTTCCTGGAGGAATGTCACTCTGCTTATTTCAAGGACTTGTCAATTTGCTGTAGGTAGTAAGGAAATTTAATAATTTTTCTTCTGCCTCTGTTTCCCACATCAGTTCCATATCCTTGTGTTTTTTTTTTCCTTCTGGGTTCTAAGACACTTAAGATTTTATTCCTTATTAAGAACTCAATTTCTGTAACGTTGATACAGTTTATTGTCTCTAATAATTTTAATTCTGTAGTTACATCTTAGTGTTTGAACATATTAATAATATTTATTGAATACTTAACTATATGCCAAACATGACTTAAACATTTTGAGAATATATTTCAATGATTTTTCCCCCAAAATCTTATAAAAAAAAGTACTATTATCATCTCCTGTAAAGGTGAAAATAATGAGGCTTTCAGAGATTAAGTAACTTTTCTGAAATAAAAGAGGTAGAAAATAGTGGAACCAGGCTGTATAATTAGGCTTTTTTTTTTTTTTTTAAATCCAAAGCCCATGCTCTTACTTAATGAGTTGCATGGCAGGATTTCTTTACCTCTAAATGGTGAAATAAATATTCCAACATCTGGGTCTGAAAGGTTAGCCACACCCACGTTGGCCTCAGCGGTGTTTCAGTCCCAGGACAATTGAGCAGAGAAGCAATAAAGACGAAAGGGGGGCCACGGGGGAGAAGAGTGGGTTTGGAGTCCGCGTGGAGGAGCTTTCACGAAACAGAAAGGTGCACCTGTGCCTCGGTGAGGCGGTGTACATGGAAAATCCCTCACCGTAGGAATCCACCTGGCTTTGTCATTCTGCCTCTGGGCTAAAGCTTTCCCTCCTTGACTCTCCGCCTTGTTGACCTGGCACATTTTTGACCAACACCTTGAATTGGTACTGCTGTCGAAACTGCATCTGTTTTCCTGTTTTCATGAGCATTGTCATGGAACGGCTGCAGAGGGAGAATGAGGAACTGCTGACTGCCAACAAAGCAGCCAGAATGCCCTCTTTTCATATTTAAAGAAGATGAAGCTAGGGCGCCTGGGTGGCTCTGTCATTAAGCCTCTGCCTTCAGCTCAGGTCATGATCCAGGGTCCTGGGATCAAGCCCCGAGTTGGGCTCCCTGCTGGGCAGGAAGCCTGCTTCTCCCTCTCCCACTCCCCCTGCTTGTGTTCCTCTCTTGCTGTCTCCCTCTGTCAAATAAATAAATAAAATCTTAAAAAAGAAGAAAAAAGGAGAAGAAGAAAATGAAGCTAGTAGTTGTGTTTGCCCTCCTGTGCCTAAAACCCAGTGGTGCCAAGAGTCTTCTTTAAACCACACACATGGACAAAGTACCTTTCAACTATAACTTCAGCTATCTTTTCCATTTTCTTATCTCAGACGTACTGTACAGGAAAAGGTGTATATAAATTGTACAAATTACCTATATTATATCTAGATGCTATTTGTATTTTTTTCCTTAAAAATATTTCATTTTTTTTTAATTTTATTTTTGTTTGAGAGAGAAAGAGAGAGCGTGCAAGCACAAGCAGGAGGGAGGGAAGCAGACTCCTGCTGAGCGGGGAACCTGAGGCAGGACTCGATCCCAGGACCCTGGGGTCACAACCTGAGCCTAAGGCAGACACTTAACCGACTGAGCCGCCCAGGTGTCCCAATATTCACTTTTGTTTTCAACATCTTTAGGACCAAGTATAATTCTGATGTGATAACTTTAACTGATATCACGGTCAAGGTTTGAATACTTCCCACCTACCGAATTCTATTACACGTCCATCACGCCTGTGAGTTTAATGAACGGCCTTTGTGGAAGTGACAAAAGTTCAATTGTGCAATCTGTTAAAAACCCTTTCTCCTGTGGTCGAGTTCTTTTATTATATGACTTAGGGAGGGTAGAACAAGTAGGAACCGAAAAGGACAGAGTGTGAAATTTAGGCAGCAACTGTGGGCCAAAGCTTGAGATTAAAATTCCAATGAAAGCTTGGTTTAAGTAAACAAAAACAAACTGAACCTAGAATGGGATTGTGTGTGCGTGTGTGTGTGTGTGTGTGCGTGTGCGCGCGCGCGCGCACGCTCACCGTGGCCTACGAACATTCTGTGAATTAGCTCATTGGCCATGAGTGCGGTATTTCTTATGGGAAGAATGGGGAACTTGTTAGAATGACCTCATCCATCCTCGAGGAGCAGGAGGGGGTTCATGTGCAAAGGCTTTTAACAATAATAATGCTGAAGAGAGGAAGTGCTGCCCAATGCTTACAGTCAGCTGCCTGGATTCTATTTCTGGATCCATCGGCTTTTTTTTTTTTTTTTTTTTTTTTTAAAGATTTTATTTATTTATTTCACAGAGGGAGAGAGATCACAAGGAGGCAGAGAGGCAGGCAGAGAGAGAGAGGGGGAAGCAGGCTCCCCGCTGAGCAGGGAGCCCGATGCGGGCCTCGATCCCAGGACCCTGAGATCATGACCTGAGCCGAAGGCAGAGGCTTTAACCCACTGAGCCACCCAGGCGCCCTCCATCGGCTTTTTAAAGGAGGTTTTAGACAGGTCACATTCTCTTTGGACTACTGTTTCTGTCTCTGCCTTTGACTGGCCAACTGAGAGTTTCCATTTTATTACTTCGTGACTATTTTGTGAGTTTCAAAAACTTTAGGGAGAGTGATCTGCAAAAATGCGTGAGAGTCACCGGAGAGCCTCCAAACAAAGGAGAAAGTGTTACTTCTCTGGAGAAAATGTAATATCTTTTCATAGCAAGTGTTGTGTGGTCTTTCTTTCATTATTTTTTTTCTTTTTAATGGGAAGGCTCGGCAGTGCCAAGTAAATTCTATAAACTTTCTTTCCAAAATTGCCACTTAGCAGTACCTTACCAGAAGCTATAGGCATTTTACATGACCTCATTATTAAATGTGTTTTGTGGCAAATATGTTTTCTGATTTTCTTACTATGTTTTGAAGGAGAAAAATCACTGGGGGGGGGGATGTGGACAGAAATTTGGGAAATATTCCCAGGGCAATATTTGTCATATATTTTGAAAATGTACTTGTGAGAAAGCCCACTCTTTCTTACAAGACGCCCTGGGCAGGTAAGTGAGGAGAAGCCGGCGATTACACTGTTGATGCGACTGGGACCAAAGAGGAAGCGTGGGTGTTTGGGACTCAGCCGTAGCAAAAACGACCAAGCTGATGGATTCATGAGTATCTGGAAGCCAAGTATGTACGTTCATCTGTCAATTCATACGAAAAACCTACATCTGCAACACGGTCAACAGCTTAAAAGAGCACATTCGTCGAAGTAATTCCCCGAAAACCATGAGGAAGAGCAAAGCGTCCATCCTTTCAGGATGAGAAAACTCACGTGCGGGCTTACTGACACATCTGTCCAAGGTTCCCCAGGCAGAGCACTGGTACCCTGGCCCAATGTTCTGATTCTTCAAAATGGCAATTAATGCTCTACCCTTGACTCACAACGAAGAGACGGAGGGAGGCAGTTTTCATACATGTCCTGTTCCCGATCGAGCTCCTCGGCCAGCTTGGATAAGCAATGTCCCTCCAGCTGAGAATCCCTGAGCAAGTCAGCTGTTGTGATGCCCGGCTTCCCTCCTACGTCTTAGGACACAACTGAACTCGCCAACCACAGAATATGGCTTTTTTGGTGGGTGTTTTTTTTCTTCTTTCTACGTAAATGATGAAACCGTATCGTGAACATGAAATACTTATCTTCATTTTCTCAGGTGTGCTTTTTTTTTAATGTTCCCAGGTACTTGTGACAACATTTAGCCTCACTCAAGAGTTGAAACAGTGGGTGCTGTTTCTATGCCATGATAATAACCCCAGCCCTCCCCCACCGCCTGTACCTAAAACTCACATTCCCAGGCCTCAGTCCCTTCACGGCTGGGGCCTGAGCGTTTTACTAACGTACATTTTATCCGAAAACACCTGACATTCGGAGAGATTAAAACCTTTCTAACACATAACTAAGACCCATTTCATACTTGATTTTCCTCCGGACCTTACTCCAATGAGATTTTCACAAGGCTGCAAATGTTGAACTTCACACTGGCATTTATGTTTTGGCATAAACTTGGGGAGAGAAAGAAAAGGGGCTCCTTTTCTCTTGAAAATCTCCTCTCGGCCCTCAGAGGAAGAAATGGGGAACTGTTTCAAGAGGGACGTACCTTAATTTTGTTGCAAATCCTTTTCTGCCTTCCAGACTTCAATATCAATATGTCACACTAAATTATTTCATTAAGTACTTCGTCTCCTCTGTAACCTGCTTGTCTTTGAGGACAAACTTCAGATCTGCCGTGGACACGTCTGCAATATTTCGACTCAAAGGACCCCTGCTGACTCTTACCCGGAAAGCTGGGGTGCATTCTTTTCCTCTCCCCTTCATAAATATATATTGCAATTGCCACTGTTATTAAAAAAAATTATCCTTGGGTCCTTAGTGGTCTACCGTGCTCTACTCTGCCTTCATTCTTAAGCTGACCTTGCTCCCTCAGAAAGACAGGAAGACAACCTTAAGTGACAACGAGACAAATTTCATTTTGTTGGGAACTGCCTTTTCAATTATTTCTCTCTTCTCGATTTCTCCTTGCTGGCCTGGTCCAAGCTGTTACTTTGACAGGGGTCTCTAACCTCTAAATTAAAATATGCAAATTGTTATGCTTCCTGCACCAGGACCAGTAAAGCCCATGCATTGTAATTGCGAGGGATCGCTCAGTTCCGTTTGGCACCAGAAGGATATAGTTACCTACTTCTGCCATTTCCTGTTATGAGAAAAATAATACCCTGCAGACGGATACATTAGAAGCAATACATTTATGCGTCAGTATATTTCTATTTGAAAAAGGAAAGATTATTCTCTGTGACCCACATTCTGCCACAAGGAAAATATGTCCAAATATATCCAAAGACTTTCAAAGACTTAGTGGATATATTTTAAGTGTTTCAATACGGAGACCGAGTCTACCTTAATCGGAAACCTAACTACGCTTTTAAGTACTTAATTTTTATTTAATAGACTTGAAATGCAGAAGACTTACCGCAGGTGGTTTTCTTTACGTTCCTCCCCGGTACGTTCTTGGAATTGGGATTGCTCCTCTCGTCACCTGATCTATCAGTCCTGTTCCAGGCCGATGAGCAAATCATTTTCGAGGCCATCCTACACAGTGTTTGCCTGTAGGGACAGATACAGCATTTTCCTAATATATTTAAAAAGTTCTGTTTCTCAATCCCATAATAAAATCAGCTTTATAAATACCCACTGTGATGACCAACGGTATTTACAAAAATTGCTTAAGGTCTATCTCTATGATGCTGTCATATTTGCTATAGTTCTCAAAAATTTCTAAGTGATCGTGAAATGTTTCCTGAGCCTCGTGATCCTTTCCAAGTTGTCTTGGGATTTGTGGGGTGAAAGCCTATTTGGAAACCACTGAATGGGAACCAGCTATGTATAGGAGACACAGCAATAATAAAACTATTGGAAAATCAAAAGGTTATTTATTGCTTTGGGATAGATTTCATATTTTCTATTTACTTTTTCCATCAAAATTTGATTGTGTTAAATTGGGTTAAAGTGAAATTTTAATACTTAAACATTTGTTGAAAGGAGGAAAACATATCAAGTAATCAGAAGAAACCCATCTTGAGTTTAAAATTTTACACAACGTAAACGTCTTCAGTGCGAAGACATCAAACGTCAAGTCCCATCTCTGTTGGTCAAGAATAATATAGACACCAGGTAAAAAACTGGTCTAGACCTTATTTTCCAAATCAATTAAATTCTACATTCCATGTCAGTGAACTTTAGAGTTGAGAGAACTCTAATCACCTCATTCATCCCTTGGTTTAAATAGGGTTACAGGATAAATTATGTGACAATTAGCATACTATCAGTTTCTAGAAAGGCAGGTTGAGAATCCAAGTCATTTGTTCTTTCATTGAATGAACACAGCACTGAGGAGTGACAGGGTTGGAGAAACCATCTGAGGCTGTGTGCAGATGGGAGCTGTGCAGGGGATAAGATAATTGTTGACTCTTAGCCCAGTCGAAGGCCATTTGCAAGTGGGCAGGGGTCTCACCAGTCTCTCAACTCCTGAATGCTGTGGAGTTAGGACCTAGCTCTAGGACCAGTTCTTTGCTCTCATTGGAATTGGTTGTCCTGTCCAAGAGACTGTAAAAAGTCATCCCCCAGTTACCATGCTTGTTTCACAAGATGCCAAGTGGTTGTTCGATTTTAACAAGAGGGGAAGAAGCAAAAGGTCCAATTTTGTTTTGTTTTCTTCCCCTTAGCAATATGCTTAGATGTTTGGGTCTGCCATCATGTGGCAGATTTCCTTGTTTCCCTCTTCTGCTGAGAACATCTGGTCATTTGACCATGGTATATGTAGGCAACTGGAGAAGTGTTCAGCAGAGACAGGGTTCCTGAATCCAGATGACTTGGAGACCCAAGTTCTTACATGTAAACTCAACATACGCTTGCATCTGTGTGTGTGTGTGTGTGTGCATGCACGTGCACACATACATGAACCCCTGTGTTTAATTTTTGTGAAGCAAGGAATTTTGAGTCCAGGTATTGGCAAGACCCTAAATTCTGTTAAAAGTAGTAAAAAAAAAAAATCAATGGCAGCAGGTACAACATAGGAAAGTTTACAAATTCAGAATAGAAACAAAGAGGAAAATATGCATTTCTTTACCAACTGAAATAGTTTCAAAGGAGCAAAGGATAGTCAAACATGCTAGAAAACAATGTTTCGTGTCAGGCAAAGGGAAGCTAATGTCCTACCAGGATATGCCCAATTTTAAGAAAACTAGTCTGTGTATGTATGTATGTACACATGTGTATGTGTGTTAACATTTACAATTAGTTTTTAGAGACCAATGTATTGAGTAAGAAAAGGGGCACACATGCCAGAATTTTGGTGTTTTTTCTCTTTGTGTGAGCGGTCTATGGGAAAATGGTAAGTTTTTACAAACTAAAATAAAAATGTGGGGGCGCCTGGATGTCTCAGTGGCTTAAGCCTCTGCCTTCGGCTCAGGTCATGATCTCAGCGTCCTGGGATCGAGGCCCGCATCGGGCTCTCTGCTCAGCAGGGAGCCTGCTTCCCCCTCTCTCTCTGCCTGCCTCTCTGCCTATTTGTGATCTTCTCTCTCTCTGTCAAATAAATAAATAAAATTTTTAAAATAAAATAAAATTAAAATATGGAAGAAAATTTTTCCTGCTCTCTTAGATATTATTGAAGAATATCAGTTCTGTAATTATAACGCCCTAATTCTGGGCCCCCTAATTTAACTTTTCCTGCTTATATCAAGAACACAGAAAGACCTCAAGTAATCAACCCAACACTGCACCCGAAGGGACTAGAAAAAGAAGAACAAGCTAAGCCCAAAGTTAGAAGAAGGAAAAGAATATAATAATTAACGCAGAAATAAATGAAATTGAGAACAGGGAAATAATAGAAAAGTTGGAGTTGGTTCTTTGGAAAGAAAAAAAAAACAAAATTGAAAAACTTTTAGCTAGACTGACCATAAATAAATAAATAAATAAATAATGAGAGAGATGACCCAAATTAATAAATGATGAGTTAAAAAGGAGACTTTACAACTGATACCATGGAAACACAAGGGATCATAAGAGACTTAAGCCACTCCGCACCAACAAACTAGACAACCTAGAGGAAACGGAGAAACTCCTGGAAATATACAACCTACCAAGTCTGAAACAGGAAGGAATTGGAAATCTGAACAGCCCAGGAATGAGTAATGAGATTGAGTCAGTAATCAAAATCCTCCCCAAAAAGCAAAGCACTGCACCAGATGGCTTCACTGGTGAATTTTACCAAACATTTAAAAAAATAAGGAATGCCGGTTCTTCTCAAACTCTTCAAACAATTCAAGAGGAGGGATGACTCCCGAAGTCACTTCCCCAAAGCCAGGTAAGGACAGTATAAGAAAGGACAGCTACCAGCCAATATCCCCGACGAACACAGACATAAACATTCTGAACAAAACACTAGCAAACTAAGTTCAGCAGCACTAGAATATGAGAATTAGGGGAGAAAAGCAATTGAAATTTGTGGAATCCTGCTAAGATGATCATGCTTAAAAATGTCTTTGAAGGAAAAATATCACTATCATTGTGCATAAAAGTGCTATCAGTATTTTGGTAAACGTAAGCCTTACTGTCCTTTGTTGGCCTTATTCGGTCCCATAGAGATGTCTTCAAACATTACCATTATCAAATATGAGCTTGACAATGCCTGAGATTGCGCATGAACTTTCTAGGAGTTTTTCCATGAGCGAGGTGCTGTGATTGTAGGCACAGGTGTGTGTGTAGAAGAGGGTTCCACCCAAAGCAGGGAGGGAAGGCACACAGTCTGAGCATTTGGATGGGGTACATTGATCTTGCAAAAATATTGCGATGGGTTGGCTTTGAGGAGTGTCATTTTAAAAAAAATAATTTCCCAGTAAGGTATATGTGTACACAGTAGGAAATTATGTGGTTAATATTTTACCCTGAGAAAAATGAAGCCAATAAGATCCTCCCCCAAATTCAGTTAGTATTACACCTGTCAAAAGAGGCTGTATTAACCAACGAGCAAGCATGATTAAGAGACCTCACTCCAAACTAGGAGAAGCTAGAAAAGAACGGCTCTTAGCTGGACATGCATTCAGAGGAACCTGAGAAGCTCGTGTATTAGGTAAAGAAGGGAAATTGGTAGACAACCAGCAGTTTCTGCCAGTTCACATTCAATTGGTTTTAATGGAATAAATGAACGCCATTTGAGTGACATTTGTTTAAGATCCAGAACAGTAATCAGTTAAGATCCAGAACAGTAATTCCCCACTGAATCAGATAGTCTTTCTAAGCTAGTCTTATATAGTTGTAATGCATATTCACGTTAAGTATCATTCATAGGAGGACGTAACTCACAAATACTCTTTACTGATTACCGATATTTATTTTCTCCTTTCTGCAGGATGACTCAATGTGGCTCTGTAAAATATGTCTGTGGTTAAGGAGGAAATAAAGGGCACACCAAATTGGGTCTGAAAATATGAAGGCAACTCCGCAAGCATACCTATTCTGAGACATATAGTAAGGGAAAAAAAACGATATTCTATTACCTCTTCCTACCATGCACTGTCTCCCCAACTCTCTATACCTTCCCAAGCCAGCTGACGTGTTCTCACTAAGACCACTTGGCACATCCTTATTTTGCCACCAACTGTACGAGAATGTCAACTCCGGCCACTATCCCACATCTCTGTCTACTTTCTGCAACATCTAGCAAGGCTGTGGTTGCTTAATTAATTCAGAGCAACGGTACTAATAATTACATAACATGTGCGATCCTCTTCAAGAAGAGTAGCAGTAAGTGATTTTATTTTTCCTCCACCAAACCTTGTTTAAATGAGCTATGTTCGTTTTCTAGTGCGTTAGCCGGCCTTAATTGAAATTCAGTTTACTATATCTTAGTGATTACCTCCACATTATGCACCACTCCGCCAAGGGCTCTCAAATACGCTTATTTATATGCGGCCTTTGGGCTTCCCAAAACTATTATAAAAGCAAGCTGACCGAGAGACGCGTGTGTTTTCTCGAAGGGACGAAAATGTCTGCTTCGTATAGGTAATATTAAGGGCAACGATTTATTTTTGAAGTAGAGCAGGAGAAATTGGCATAGAAGATATGGACATCAAAATTCAAAGGATCACAGAAAATAATAAAGGTACAGACAGATGACATAAAAGTTGATCAAATTTTAATCTAAAAGAAGCCTATGCAATTTTAATTAACCTAGTGTTTCTAGTGCTACATAAAGTTAAATCATTTATAGATGCTGTTGGTGTGTTTTAGCGACATTATTAGTTTCTCATGTTTCTTTTTCTCTATTCCCATACTCAATCCACCCCATTGAAGTAATTAACATAATCACCAACATTATAAGATCATTTTCCTCACTCCAAATAAATGACCATCAAACTCATGCCTTACTCTCTATATTCAGAAATGCTTAAATAGTTCATCATTACCCAAATGACTATGGGGAAATGCTGTGCATAAGATGAAAGGAATAATGACTCATGCCCCCCACAAAGAAGATGAAACTCTCCCACATAAGAATTAATTCGCTGTAAGATATCTGAGTATCAGGATGATAATTGAAAGGACTAAAAATAAAATTGAATGCAATAGGTGATCTAAAGGTCAGGAGACTTGTCACTAAACAATTAGATTTTTTTTTAATTTCGATAGGTTTTATAAATATTACCATGGCTTGTATTCTGAATGTAGATTACTTTTAAATGGAGTTTTCTTGTATCTAAATGCCTATCTAATGAAAATAGTTCATATGCTGCAAGCTTTCCCCTCTATCATATCAAATTATATTGATAAAAAGCTAAAGGTCATGAGACTTATCACAAACAGAAGATTTTTTTTTTAATTTTGTTAAGGTTAAGTCTTATAAATGTGGCTATTGCTTCTGTTTGGAATTCAGAACAACTTTTAAAGGGTGTTTTTCTCTCTAAATGTACATCTAATGAAAGTATTTTTATATATTGTGTGCTTTACATTTCTTACAGCAAATCTAAAAAGAAACTGAAACAATAGTAGCCATTTAATTACCGAACAACAGTATCTTCTGTTGGTGACAGGTTTGATGGATTTTCAATTCTGAACCTGTGCTATCTGGACCTGTACTATCTGAAACAACAAATAATATTGTCCTCATTTTTTAAAAGATTTTATGTATTTATTTGAGAGAGAGCAAGTGAGTGAGTGAGAGAGAGTGTGTGCTCAAGAGGTGGGGGGAGGAGCAGAGGGGGAGGGGGAAGCAGACTCCCAACTGAGCAGGGAGCCTGATGTGGGGCTCGATCCCAGGACCCTGGGACCATGGCCTGAGCCGAAAGCAGACACTTATGAGCTACCCAGTCATCCCTATTGTCATCATTTATAAACAAATTTGCTTATAGGGATACATATTGATTTGCATGGCATCACACAATTCTTTAACGATACTGGTTAATAGCAGAATTTAGATTTCTTAACCTTGAACCTAGAGCCCAGGTCTAAGCCAAAGTGTGAAGAAAGGGGTTTACTCATAGTATATTTTCTTTTTGGTGCACAACCTTTTTTTTTTTTTTTTTTCAAATACCTTTTGTGTCCATGTTTGTCCCTAGCATAGAGACAAACAGTCTCTCGAAGTCTCTGGAAGTCCACATTCAGACAGTTTCACCAGGACTAATGTGCATCTGTTAAGCTACAAGCCTCTTATGGTTGGCATCCACACAATAGGTCGGTGCCTACAGCAACAGGTGATAAAATATTTTGAAACTCACTCATGATGCACACTCTCTAAGCCAAGCCACTCCTTCCCTAGGAGACTTTCCTAATGGAACTCAATGGCAGAGCTATCTCTTCCTCTCTTGAGGGTCTGTTTCACTTCAAATTCTTACTGTCCCAGAAAATCATATACAAGATCAGGGTCCCTCCTCACTTTGGCCATTGTAAATTTCTGAGGTGACTTCTTAACTTACCTTTAATATCTGCAGGGGTGCCTGTCAGGGACTAACGTTCACTGTTCATATCAAGTTGGGCAATGGACATCTCTAGACATTGTCATGAACCTTCAAGTCATTGTAGATATGCAAGGTTTTTGTGACAGTTTCCCAGCTGATGGCTTTGAAGCATCTTGAAAAATGAAGGCTTTTTCCTAATTTGAAGAAATGGTCAATAAACATATTTTATTCCTAATTTCCAAATAGTCAGTAAACCCATCAAAGGGTACTCAACATCATTTGTCATTAAACAAAAGCAAGTGCAAAACATGATACTATTAAACATCGACAAAAATGGCTAAAATTAAAATAATTTAGAACAAATGAGACTCACACATGGTACACCTTCATGCAACTACTTCCATAAATTCTTGGCAGTACCTACTAGATCTGGGTGCACATGTACTCACTAACACCACTTGTGGATATACCCAACAGAAAGGCATTTATATGGACTCTAACAGAATCGTAAAAAAAAGAAAAAGAAGAAGAAGAAGAAGAAAGAAATCATAGCACACTTCATTAAAAACTCTGGGAATAAAAACAGTATCTACAGTAAATGGATCAAAAAAATTGTGATAATGGGCAATGGAATACTATCTACCAAGAGAAAAGAGTAAATATTCCTACATGCAGAAAATATGGATAAATATTGAGAAGACTGGTCTTAAAGACTTAATACTACATTTTTCACTTATATGAAATGAAAAAGCAGGCAAAATGAATCTACACTTGTCTTTGGAGTTGAATCACTGAGGAGGCTCTTGCTCTGAGGGGTAGTTGGATAGGGGTGCTCCTTTGGAAAAGCTGACTGGCTGCCGACTCATAAGGTAGCCATGGAGTGCCATGTTTTTGGTTTTGTTTTGGGTTTTTTTTTAAAGGAAGTCCACATCCAAAACAGAGATTCATCTCTCACGGATAGATTGACATTACCCAGGCATGTGAGAGTCAGATGGGCAAACAGAACACCAATTCATTCATTTAAATTAGTAAATGTAGTGGTTTCGTAGACAATACTTGTGTCAATATAATCAACACATTTACGCCATGAAAACTACCCCCCCCCACGGAAACCAATCTTATGCAAATACACGAAGAATGACTGTCGACAATAAATGTCCTTTCATTTCACAAAGCAAAGAACTTTTCCCGTGCTAAGTATGGAGGGCAAGTCTGTTCACTCAAGAAGCGCTAACTTCTATTCGGTGACACTGGTTCCATTTTGCTGCGCAACCACCCAGACATTTTATCAAGTTCATCTACCAGCTCTCCTATGGCTACAGACACAATTTTGACCTATAAATCAGTTTGCATGAGGAATTCCAGGCCACTTAGGAATAGTGTGACTCTCAGAGAAAGTCAGGAATTGGCATTATCTGATTTTATAAGTGGTAAACTCAAGTTGAAAGACATTAGAACTTAATCCAAGTCATGTTTATTTTGAGGCCACAGATAAAACCAGAAGGTGTTTTGGGATGCAGGGCTTGGACTCAGAGGTGCTGCTCTCATTCATTTAAGAGCTGTTTGTTGAGAAACGGCGTTTTTGGTGGCCTGATGTGCTTAGAGACTGAGCTGTCCTTGGAAACGGTTTTTGCCCTCAAGGTGATTACACTTTGCAGGGCAGACAGACAGACCAAACGTCTGCAGACAAGTAAGAAAATTTCACTTAATGGTGTGTGCTCCGAAGAAAATACAAATCAAGATGAGGGAAAAAGTCTGGTGGGGATTACACACACATCTGGATGTCCTCAGGGAGAGGGGCCCCGGAGAGCTGTCCAGGCAAAAGGGACGGAAGGAATAAAGACCCTGAGACAAGAAAAAGGTTGGCACATTTGAGGAACAGCAAGGGGCTCTGCACGTCTAGAGTTCACTGCAGGGAAGGGTGGGAGCAGATGATGTGGGAGAGGCAGGCGGAGGCCAGACCCTGTGAGGCCTCCCAACCCATCATGAGGGGCTTGGGTGTTACGCAAAATGAGAAACCATTTGTAGGGCTTTAAAGAAACAATGCCAATGCCTTGAAATGAATACTCTGGCACGTGGTGTAGAAACATACTTCCATACTGAGGAAACTTGGACGTGAAACACCTTTTAACCACCAGCACACTTCCTTTCCAATGGATAAAACATTCTCTAAAACACTTTAGAGTAACAACGAGCTCGGTGACTTCTCCTTTAAATTTTGGATGCAGTTGATTTCTTAGGATTTATGGTTGCTAACATCACTCCTGCTTTTATGGAAATCTAAGGAACATCTGAAATAAAGGACAGTGTTATCTAAGGGGTGTCTAAAGAGAAATTTATGATAAAGAGCTAGCATCTAAATTAAATTATCAATACATGATATAAAAAAATTCCCTCAGTGGCCAAAATCCATCCCCGCGTTCACGGCTGGCCTCCCCCACCGCTCGGCGTACTTCTGGCTGAAGGAACACGGGAGCTTCTCGGGTATGTTTTCTAGGTTGGGTGGAGATTATCATCTCTAGTCCTCCCCAAACTCGAGAGCTTGTTTTCTGTATTAACCCAGATCTCTGCAAATAAAACGCACGGACGAGGATGTCAGCTGGCTAACTACAGATTGCCTATCTGCTGTCGACGTTTGCAACTACGAACGGCTCCTTACCGTCTCTGTTCTTCCGAAGTCCCCAGTTGCTTCGCCGGCCCTGGAAAGCAAATGCGAGAGGCGTGCTCAGGACATCATCTCCCACTTGGCTCTCCCTTGAGTTCACCCTCAGGTGAACCACCAAGCGCAAGGAAATGGGTCAGGGATGAATCCAATTTCATGAACATCTGAAAGCTTTCATCTGGTAGCACACGCCCTCCTCCTCTCGGAGCAAAACAGACCCCTCCCCCAAAAAGTTACTCGTTAAAAGGCCAACCTGGGGTCCCCGTGGTGATACTTCCAGGGCCGTGAGCACTGGATAAAGGGAGGTAAATAATGGACAGCCCGTTTGCTGGGGGGTTTATGTCAGCCCTTCTCAGGAAGCAGATGGAAAGTTTAACCCACTCGCATCTGAGCTCAGTCTAGAGCCATCTTTCTTGCCCTCCAATGAACAGAGATGGAATTTCAGGCTAGTTAAATCAAGTTGAAAAGGACGGGATGAATCCGGGCTCTGAACTTCCAGCGGGACAGAATTAACTGCCTAAGTTGCTTGTCTTCCAAACCTAAATAATCAGGCTCTGGCACTTAACCTTGGGCTGGGAAGGGTTGTGGGATTCAAAGTGGAGATCTTGGAATGGCTTGCGCGCGCGCGCGCACACACACACACACACACACACACACACACACACACACACACACACACACACACACTGTGGGATAACTTTTGTTCCCTTTCTCAGATTCACTCTGACTTCTCACTGAATTCAGCCAATGGGAGGCTCTGGCGGAAAGGCAGGCGCAGAGTGAGGTCAAGGTGTGTGTGTCCCAGTTTGCCCCCGCTGGCCCACTGGCTGGCAGTCGGTGTCTTTCTCCATGAAACACCAGAGCTCCATCTGGCTGCCCTCTCCCGCAGCTTGGGGTCTCTCTAGCTCTCTCAACCTGGCCAGACCTCTGGTCCAGTAAGCACATTCATTTCTTCTCATCTGAGAAGAAATGTCTCCTTCTGTCTCCTTCCTGCCTTGCTATGCCAGCCCTTACTTACTGAATTTGATTCCAAAAAGAATACATGGCGGTTAAAGTTCCTATGGCATATGTTTGTTATCATCATGATGATTATTTTACTATAGAAGATCAAGGGTACGATATAGTCATCTAAGATATTTCATTAGAATAATTTGTAAAAAAAAAAAAAAGGCAATTTTATATAACTCAAAACAGTCAACGGGTGAAGATTTGCCTTAGCAGGTATCAGCCAATAAATTAAGGTTAAACTTCAAGTAAATAGGAGATGAGAGCTAACATTTATTGTAAGTCCTCTGAGTGCTAGAGAATTTACACACTGTACTCTAATCACTGTAACAACTATATATGAATTAGAGTTAGTAAAAATCAGAGCAAATATTGAACAGCCAACCTCACCCTGAGATATTTCCACCTTATTCATACTGCTGCCATTCAAAGGTGTTCATGCATATTTTCTATTTTTATTCTTCACCATCAAAGAGCAGAGAAGGCAGAATAAAGAGGAATTTGTGAAAATTCAGCACTGTAATCATTGAAGCCTCAAAGCATTCGTTTGGAGGATGCTGTGACCTGAATGTTGTGTTCCCCGAAAATGGGTATGTTGAGATCCTCACCCCTGAAAGGTGATGTGATTCATAGGTGGGAGGTGCTTAGGGCAGGAAGGTACGACCCTCAGGAGCCACTATCTCTTTGAGCCGAAGCCCCTGGTTCTCCTGTCTGGGTGGAAATTAACATGCTTCCTTATACCTAGAGAATGCAGAGTCCGTGTAACATTGCAATAAAGCCACCGGTTTTGAACCCAGCTTCCTCCCTGGCCTATCCGCCAAAGTGCAAAACTCCAGCACAGCCTTTCCACATTTTGTTCTCCTCTTTCCACTAACAAATGGTGATTTCGGCTGCAGGATTCTCAGCTTGCCCCAAGCTCGTTAGTGAAGCAAGCCACTGACCCGCATCTCTCTTCCTTTGCTCTGCGACGGGGGGCGGGGCGGGGGCACGGAGAATGTCCTGCAGTTCGGGTTCCCACAGCTCTTCTCTTCTGACACTTCCTCCCTCCACTGTCTGACTTTCCTCTGGGTCTGGTCCTGTAAACGCAGCTCACCAGGTCCCCGCCCAGGGCGGAAGGAGGCTGTCCCACCTCCAGGACACGGGTCATCCATCTGCAGTCTTCCTGGGCTACTGCCACAGCTCACAGCACCGGTCGGGCGGGGGTGGGGGGAGCGAGCCCTGGTTCCCTTAGCCATTGCCTGCGCCTCACTGCAGATGAGCCTAGCCACTGCAGCGGGCAGGGTCCCCTCAGCTTCCCCAGGGGAGGCTGTGGGGGGCGGGGGGGAAAAGAGGAAGGGGGGGTCTAGGCTTTTCCACTGCCCCTGTAAGGATTCATTTTCCCTTTTTCCTTTTCTTTAGGGATTTGCTGGTGCAACTAATCTCCAAATCTGTGTGTTCTCTTCTCCCTTTTCACGTCCCTATTTTCTTTTTCTCTTCCTTCTTTACTGTGTCTCCTTCCTTCCTTCCTTCCCTCCCTTCTTCCTCCTTCTTTTCTCCCCCTCCTCCCTTCCACCCTTCATTCTTGCTCTTTGCTGGGCAAAATGGTAAACAAAGAATGGTAAGCAAATTTTAAAAGGTGGTCATTAAGAGGTGAACCCCATCTGCTTAGTAGCCTGTAGTTGGGAACACTTATTTTTAATGAGAGGATGCACTTAATAAAAAGGCCAGGCCCATGGCAGAAGGCATACTGAAATAAGGCACAACTTTTAACACTACAAATTAGATGAAATGTACTTAATTCTCCACATATAAAATAAGGAATGGCACAGACTTTTGTCCACCTTTTGGACAACTTTTGTCCACCTTCACTCTCTATTTAATTTCCTCAAGAATTTTGCCTTATTCATACTGGGAAAAAAAATCATTCTACACATAGTTGTCCACATGGGTATTTCATTCAAAGTCAAGGATCGCCAAGGTATGGCATGCCTCCCACAATTTCCCTCCAGTGCCTGTGTTAGTCTTTGCTAATCAATCACTATTATTTTTACATTTGGGCACAGAGGTAGCCTCTGTTTTTCTCAAAACAGTAATCCAAGGTTGATTCTACCTGTTAACAGAGCACATCCCTGGAGGAGAAGTCTATTTCCATTCCTGTAAATAGACACCAGATACTCGCCGTGATTATCCGTACCTATGGCATTAAGGGTTGTTTCTTCTACTTCTTAACGATTATCAAAGTGTGCTACAATGATTGCACATTACTTTCGTAATCAGACACAGAGGCACTTTGAATGAAGAAATCAACTACCTTATGTAATTTGAAGACAGAGGGGCCAACACGCAGATTTTCTGCTGACAAAACCAAAGTAGAAAAGTCATGTGAATTATCTGAGCAATTCTTTGTTCCTACCCGGTTTTCGAAGCATTGTGAACACCCCAAGGGAGTCATATTTAATGATGTCATTTTAAAAACATGAAGACCAGTATTGATTTTGCAAACATATCTTAAGACTCTTCTTAGGATTTGTATAGTGGCAGAGTGGGCGGGTGAGAGAGAAACATGCAGCACCGTGACGGTCAGTGGAAACTTCCAAGGAGAACACAAGGGGCTACAAACAGAAAGAAAGAAAGAGAGAGAGAAAGAGAGAGAAAGAAAGAAAGGAAGGAAGGAAGGAAGGAAGGAAGGAAGGAAGGAAGGAAGGAAGAAAAAGAAAAAAGAAAAAAAAATTGTCCTTAAGGGAGATAACATTTCATTTCTATTTTAATTGATAAACCTTCAAATTAGTTTCAGCATAACACTTGGAAAAATGTTAGTTAACATTCACAGGCAATAATAGTACCCTCGCTTAGAGAGAGAGTGTGTGTGTGTGTGTGTGCGCACATACGTGTGTAAGCGTCTAATTCACTGTGACTTACCCTCATCTTGACATTTACCTGGACTTTGGTAATGGCATTTATACTTAACAATTTCTTTTTATACTTAACAATTTCTTCTTAACACATATCTTACAACGTTTTCCTCAAAAGAAGCTCTTGGTAAATATTGGTCAAGGATCTAGAATCTTTCAAGGAGCCTAATATTGGCTTTCGCTTTTAGCAATCTTTTTTTTTGTTTCTATATAAAGAAAACTCAGAAACCATTAGCTCTCAGGATTTGAGCTCTCATAAAGGTCTCATGTATAATTCTGGGTACGAGATCGATGCAATGGGAAAAATCTGAATAATGTGATGATAGGCTGGTGTGCGGTATGATCACTACAATGACTTAGCTACGTCTCACTTATCAGATGCTCCCATACACCAACCCTACACTTTTAGAGCTCCGGATATCAAAGAAAAGTCATAAGGTGGGCGCATTTATTCATTTGAAAAAAAAAAATGACCGAGGGCCTCTTGTTACTCCATTGTGTGTATCTTAGAAAGCGCGCAAGGTATGTTCCCTGCCTCACTGTGCACACGGTTCGGTGAAGAGTACAGACGAATGAACGCCCACCTACAATACAGGCTCCTCAGACGATTCATGATCGCGGGCCATCAACACCACTGGGAGGGTTTTTAAAAAAATACACATTCCCGGGACTCAGCTCCAGGCCTCATGAATCAGAACCAGGCTGCGGGAGGCCAGGGAAGCGCAGAGGGAAAGCTCATTTCCCAGAGGAAATGAGTCTCAACCAGGGAAGGGAACGATCCAGGAGGGGCTTGGGAGCGGCTGTCCTCAGGGCCAGGGTGGGTCAGGGGCAGCAATGGTGGGGCGGGCGGAATGAAACGGGAGAGACCAAGGGCGCCCTCTGAGGGCTCAGCACGTGAGCCACCTTAAATGTGAGCAGGTGCGTATCGTGGTGACGTCATAGCCTCCAATGGGAGGTGCAGCAGGAGTACGGACAGAGTGGAGAGAAATCCAACTAGTGAAACAGGCTCTAGCTCATACAGGATCCAGGAAGGTTTAGAAGCGTTTTAAAGAGTTTGGAGACTGTTTCGGTGCTACTGGCAGAGGAGAAACGTGCTCAGGGCCGCCATGGCAACAGTTGCGGTTGGGCAATGGAACAGGTCCTGCCAACATATGCTGGTGGACGGAGCCCAGGAGGGAAAAGTCGTTTTGGGGAGAAGGTGAGAAACTGTATCTTTTAATACAATTCTGGGAGCCTTGTATTACCATCTTGGGGCAACTGATGGCTATAAAATCCAGGGGAAAGTTAAGAGGCACCAATCCTTTATTCAGCAAGTCCTCAACCCTTCCTCCGCGCTGTACACCTCGTGCGAAGCCCACAGATACAATCGTGGAGAAGAGGGGACTCGGTCCCCACCTTTGCGACTGGCTGTGTGGACGTTTATGGCAACTCGGGGAGTGCAGGAGATCAGCCGAGAAGGGGGTGAGGCTGAAACGTGGAGAGGATTCAGATGCTGAGCGAGACACAGGAAGGTCTATGTAAATGTGAACTACTAATTAAACAAGCAAAATCAGAGTGGCCACCAGATGATCCAACAGCTGTGAAGGCCTCCCTGAGAACGGAATGACATTAAAAATTTTTTTAAAAGCCATTGATACGAGTGTCAGGGAGAAGAGCAAGGAGAGGCAGAAGGAATCGCTCATCCGAAGACCCCGAGATGAGAGAGTGCCCACGAGGGCGCTGGGCCCGGACAGCCCCGCTCGGGCGTCTGAGTTTTAGCCTAAGTGGGAGGGGAAACTGTTCCATGGTCTGAAGCAGCCCAGGGACTTGATCTGATTTATATTTTTAAAAATATAAAACATATGTATATAAAATATACAATAGAAATTATATTTTTAAAATATAAGTTAAAAACATAATTTAAATTCAAATAAAACATATAATTTTAATTTGAAAAATTAAATTTTTAATTTTAATTTTAATTTTAATCTTCTGACGCGGCGGTCTGAAAAGAGGACACGCCTTCCGAATGGATCAGTAAACGGGAGAACATTCCCGTTCTTGGAGAACGAGGCTGCTTCTCTCATGCCCTGTGTTTCCCCTGCTTACTCGCACCTTTTCCCCTAGGACATGAATCCTTACCGTGGAGTACTGGGTCTTGGTGAAACATCAGTGAAAACAAATGGCAGCTCTTCTCTGCACTTGGAAATAAAATAGGCAAAATAAAGGACGTTTCTTAAACGGGCTTTTCAGAGAGCACATTTGTCCTAGTAGAGGCTATGGAGCTTCTAGAGCTTTTTGACTCCAGGAGAGATGGACGGGGGAGACGTCGGTACCTCCATGAGCTCCATATCCCGTGGGGATGTAATTAAACCTCCCAGCAACTTCAGTATTATTATTATTATTTTATTTTTATCTTATTATTACCATTTTATAGATATGGAACCTGAGCCTCTACAAGAGGAAATTACTTCTATGAGGCCACTTAACAGTACGGGGCATAGTCGGGAATCACACGAGGCCGGTCGATACCCACAGGTTTTCCTTTCTCACGTCTGAGCTTTCCAGGGCCAGGTACCAGTAAGACGCGCCTCTGACAGGTCGACTGAGAACTAGGAGAGGCCAATACGTGACTTTATTGGAAGTCACCAGTTATTTTTCTCCATGTTTCACAAATGAAAAGAGCAAGCGCTGTCCATGAAGAGCTGCCAAACAGAGACAGGTCTATTTCAGGGCAGCTGAAGATGTGGAACCCCTTCCCGATTGGGCAACACACATCTGTTGGTAAGATAGCTAAATCCAGTGAATGTGGTACCCGAGACTTCTTTCCCCACTAAAATTAGACCCAGATCATTGAGATGGCCAGCCCCAAGCCTTCAAGTCTGGGGCCCCGCATCACAGCTCTGAAGGCTCCAGCTGTCCGCCTACCTCCCTGATCCTGACTATTTTATTTCTTTAATATAAAGCATTTTTTAAAGATCTTATTTATTTATCTGAGAGCGAGACAGAGACAGAGAGAGTGACAGAGATTGCAAATGGGGAGGAGAGAGGGAAGCAGGCTCCCCACTGAGCCAGGAATCCAATGATGTAGGACTCGATCCCAGAACCCTGGGATCATGACCTGAGCTGAAGGCAGATGCTTAACCGACGGAGCCACCCAGGCACCCCATCGAGCACCTACTTATTTTAGTTCATGTGAGACTCTTTGCCTGCAGGAAGGGAGGTCAAAACAGGAGATGGGTTAGGCTAAGAGTCCTAGTATACAGTTCCCCAAAAAATTCTCTTCCTCCATCATACAAACTGGAAAAGAGATTTTCAGAAAAGCAAACCAACAACTCCATTCTTATTCTATTCCCTTCTTCTCCTGTTCCTGCTGCACTTAGCTGCCCTTATTCTTTCAATTTCCCTTGATATCTCAATCCAATCCCTTACACACACACACACACACACACACACACACACACACACACACCCCATTCGCTTCCTTCTATGATGTCACATAAAAAAAGAGATAGTTCAGGCAGCTAGGTTTGGTTTTGGCAATAGGCCTGGCATTGAGGGAAACTTCTAGGGCAGGGGTTTTTAACTCTTTTTGTGCCATGAAACCCTTTCACGGTCTGGCAATTCCTATGAACACCTTCCTCAAAAAACAATGCTTTTCCTCAAAAAAATGTTTTTTGAGGAGGATTAAATACATAAGATTAAAATAAAAGCCAATTTTATGGAAATAAGGTTTCAAAATGTTANAAATAAGTTTTCAAAATGTTAAGAAAATATGGATGCGATATACTAATTCCTACAATTTTTTTTACTGATCCATTAAATAAAAGGTCTAGCAGTGGGTCCAATAACCGCCATAATGTTTAAGTGCTGATGACCTTCAATGATATTTAGCGCTCTCTACAACCACCATAAAATGATACGAAAACTATCTGTGATTCCGATTAGTAACAAAGTTACATGTGCCACTAACATGTGATTTTTCTACCTTCAAAAATGAAAAAAATACTCAATTCTGTTAGCCGTTAGTGAAATTAAAAATTAATTTTCCCCAGGTTATGGATCCTTAAATTTAGGTGAAGAATTCCTGCTTTAGGGTCCACGTTGAGCTCCTCCTACAGTACGAGGAAGATCCCTATGAAGGCAGTAACACCGCTTCATTCCAAAATAGCAACAACCCCACGCCCTGAGGCAAGGTGGCCTATGCCCATCTGGACAGAAACAACCCCTAAATTATTTTGGGGGGAGAAGGGTAATCATCACCGAAGAGTCTGAGGTGAGTGGACGTTAGTTACACACACTTATTATCAGATCATAATGAAAGTAAGGCTACATTCTGCTGCAGTAAATATAGAATGTATTATAAAAACACTTCTGCAATCAAACCCCAAATAGTATTACCTATTCGGTAAGTCTGACAAAAATCGTACCTTTCTGCCTTCGTAGAGGGCCTGGCCACCACCCTGCATGAAACTCCCACTGCGGGTAGATGTCACCACATTCGGGAGGCGTGACACTGTGACTTCCATGCTCAGCATCGGGTAATCAAGGACCAGCCATAGAGAGTGATATGGGATGGAGCATCAGGAGCCACTTCTAAGAACACTGGCTTTGGGGCCTTCCTGAATCCCCACAGTATGTGCAACATCACTAAAATATTTTAGCCACATCACATCCCTAGAACAATTTTCATCTTACCTCATCAGAGTTCGGTTCTACCCACGATCATACTAAATAACAAGCCACTAACTTCACCGAGCAAACCCATGTCTGACCTTCATTATGCTGATTAGAAAATCCTCAGGTGTTGATTGAGCTATAGATAGTAAAGGGCTTTTAGTAGCCATCTTTGGAATGAGCCTTTCTCATATAATGTTGGGCGCCATCCCTGCAGTCTGGATTCCTGATGATAGAATCGGAATGGCCCCAGAGGTGAAGCTTCTACTAAGGAGCACATATCTATTATTACAATGTGTGCCAAGGTGTTTTAAAGTACATTATTACAGACACAGTAATAGATAGTCCCCCATTCAGCATGAATACAGCGAGTGTCTTATTTTAATCAGTTCCCTCACCAAATACTTCCGTGTGCCTGAAGTAACATGTGCCATCTTGGTCACATGTTCTGAGATCCGCCATGTGGGCACTTGTTATCTCAATTCACTATCGCTTTTTCTCTTTTTCACCCCTCATTCCCTCTTCTATCCGATGCTTTGAGAACACTGGACTGAACTTCAGGATTGAAATGAGATCCTTCCTTGACAAATTCTTCAGTTTCTATTAATCATCTCAAATTGACTTGTCTGGTAAGATCTCTGGTACATTCAAGGGTGAGTTATTTATTTGTTTAGTTGAGTTGCATCCTTTCAAGGAAGGAAGTTGAAAGATAACATGAATTCCATTTATTATTACAAAAGTATAAACATATTTTTTTCTATACAAGGTAGCAGCAAAATGGATTAATTCTAAAGGGAACAGAAAATATATGCTAGTGGCACTTGCAAGTTATTACAGTCTAATTGTAGTTAATTTTATTCTCTGGGACAACTAATCTCTCGATAACATTTGCAGTGATTGATTAAAATCCACTCCTTGCTAAAATCAAGGTCTTTAGGTAATTGATGTGCTAATAGACCTGCAATTATTTGAGGCTGTGCTTCCTCACAGAGAGCAAGTCAAGGAATGGATAAAGTCCAAATAAAGTACCTATTTTGCAACAGGCGCTATGATAATTGCCAGGAGACAGCCTGCTTATCAGCTGCGAGAGGTTTCCATCCTTCATTAATATGTAGTTCAGTTGGACATCAGAGAAACTGGCCCCCATGGGAATGCTCTTTGAATCTCCCATTATCTCATTTTCCATACACTTGGCTTGATCTACTTTTTATCTATGTTCACAGAAAGATCTGGCTTTTCACATACGAGCTTTCTAAACAATCAGCTAGCCATGAACCTGAGTTCCCAAAGCTCCATGCAGCGTCGGCTGCTGTACATTTGGACAAGCGTGTACTCCATGAAAGTATCCGCTTAAACGTTCCAGACTAAATATTTTAGAAGTAGACAAAATAAATATTCCAAAGTGGTAACCTGTGAGTTTTCCATTCTGTGGCTTATGCCTACATGTGCTTCCTGCTGTAGACTCTCAACAGGGGCCATAGGTCTTCACTGTCTTCAGGCATGTTGCTGAGAGGCCCTGTTTTGCTGTCCACTGACTCCTGGTTTCTTGTGCATCGGATTGAGCTCTCTACTGATTCTAAACATGCCCAAAGAGAGACTGGGATGAATGCATTAAAAACTCATTTAGAGGGGTGTCTGGCTGGTTCCATCAGAAGAGCATGTGACTCTTGATCTCAAGGTCATGAGTTTGAGCCCCAGGTTCCGTGTAGAGATTACTTGGGGGGGGGGGCAGGGAAGGACCACATTTAGTAAAATAACAACCATTTTCTTCTATCTCAGCCAGACATGATCCAGGTGGCCAAAATGATTGAATTGTTACTTGACACTAATTGATGTTATTTTGTCCTGGGCTTTGTGGGAGAATTTTTAATTGGGGTGCAATTCTTTGTGGCTTTGGCTCTCTTCATCTTTGGCTTATAAAGAATATTCTTTCCTGAGGGTTTATAGGTAAAGTTCATTAAAGAAGATTCTTTACAATTATGAGGAATGACTGGGTTATCTTTATAGTTCATCCTCATGATGGCTCAAAACAAATAGCCAATGTGGTTAATTACTATGGACAAATAAAGAGAAAAGCACGGCTGTTCAAGTATTAGTAAAATACAGTTTGCAGGTCCTAGAATAATGGTTAACATACATTGTGAACTGATTATGTGCCAGGCTCTGTGCTGAACTTGCCTCCTACCATGTCATTTCATCCATACAACATGTATTATTACCCTTATATTACATCCCAAAAAGTACTGTTAGTCTTCCCGTTTTACAGATGAATACACTGAGGGATGGAAATTTCACTTGACTAAGGTTTCACGGGGAGTAAGTAGCAGATCCCGGACCAAACCAGAACACTGATCAACTGTTCCCTGAGAACAACCTCAAACATGACTGTGCTACTTTGAATAGAATTGAGCAAAAGACGAAGTGGCCATCAATCATTTTAACCAAGTTCACCTCTTGTTGCTGTTTAAGTACGATTTTGTCCCGGGAAACTCACAGTGAGTGATTACGGTTACATTTTCCTCATCTACATGCCTTTGACACTCTTGCTGAAGTTGCTAATCTTAGACAAAGCTGTCTTGGGGTTGGTGATGCTGCCACATGCCACTCCTCTGGGAAATGGGTAAATGTTATGCATAAAATAGAATAAAATAGAATGCATTGGGGGTAAGCTAGGCTGCTAACAAGGGTAAATCACAGTAATAGATTTTAAAATTATTTTACACCTAGTTTTAATCACATAAGTCCATTTCAGAATTTCTACTGATATGAAGAGAAGTTCATAAATTCTACACAAATTGAAAACAGAGATTGTTACTGATTGTTAAAAGACTACTGTCTAGATTATCATATATGTAAATTTATGCATATATACATCCAAGTATACATTTATATTTATAAGCTTTAATTTATCAGGACTAATCAATTTCATCCCCTACTAAATTTAGTCCTAACCTTCAGTGTTCCCATCAAGAAATATTCTCTCGTCAACGATGATAAAACATAAAAGCATTCTAAGATCACTGAGTGTATTTTCTAAACAAGATTTGCTTCCCATTTTAGAAACTTGATGTCACCGAGGCATCACTATCAAATTTAACTTCTATATTTTTTGTTAAGATAAAAATGGAGAAGGAATCTTTCTAAATGTGTAAGTCCAAGAAAAACTTTAATTAGAATCTCTGGCTCTTGCTTAGGATTCAGTCTACATCTCATTTCAGCTTGAGAGTAGGCAGGAGACTTTCCCTTCAAGTCTAGGTTGAAGCCAGAATGAAAAGTACTTTGGAAAAACAAAACAAAACAAAAACAACCTGAACTCTGGTTTCTGTTCTCATAATTCCTTTCTGTCCATAAAATAAACCAATGCAGCATATTTGAAATAGTATCTTGAACACACCTGGTTCTTCTCTGTCACCGAAGACACTAGATGGCTGTCTCCTGGGGACCCCATGGTTGATCAGATTGGAAGGCTGCAAACTGAGCGGAGACTCACTGGGGTAGCTAGCGGTCAAGCCAGAGGTCTCAGTTACTCTAATGAGTCTCGTTTATTTTGTTACTCGAGTCTGGAGGGCTTTCCCACCAGTGGCTTTGCTATGTGGGGTTCAAGACATTGTTATTTTGCCTGAACAGTCACTGTGGTTAATGGTTGGCACTGGTTATTGCATGAGCCTTGGGTTTTGAAACCCAAGACAGCCTCCTGTAAACTCTCAACTTTCTTTATAGTTAAGCACAGAAGACCTTCGGTCCATCCATCCTTGCGGCTGAGCTGTCAAAAATGCCTGGTCTGAAAATGGATAGGCCTGCAGCCAAGAACTTGCTGGGCCCAATACACCTCCCCAGTGATGTGCTAAGGGACAAAGGGAATGAGGTTGACTCAGACGCTCAGGCTAGAGGTGGAAACAGTACCCACCCAGAGGAAGACCAGCCTCCTAACTGGTCTTTTTGTCTCCAGCACAGTGAGCTTTCCCAAGTGCGCTCCTCCTTTGCCTAAGATGTTTCGATAACCAGGGCTTGGGGCAAGAGTCTCACAAGAATATAGTCTAATACGGTACAAGTATAAAGCAATTTAACAAACTGATGAACAGAAGATATCTTGTGAATTGCATGCTTTATGTTACAAAATAGCACCACAACCTGTCAAGTTATAGGGTTTTTTATATGAAGGAAGTCAGGGAAATAGTAAAACAACTAATTGGATTATTATTGTACATGCTTGAGCATTCTGTTTAGAGTCTGGTGATGTTAGAATGAGTAATAAAAACACAAAAAATGTAATTATTATGTATTCTGTAATGCTCACTTTAGCAAAATTACTAATTACGCTATTTTAATCAATATTTTTACATAATTAATGTTCTAGTGACTATAATGATCTACAAGATGAAAAATATTCCAAGATTACAAAATTTTAATATATTTTCATTCATTTAATATGTACGTTAAATGTACAGGTGAAAAATGATTTTTCATATTTTCAATCTTCTAAAATATTCAGAATTATCTATAAAATGAAAAGACAAATGACAAATTATAGGCATCAAGATATTAAATTAAAATATTTTTAAAGAAGAAAAAAGAAAATATTTTAAAATAAAGATGAAATTTTTATGTAATTTTAAAGAATTTAATATTTTCACGTTAATAGAGCCATGTGCACTTCAGCAATGTAAGATTTTCATATTTTATGTGTTTTTATTGTGGGGGCAGAGGGAGAGAGAGGATGTTAAGCAGGCTCCATCCCCAGCGTGGAGCCTGATGCAGGGCTCCATCCCACGACCCTGAGATCACGACCTGAGCCCAAATGCAGTCAGAGGCTTAACTGACTGAGCCACCCAGGCGCTCCTATGTGTATATTTGTATACATCTATTGGTGTATGTGGGTGTGTGTGTTTCTCCATAGATATTATTACATACGGAGAAAAAGAAGAAGAAAAGAGCATTTTTAAAAAGCAATATAAATATGTAACACTGTAAAATATTCCTTAGCCTCCAGATGCCAGTTTTTGGAAGACCAGCCCAATTCCTATGCACCTGTCTACAAACCAGAACGTAGGAAAAAGAAACAGATGCTTTCCTGGTCCTGTTCGAAACCGTCCTTTGTTAGGCAAGAATCCAGCGCAGACATAATTTTGAGAAGTTCCAGCCAACGAGCCTAAGTTCGTAAAAGAAAATCAGTTCCATTTCCCCCCCCTCTCAAGTTCTTCCCGTTTCTGAAGTGGTGGCCCTTTGCCACGTGGCAGGGGCGCGGCCACAGACCCTCGTGGTGCGAGGCCGCAGTTGCTTGTGGACGTGGGGCTCGCGATGTTGCCCTGGGTCCTGAACGTTCGCTGAGGGTTATGCGTTGAACCAGGCCACCCGTGGCTGTATGACCCACATCCAGAGGTAGTCTTGTATTAAGAGCCTTTTATGTGATGGTTAAATGAAAGCCTCTTAGAGCAAGGGGCCCTCCAGCCTCGGACGACAGCAATTCTGTCGCTACTTTTCCAGTGAAATGCATATATTTGTAATACAATGTGGAAGACAAGACTCTCTACGGGCAAACTCCTGGTTTCTTTTTCCCACTGGATGCCTTCCCCATTCTCACACGCTCTCCTCTCCGACGCAAAGGGAAGTGCCTTTGTGTCCCCTGATGCCGACTGTTTCTCATGTTGGTGTTTTTGAAAAACTCTAGTCCCTTTGCTTTCACACCCTTTTACTTCACCCCTTCCTGATCTCTTGGTCATGAAAGACTCGAATCAGACAACAGACATCACCATTTCTGGGAAGCTTCTCTGTCAGATGCATCTGGGGGAGGGTCTCTCCCAGACACTCCGGACAGCAGCCTGGGCCTCCTTGCATCACAGAATGGACCACACGGCCCTGTCATTGTCTGCCTGCTGACCAGAAGGCCCCTCCCCATCATTAGCATGTGAAGGGCAAGAACTCTGTTCTATTTGATTTTGTGATCCCTCCCCCTAGGACACTGTCAACTGATCCATCACTGATGCCTAAAAACCGTCAACTCAATAAACTACGAAATAAAGCTTCACTCTGTCAGATCATCGCCAATACACCGATGTTATTAACTCTATTCATAGTCACGTGTTTGTGTGCGCGTGCATGTTGCGTGCATGTTGCCGGAAAGCAAAAGGCGTGGTCAGACCAAAGCCAGTCCCCGGGCTGCTGCCATGCAGAAGGTACAGAAATCCTCAGACCCTTATCTTGCTCAGGCTCTCAGTGGGGCCATCGACAAATGCACTGCCTCAGTATACCCACGCTTCTCTTCAAATCAAAGCCTAGCCGGATGGCCTCAAGCCTCGCATAGATTGAGTTTACTCCCTACAAGCCTCGATTTCTTCCTTTTCTCACCAGATGTGTGAAAAGGCAGCGGATGCCAGCACTCCAAGCCGAGTTTTCAAAAAGGTCAACCAGCATTCAGATTTATGCTGGTGAAATTCATTCCTTCTCTTTCGAAAATTTAATGAGAAAGGACAGCTTTGTGAAATGGAGGAGCAAGAACAATATTGCTTAAATAAATTGGAATTTGCACTTTGATTACCCTGCGGTTTCTGCCATACTTTACTGGAAATGCTCCCTGCGGTGCAGGTTTTCTCTGGAGTGACATCATCTCGTGAAGCCATCCTCGCTGTAATTATTTCCATCCATATTTGCAGAGCACACAGCAAGAACATTCGGTAAGGAACAGTCGATGCATATAGGACAATTTAAAACTGTAGAGTCACCAGAAAGCCCCATTAAAAGGCAAATGATATATCTTTATGCATGCTTCTGACCCCACAGGAGATATTTCATACTCATATTAGAAAAAAAGAGTCTCTTTCAAACAATGAAACTCTGATACTAGCAAATACCCGTCAGGAGATAACAAACAACATGCCCGCTTTCGGTTGCTTTTCTTGGAATCGCACTTTTAGAAATTGCAACATAGAGGAAGCAGACATATTTTAGTTCACATGGTCAAGTTTCAGTCCTTTTGCAGTGTAGGCTCTGTCAATCCTAATACCAAGTTATTGGAATTTTTAAATTTTACTCTTGGCAGTCCTGCTGTCCCTTTTGGGGAAATTGTTCTTTTTAGAATGTAGGATTTTAAGCATTTTAACAAAAGTGAAAACACCAATATAAAAACGTTAATTTTTTCAAAAATCAAATTTTTTCAAATCTTGGAAAAAGATTTTATTGACAATTTAAGTGAAATGCAAGAAAAAAAAAGTGAATGCTATAGATTAGCTTTCCTGATAATTTGAGATTTGCTGGGGCTAACGTTGCCCAAGGGGGAGACCATAGCCTCCCACTGTCATGGGCTAAAGGGTGCAGGCCAGCTTCTCTGTCTCCTGGAAAATAAAAGTCTCTACTATCCGCTCACTGAGGTTTTGATTTTGTTTTAAGTGTAGAAAAACATGCATTTAACTCTGGAGTTAGTGACAGGGTCCAAATTCATTCATTTATCCATCCATCCATCCATTCAGCACAACCCAGAAAAAGGTATGGAACATGACGTTCAATTGAAAAGTTTACTTAGTGGAATGGAAATGTGATATTTTTTCTTTAACCACTGTTTTCAGACCTGCTCTGTAAAAGCCCTTTTCCCTGGACTTTAATGTCATCTCAGTGAGATTCCGTCATTTTTCAACTATTATCAGTTGCTTAAAGGTCCAAACTAATTTAATTCAGTGCAGGGGCACCTGGCTGGATCAGTCAGTAGGTCATGGGACTCTTGATCTCAGGGCTGTGAGTTCAAGCCCCATGTTGGGAGTGGAGCCTTCTTAAAAAAAAAAAATTAATTCAACTCAGTTTAAAACTTTAGTCCATAGCCTGTGTAATGCGTTTGGTCTCTGCCAGCCCAGCAGGACTCAACTCTGTGACCACAGCTCCTGGTTTGCTCTCTTCTCTCTCCTGGAGCCTGGTCCCTGTGTTGTCCCACCAGCGGGAAGAGTGAGACGAAAAGGACGAGAAGTCCTATATGTCACCTTGAGGCTGTCGCCAAGGCCATGTGTTGCAGGGAAGCGCACATTTGCGGTCCCAGGGGGAGAACTCTGGGGTCTGCAGGGGTCCCGGTGAGGTGTTGTTCCCAATATATCAGGTGCACCAGGGCGACCTTTGTCCCCTGTCCCCCTTGGCTCCACCCCCCAACAACACACTGTCAACATAAGGACATCTACTGTGGCTGTTGAAGGATTTTCTTTAACATACTTGCGGGTTCTTGATTTTACTCTGAATGATCATTTATTTAATAAAAACTCAGATGTCAAATGGGGGCAATATTACATAGCCATCTAAACCACAGCCAACGCCCCCACGTTTAGGGGTCAGTAACATGTATGCCTCGAAGCCGATGGGCAAATATCCAGAACCCACTGTTCCGGCCTCATCTGTCCGGACGGGAGACACTCTTGGAGCTGAGCCTACAGGGTTTCCAGCGTGTTTTCATGTCCACATGGCACAGCAGACATTAGTCAAGTCAACCCTGTACCGTAATGCCTTCAGATACACACATTTGCACTCTGCTCACACTGCCCGTGTCCTAGCTGGAAATCCGGGATGGCACGTGGTAGCAAGCGGTCCTCGTCCTCAGACTCGGGAGCTAGATGCTGAGCTCGTTTGTTGCAAAATGAAATCCGGATTTTAAAATGGTTTCTACTTTCTATTGCTCGTGAGGGTGGCTTGGCCAGCTCTGGGAGGAAAGCTAAGTCACACCGCCCTGACGTTGGAGGGTTTTCTTCGGGCCAGTGTTAAGCTCATGCAATGTCATCACAATCAGAACTCACAATCAGAAGCCAGAATGCTGACAGTCATGGAAAATCGTATTTCTGGGATGTGAGGAGTGAGTCACCCTGGTCACTAAAAATAAGGCTCTTTTTGCCAGAAAAGAAACAGTGACACTCAAGACTGCGAACTGCTTTTAAGTGCAGAGGGAACATTAGGAGACTTAGGTTAAAGATGCACGTTTTATCCCATCACAACCGCAAGAGCTCACCTCCCTGTTAGGAGAGGAAGGGTTTGAGATAAGTCACTCACACCCGGAGCCTTCCTAAATCTCAGCTCCTTTCACGCACTTGGAAAGAGACTGAACACCTCTTTAATTATACATCGTAAACAAGACTGACCAGGAGGCAAGAGAAGAGACAGACTGTCTTTAGGGCTTTAGAAGTGGGTTTAAACCATTACACTCTCTTCATTTTTCCAAGGACATTAGGTCAAAACTCATAATCCATCCTTAGAGCTCCCTACATAGCCCGTTTCCTATTAATGCAAAAATATTCAAATGTTGAGCTTTTAAAAACTTTTCTGTGAAGTTATAAATGTGAATCTACAGCTTTCAGAAATACTTTCTTGTAAATTTCCAGTGTACATTTGTAACTTGCTACCAGGAGGGAGGAAAAAAAATACAACATTTTACTCTTATCACCTTAGAAAGGAAGGTGGAAGTATGTTATCATAAAGAAGCCTGCGGCTCTTAAAAAGTACTATTTTTTGGACGATGTATCGTCCAAATTAACTTCCAAGACCAACGTCCAAGTAAACACTTGCTGCTATGCACGTGTAGGGAAATTTGTTCTTCTTGAGTAACAGGACATATTTTTGCATAAAAATACCCCTGTGGTTGATTCCCCCAAATTTCTCAGAGTGTTTCCTGTGAGTATTCCTGAAAATGCTGGTGGAATCACTGGATAAGGCTCGAGACAGAGTACAGTTGAAGCCAGACTTGCTCACCAGGAAACATCAGTGAGACCTGGACCTTGGCATCACAGCAAACTACATGACATCTGATCATTTTGCTTGGCTTGAGAAATTTTCCCCAGATGCCCCTTTTCGCTTTTCTTTGTGATCTTTCTACTTTCCTCCCCCTTATCTTTAGCTTCAACTTCTGTTTATGATTACAACTGTTCAGCCACCAAATAAGACTTCATGAGGCTCATACTGTGAAAGCTCAAAAGCATATTTACGGGTATAGTTGTAAGTTCTAATTAGGATATTTATTAATTATCTGTTCTGTGCACATCTACATTAAAAGGAAATTTGGTTCATTGCAGCTAAATTTAAATTCCAGATGAGTGATGCTGGCAAATCAAAGAGTAGATCAAGAAAGTTCAATTGAGGATTATTTGTAACGGAAGAGCTCATAAAACATATAGGCATGATCCAAATTAAAATGTAAACAACTCATGAATGTTTCAATTATTTTACCTTGTCTACCTTAATCTTAACCTCTGAGATTTATGGAATGAAGTTACTGACTGAGATGATCGCAAATGACCTTACCATACTGTTTAATGTGAGACATCTATTAACTGGCTATGCCACCAATGTTTCCTCATTACACTGCTAAAATGATTTCCCCCCCAAAATAGCATCCCTATCTATTTTCAGAGTCAAGTTGTTAATGAGTATTAATACCTTCTTTAGAGATAAGAAAATAACCCCTGAAACGGGACCTGGGGTAGGGGGAAACTATTTTACATATTCAGGTGTTGCTCTCTTGATAACTAGGACAACACCCAAGAAGAAGCCATAGAATTTTGCCTCCCCTGAGAATTTTCCGTGGCTGTGCAAGAATAGGCAATTCTCTATTGATTAATTTCTGGGGTAGAATAAAGTTACTGTCTTTGAAATACCACACACAGTATCCTTTCATGTAATCCTTTCTTTCTTTATTAATTCATTAGGCATTTATTCTGTGCCTACGAAGCCCTAGTGCACGTTTTAGGTGTTAGGAATTTATTCCAATTTCTCACTACATCCACATAGCTGAAATCTCAGAGACAGTGGCCAACAGAGAGGAAGACCAGGAGATCCATCTAATATTTGGTGCATTCTATGAGGTTTCAGGAGCGCAGCAGGAAAGCAGGGCCTTTGGTGACTGACTGCATGTATAATGACGAGGGCAGCAAGGTTAAAGAGACAGCCACACAGCTACGATGAATTCAGCAAACTACATCTCACTAACACATTTGTGTGTGTGTGTGCGTGTGCGTGTGCGTGTGTGTGTGCGTGTGTGTGTGCGCGTGTGTGCGTGTGTGTTTAATGTATGAATTCTGAGCTACCCTGAATCACTACCAGGCTCCTTCTAATTACTAACAATGGCAAGTCTGCCCTGCCAGCTGCAGCTGGATGCCCTAGGCATCTTCATAGCAAAACCAACAAATGATCGGAATATTAGGATTTCAACTCAAAACCAAAGCACAGTTGAAGTTTTTTTTTTTTTTTTTTTACCAGACTGCTTGAAAGTCTTGGGTCGAGGGTTTGTGAGATCAGACAAGACGCAGAAGGACAATGCAAGGTCAAATCTACATCCCGTACACAAAGAATAAACTGGTTTTCTAATCCGTGGGCCAGAGCCCACAGTCCGGAGGATGACACAGGATGGATAGCAGGGTCCTGTGCACAAAGACCACACTAGTGGCCTCGAGGGCTCTGCTGTGGAAAATGGCTATTAAGGGTGGGGGAAGGGGGGAGGGCGGCAGAGAGAACAGCCCAGCAGAGACGTGCTACACGAATTATTTTTATGATATAATTCTTGGGGGCATCTATTTATTTCAACAACCCAAACAGCCCTCTAAGAATAGCAGGAAGCACCCTGTCATTAACCGGATGTGATGCGGGGTTGATTTATTTTTCAAAATTGATAAATATGTGGTATCCATTCCGATCCTACACCATCACGGAAAGAAAAAAAAAAAGGCTAACTATGCAGCTTCCATAAAGGAAGTTTATCTTTGACTCTCCATGATGACACGGAGGGCAAGCTAGGTCTTAGGCGGGAAGGCTTGGGGGCCACTCTGTCGACCATTTTTAACCTGTCCGGTATCATTTTTATTCAGCTTTGAGGGAATCTCTTTAACCAGTTCATGGGCTGAGCACAATCAGAGGGTCCCCTGCATGGTGTAATATTTGTTTCTGGGAGCTGGTGTAAGTGATTCTTTCTGCTGGGCGTGGGGGCGGAGAAGTGAAAAAGTAGAGTAAGCCTTGTGTTTGGGTTTCTTTGTTCCACAATGAGTGCTGGGAATGTGAAACATCATTTTCATCATTCTCTCTTTTTAACCCACAACATCAGAAATATTACAGAATACCTGTGCTGAGTTACATCTGTTTGGCATTCAAACATTTATATTAACATGATTAAAATAGAGTCAGGGTGTCCATTTCTCATGACAGTCGTAAGAAATATGAGAAGGTGGATAGGATACTCAGCTCTCTCATTAATGGATGTGGTCCAAAGACCCCCTCTCTGCCTCAACAAGAGTCCTTAATGTGGATTTTTTTTCCATGGCTGTGACTTTCAGACCTGATGGCAAAGGCTACTAACAGGTGAGCAGCGGTTAGGAATGCCGATCAAGTGGAAATAGCAAAACTATTGTTTTTCTCTATAATACGAAAGGGGGGTTTTAACTTATCCTAAACTCATCTCTTTGCACATTCTGCACCATCATCCATCCCAGGCTTAGATTTTCCATCTAAAAGGCTGGCATTTCAAGTTAGATCTTATAAAAATCCAGGAGACCACATGACCTCTCTCCTTGGGTGACTGGATAATATAGGATCCTGGAAACATATTTGATTTATGTCTATTATAACACCAGATGCTGCTCTTGTCATGAACCAATGATTAAGATCCTGGACCAGGAAAGAAAAAAAATGGAGAAGGCTTTAAAGCCTAAAATGACTTCATACTAACCAGAAAGTCCACCTATCTAGAAGCATCCTTATGAAATCTAAGTAAAAACTTGACTTTGACTGTTACAACAGAGAGTTGTCTTTAGAATATTCCCCACCTCCACACACTTCCCTGCACGCACACACTCCAGTGTGAACCGCTCAGTTTGTATTCAAGGACATGGGCTAGTGAAGACTGGGGTGGGGAAGTGTTTGGGCAAGTCCTCGCAAACTTGAACTATAGGCAGACAAGAACAACATGCCTCCTGAAGGCACCATGGGGCAGTAATGGTGCCAATCTCTACCGCAACTCCTATCCCATCTGAAACTTCTCTCACCTGCACACATGCTGTCTGGATACTGAGATGTGCTGCCAACTCCCGCCTACACTGTGACTTCGTGAATTTCAGCTAATTATAACGACCGGTGAGTTTTTGTGAAGTGCTCTGCTAGGTGTTGCTAGAGGTCGGGGAAATTTCATGACCCCTATGATTGAGTCCTTTCTATTTGGGGAGGGACAAAAAAAAGAGCTGAAAAATGTTAAATAGCCTAACGATAAAATCTTGGTCTATCCCACAGCGTGAAAGATGCCACATGGATGTGTATGACAGCTTGGCAAATAAGCGACCTCGAGCGACGGTTCTCATTTCGAGTATTATAGGATTTGTGTGTCTCTCTCTGCTGTGAGGTGTGATATATTATAAATAACATTATACATATTATAAAAGTAATTATAAATAATAAAGTGTTTGAGTGTGTGGATTATTTACATTTTCATGAATATATTGATTCAAGGTCATCTTTGTAAAGATGCTGCTCTAGTCACTTACATTCCGACGTGATGGCTTGAGAGACAGTGACAAGGGAGAGCCCAGTGCACACAGAAACCTGGCCACTGCCCTCATTGGGTGGCTTAATGTGGCCGAACACCACCCCCCTGCCCACTCTCCAGCCCTGCTCATCTTGCTCTGTTTTTCCCTGTGTTTCTTACAATCTTCTAACACACAATAGAACTTCTCTGTTTATTAAGTTTATTTTTCATGGCCTGTCTCTCTGCCTGCTAAAATGGAATCACCAAGAAGCCAAGTACTTGGTTTTTATCATTTACCGATGTATCTCAAGCCCCTGGAAGACTATCTGGCGCACACAGTAAGCACTCAGTACATGGGTGCTCTTGGAGCATTTGGATGGCTCTGACGGCTGAGCATCTGACTCTTGGTTTCAGCTCAGGTCGTGATCTCAGGGTCGTGAGATCGAACCCCAGTCAAGCCCCTCCTAGAGTCCCGAGTCAGGCCCCTTGTTGGGCTCTGAGCTCAGCAGAGTCTAGTTGCCATTCTCTCTCATCCCCTCGCCCCCTCCCCACACTTGCTTGCACTCTCTGATAAATAAATAAATAAATAAATAAATAAATAAATAAATAATATATATTTTAAATGGGTGCTGTTAGCAGTGTCCACAATCACCCAACTGTGGAAGGAGCCCAGGTGCCCTTCAACAGATGAATGGATAAGGAAGATGTGGTTCATACATACAATAGAATATTACTCAGCCATCAGAAAGGATCAATACCCGCCATTTGCATAGACATGGATGGAACTGGAGGTGATTACGCTGAGTGAACTAAGTCAATTATCATATGGTTTCAAAGACAATTATCATATGGTTTCACTCATATGTGGAGCATAAGGAATAACACGGAGGACCACAGGGGAAGGGAGGGAAAACTGGGTGGGAAGAAATCAGAGACTCTTGACTCTGGGAACCAAATGGAGGGTACAGAAGGGAGGGAGGTGGGGGGATGGGGTCACGGAGTGATGGGCATTAGGGAGGGCACGTGTGGTGACGAGCCCTCGGTGTTACACACAGCTAATGAATCATTGAACCCTACATCAAAAACAAATGATGTACTATGTGTTGGCCAATTGAACATAATTAAGTAAAAAAACAAATAAATACTTTTTTAAAAAATGGGTGCTTTTTTCTTATTGTTGCTACTGCACACATATAAGGAATCTTATCGGCATGAAAGTCTCCGGGATCTTTTTCTATGCGTTCAAAAGCCTGAGAACCACTAGCAGAGGCAATAATGCTATGAATTCACAGGGACACAGAAACATTTTGTTCTGTTAAAACAGCTTAATATGAAGTGAGCCACAGACTTACTCAGAGCCTTATAATATGCAAAGTTTGATTCTCACAGCTTTGAAAATATTTGCTCTTTCTTCCGCCATTGCTCTATCACACGCTGATATTACTGCATTCTGAAATTTCCACTGTCTTTTTTCATCATCTACTTGTCCGTTTCTCCTCTAGGATAAGAGCTTCATGAGGATCGAGAGCTTGTCTGTCCCCAGGGGCCCCAACAGGCCCCGCTGCCCTGCGGGCACACCCACTGACCTGTAGCCAGAAGGCTCTTGGCTCCAGCTCCTACATCCCACAAACCCTGGGAGAACAAGGTTACTGTGAGGTTTCTAATAACTTAGCAGATGTTTAATTTTCGAAAGGAAAAAGAAGGGACTCAAACCACGTAAGTCCGTTCCTATTTTTGCTTTTGTTTTAAAAAGATATTCAAGGTCCTATCCTTGAAGCATTCGCTGACTATCATTGCTGCGGATGCCGCAACGTTGAAGAGAGAGCACAGGGACAATAAGGAAAGAATCGACGTGGAAGACGTGCAGGCTGAGAAACAGACACTACTGAGGAGTGGCCGGCGAGGGTGCTGCCGCACCCAAGGGAGAAGCCAGGACTGACGAATCCCGAGCCCTGAAAGAATCGCAAGTGAGCGAGGAAAGAGGGTCCTGTTGACAAGTGAAGAGCGGCGGGCGGTGAGAAAGGAGCTGAGCTGAACATATTTTTTAATGAAGCGTTAAGCAGATCACCAAGAGTGGTGGATAATGACTGCGATGAGGAGTCCGTCAGGGTGTGAAAAAGAAAATAAAAACCAAAATTAAGTGACACTTGGTAAATCACAGGAGGACGTGAGACCTGACAGGGTTTCTGGAAAGAATGGTCCATCCCCTGTAACACTCCAGTGCCTTCTAGTAATCGGAGTGGGCAGGTCATTAAAATTATGTGTGAACAGATAGGTACCCCGGCAAAAAAGGCAAGGGAGCTGAGGAAATAGCCAGGGCAATAGAATTACTATTTCTATCGTTGGAAAAAAAAAAAAAAATCAGGACTGGGAGGTATTCAAGGAGGTGCACTTCAAAAAATGCTCATTGGAAGACAGAGTGGCTCCTAGGGAAATAGCAGGAGCCGTAAAACCAGCCACGGGAGGGGTGAGTCATGCCGGAGAAGAGGGATATTTAAAATTGGATATGACTGTATAAAAGAACTCGGCTAACTGGGGGAATTTAAAGAAGCAGTCTGAAGAGCAGTATGAGGAAATGGGAGGATGAGACTTCCGTTGCTGTGTGAGTAGGGGCGGGCTAAATATAGCATCGTCACATACATCTCCACGAGGGCGCTGCTTGGCATCTGGCAGAGGCCTCTAGTGTTTTCCTCAGTGAAAGTGTGAAGGTGGGCTCCAGTGATCTCCAACCGTGGGCAGCTCTCCGGGCTACGTTGCAAGGAAGGGAATTCACACATATGTCAGGCCTGTCTTGTGCTGGGTCCTGTGCCTGACATTCTAGCATGTATGAGCTCATTTGCTTCTCACAACAAACCTGTCACGGGGACGTCATTCTCACAACTTCAAGCGGAGGGGAAACTGAAATCGCACGGCTCTTAAATCGTGAAGCCAGGAATTAAATCGGAGTTTGGGAATCTCCAAAGCCAGCTGCCACCAAGCTGCCTCTTTCATTAAAGGAAGTTGATAATGAAGTATCAAACGACTCCAGAGAAAATGTGACTTAAGGAAGCAGATATTGTGTTGAATATCTGATTCGGATGGTGACCTTGGCTTGATTTGATTGACCTTCCTTGGGCTTCAGTCTTGCTGAAGTTTGTTGTTTTAGGAGACTGACACCTACCGATATATGATAACAAAATAATCTTATTTAATAAATGGGGCCCACACCCTTAAAAAAAAAATCCTTACAGTATTTTACTAGGCATGACAGAATTCCACAAATTTCCCTCTGAGGGCTGGGCTGAGAGTGGGGGTGATTTAGTCATTTGCCCCTTTCTCTATTAACAACCAGGTATGGAGAGCTTAATATGAACCAGGCACTTTCGTGGGCTCTTAGAATAAGAAAATGGTCACACTTCCGGTCTCCATAGAACGTGTAACCTAGTGAGCGATGCAAACCAGTAAAGGGATTTTCCTGTTTTACTGAGCACAGCTGAGTGGGACAGATGTTGTTAAGGGAAAACCAGGGTCTTATCCAACATTGGAGCAAAACCTAATTCTGATGTAGTAATTTAGGGAAAGCTTCCACAAGGAAGGAGGAAATGCATTCATTTTCAGGGCAGAAAAAAGAGCTTGTCTCCAAGTGGTAAAACATGAAAGAGACAAGGGCACTCACCGAATGACCCACGGTCCTCAGGCACTGACCGCACACCAGGGCAGGCAGCAGGTGAAGCTTGGTTTTCACGGGTCCCAATGCCACAGACTGGACCATTCCATGCCTGGGAGTGTCCTTGATCAACAGATGCCTCAAGCTGGCCCCGGCCATCTGGAGCCGTTTGCTGCAATCTTTTCTGTGTGTTCTCGACATTCTCAGGACCCTTTCCGTGAAGCTGAAGTTTGTGTGTAAAATCAGGCTGCAAAGAGAAAATTGCCTGCTGTCAGAATGACTCTAGAAAACCACTTAGGAGGTCTCTATTTTAAAGAGCTCAAAGTCTAATACAGTCGATCTTTCCACCAGGAGTGGGAAACATAAGTGTTTCTATACAAGCCAGAGAGTTGGCTTCTGAGTTTGGGGCCATATTGTGCAGTGAACAGATCCTGTGCCTTTAAATACATTACTTTCTGAGAATCGTCTACAGCAAGGGAGGCGTCTATATCAGAAAAGGCTGCTGGAACAGCAGATCCAAGTTCTCCTTGGCATACTCACACGTAATTGTTGTAACTTTTTGGCTGAAGGGCTAATATATGGCTCCTGTCTGAGGAAGGCAGAAACCAGAATGTTCTATTGCCTACCTGGGCTGCCAGGCATTATGAAAATGATGGACATAAAATTACCCCAGCCTGCACACGTCATGAGTGTGTAAGTCAGTTTACCCTGCCTCCCCCACAGGGTCAGGGTAAGTCTGCTTCACCTGTGACTTTTACTCCAGCACCACGATTATAAGGAGTATCTGATGGCAGACTTCCAAGCATTTAGAAAATCTCTACTGCGTGCTTATAATGGCCTGTTTTGGGAATGGGGATAAAATATTAACAAAATGTATTTCTTTTTCCTCCAGCTTGGTGGAAAAGCAAAAACTGCACAGGAAATTAGAACACGGTCAGTGTGAGCCTGGCCGCTATAGGCACGCAGGGGGTGGCTCTTCCCTGGAGAAGTTGGCTAGGCCCAGGAGAGGGTGGGAGGCAGCGGTTCCCAAATGCAAGGAGCAGCACGTGCGTGTCGCATGTGTAGCCAAAGCTTCTCTTTGACAAGCATGTTGACAACGAAGTGAATAGGAGAGACCCTGTGGGCCCTACATATCGACTCTATTTCCAGGAAACATAAAACGGAGGTATAAGCCACAAAGACAAATCTGCACCTTTGATGAGAAATTTGCAGAACAGGTTGAGAGCTAAAAGACAGACACAAAATTTACAACTGCCAGGGGCATAGTCCCTTGCCACAGTGACGTCATCGGTGACGTTTGTGTGAAATATTAAATACTTGGAGATCCTTACCAAAGCCGGTAGGCTCAACGTGTCTGCAGACCACTGGCAACACACTGAGCATGCGTTTGCGTGCGACACCTACACAAGATCTTCCGAACGCTCGTGAACGCGGTTGGGTGCCTCCAACGCCGCGTCGGGAAAAAGCCCAGCAGAGCGCTCCGTCCAGCCAGGTAACTGGTTAATGATCAGTAATTCTGTCACTGACGTACGCGTTTTCTAGGAAGAAGACAAAACCAAGCAAACATCAACAACGACAAAAAAACCACCGCACTGGAATTACTGGGAATTTCAGACAGCCAAAGACATTTTATAAAATAGCATCTTCTTCAGCACACACACACACACAAAACCATCTCTCGACCACCAGAGCATACAAACAGGGTCTGCCATGTCGGAGAAGAGGGCGGGGAATACAGATTGTCCACGTTCCCCTTTCTCGACGGCATGGCAATTGTGTGTGCTAATCCTGTGTATCGCTGTTGGGAGGGTCTGTTAGTTGGATGGGCATTTTCACTATCCTGCTGGCGTCGCTGGGAAGGCAAATGTGTGTGAGGCTTCCTAATGGGCACCAACTTTTTTCTATCCCCAGCATTAGACACAAAAAAGGAAGAAAGAGATAATACAAAGAGAGGGACTCAAATGGTAGTAATTTCATTTTCTATCTTCCAGGTTATTGAATCATTTCAGAAGATGTGTGTCCATAAAAACCTTATCAAGATCACATGCTTGCCTGTGGCAAATATACCATATTTTAACTTCCCACAGTCACATACTTCTTGAAAAACAGGGAATGTGCAATGGTCCTCATCATTTCACCAAGTCCTTTAATGACAAAACAATCGTCAGGGGCCCCAGATGTTTTGTTTTGTTTTGTTTTTTTACACACCCACTAGCAGTGTTTGTTAATATATTCTTTGCTATATAAATTTCTAAATGTTCACTTCAAAATAGGAAAGGAAAATAAGTACCCCCATTTTGTTCAATAGGAAGTTTTATTCAATAGGAACCCATAAACTATCATGAAACAGAGCATCTGTGACCTATGACAAGGACCTGCCTTTGAATCTTGGCTCATTTACTAGGTGTCTGGCCTTGGGAAAATTACTCAGCACCTCTGAATCTCAGATCCCCCAGCTATTAAACAGAGAATAGCAGGTACCTAATTGGGTAGTTTTATTAATAAAGGCATTATGTATAGAACATATTAATTAGCTGCTCTCCCCATTACTTGTTACTAATACTAAAAGAGCAATTTTGTCAACTGCTGATTTCATGGTTAGTGCTTTTTTTGAATGTGTAATTCAGGGGACAAATCTTAGGCCAGGACCAGGAAAACCTGTACTTGAATCCTCAGGGCCCCACGATGTACAAGAAAATCCACTCAACCTCTCCGAACCAAGCTGTTTCCAATGGAAAATTGGAATATCAAGGTCTCCCTTCCCAGATTATTACAAAGAATGAATGAGGCCATGCTTCTCGGCACATGGTAAACACACATCAAATAGTAACTTCGAGTATTAATACGACTGCAATAGCAGCAGCTGAAAAACAAGGAATCATCTTGACATCCGCCTCAGAGGAAGATAACATCATTTTGCACAGGGGAGGAAAATAGGGTTTTTAGTCGTCAACCTGCTGGTTGGTGACGGCCTGGGACCCCAGTACTTACCAAGCCTCTGCATACAGGCAGTGTTGACAAATATGTCATTATCATTAAGGATATTTAAATATCCCCCAATACAGGCACAAAGCCACTGAAGAAAACACAAAATATTCTGCAGACATGATATATTTTAAGAACTGGAAATATAAAGGAAGCGCCTTTTATCAGGAAGGTTAGTCATGAGATCCAGGAAAGCAACCACGACAATAAAAGGTACAACGTGTAGAGTATTAGAAACTCAGTAATTGTCCAGGGTATCACCATTCCAACACTTTAAGTTGACTTCTTTCCCTTGGTTCTAAACGCTGTGTGGGACTCCTCCAGATGGCGTGAAGGGTGGAGACCTTAGGATAATGGAGGTTTATCAAGGGGGGGGGTGAATTCTCAAATATCCCTGTATGTTACAGATGACTGCTTTTAACGCAGGATGTACGGAAAACAGGAGGAACGTTCACGTTAAGGGCCAATTCTTCAGAAACCAAAGGAACAGACCTGAGATTTGTTTAAAGTAATCAACGGGTTTTATTTCCTGGAACTGAAATAGTTCAGCTCTCAACTTCCAAAGCTACAGTCAACAATTTTTCATCAGAGCCCAAGGGAGAAGGGCAGGGCGAAGGGGACAAGGGAAGAGGGGCGCGCCCAGAGGCTCAGGAAGAGGCTGGGAGGAAGGGGCCCTCACTTCCCTCTCTCTTCTCAGGAAGCTACAGTTCCGGTCTGGGGACAACGCTGAGGGGGCCAGGGTGCGGGAGGTCTCGGTGGGAACTGGCCCTGCCAAGGAACACCAAAGCCTTAACTACAAAAAAGAAGTCATCAAACGCCGAACAGAAAGGGGGTTTCTCCTAGTTCATCTCTGAAATGGGGTTCGCAGTGGCAGAGCGGCTGGCTGCCGGCAGGCATAGCTGGGGTAGTTCTTCATTTGTGGGAAAAAAAACCAAAATCTTTTCATTAAAAACATTTCCCAAACTACATGCCTTTTCTTTCATGCCTGAGTGACATATACGACTGCAGGGTGGCCTTGAGGCTGTGGGGAGAGGGAAAGGGGCGGCCAGGAGTCTCCCCAGAACATCCCGTGGAACCCCAGAGATGGAAACGGGCACCGATGTTCCTCACCACTGCCATCGCACAAACGGCCGGGGGGGTCCCCTAGTATCCGATGAAAAACGGCAAACCCCGGAACGCCCAAGGGGGACTCGGGAAGGAGGCAGGCCCTCCCGCAGAAGTTGTCCCACCGTCGGCGACTCTGAGCAGCTGGGATAAAACGGGCCCCGGGAGAGGCGGACGGGGTTCCGGCAGCGGCCACCCACCGCCACAGTTTGAGGATGGCCCCTCCCGGGCCCTGGAGGCCTCCCCACCCCCGCGGGGGCTCGGTCTCCTCCACCCCTTGCCCCCTACCCCCGATTCCAGCGCAGAGGTCCCGAGTGCCCGGGGGAGGGAGAGAGGGGTGTCCGGGGGTGGGAACGGCCGGTCCCGGCCCAACTGAAGCCTGGGGGGACGGTCGCGGGCAGGCAGGAGCGCGGCGGGCTCAGCGCGTCCCGGGGAGCAGAGCCCCGACTCCGATCTCAGGGGTGTGGGGGCTCCGAGCGGGGGGCCGGGG
>LNAC01000218.1:236643-449286 GCA_002007465.1 Ailurus styani
GCACAGGGCGCCAGAGGGGCCCCGAAAGGGTAAGTTGGGGCAGGGCGGGGGGGGAAACGCGGTGACCCCGTGTGCACAGATTTGGGTGAAACGAGGAGCCCGCTAGTGCAGACTCGAGGTAGCCGTGTGCGTCCTGACCTGCTCGGAACAGCAGACTCTGCTCGCCTTAGGAGCCGTTGGAGGGCCTGGTGGGGTCAGGGGGTTCCCCGTTTTTCGGATTTCTTGGAGGGCTGACACTGGAGCCTCCCCCGGGGCTCGAGCAGGGGGGGGGGTCTGGCAAAGGGCTAGGGTCAGCGATAGTGGTAGGGTGTGCTGAGTGCACGTCTTCTGGAACCGCGTCTCCTGAACGGGTAGCATTTTCGGGAAAATGTTGATGGCAGCCGCACGACCCAGGGCAAACCAGCCCTATCGGAATTTCCCACTTTGCATGGGAAGGTTTGCATCGCATGCTGGACGTGGACTTTATCCTTAGGGTGATTCTCAGGTATGGTAAACAAGGTATTGTAAGCAAACTTCATGGTTCTAACACGAAGAGTATATCGAACGCTCTCAAAATCTTTGTACAATAGGGGAAAAGTGGGCTGGTTGTGATTAACAATTCGGTAAAGGTCTGCTCATGTCAAACAAGCTGTTGGTAACTAGGATTTCCTGGGGGCTACCGACTAAAAAAAAGCATTATCTCAGCTGAGAGACTATTTTAGGAAGAGACGTTTCTCCAGATAGAAGCCTATTCTAAACTGATTCTTGTGGGAGTTTCCATGTAACTGCTTTTGTTTTAAAGCTTTCTACATCTTTTTTGAGTCCGTCCAGCTAGCGGTGAGCTTGCACTTTGAAAGCTAGCCAAATTTATCAAACTAGGACTCTTGGCTATTGTGACAAAGACCTTTCGATTATCAGTCATGTGTTTGACGACACAGATGTTCTTCCTTAGTGTAACCAACAGTGACCAGGGCAGAATTAGAACCATTAACCCGCCTCATTACCACGCAGATTTGTTTCTGGTTTGCTGGGTTGGACCAGCCATTGTGCCTCTGGATAGTGGAGACCCGCTTTGGGCAGGAGAGTTACCTTCTCGCAACAAGGCAAAACAAATACGAGGCACTCTGGTAATGCTAAACAAGTTCTTTTAGCTTTTCCGACAAGCCATTTTCTCAGAAATGAGAAATTTAGGACATTCGGCGACAAAGATGAACCTGACGTATTTCCTCTTTTCAGCTTCACAGGGAAAGCGCCAGAAAACTAGGAATGTTAAGTGGCTGTAGAAGATAAATAGGACACGCTGGGCAGCCGTGGAGCCCATGGGAGGAAGGAATGTGAGCTTCTGTAAGCAGAGGTCTCACCACACACGCTCGCGCCCCTTTTTCTCACCCCTCACTATGCTGGACTAAAGCACAGATCATGTAGCAAAGTTGGTCTGAGAGGGAAAAGTCTGGTTAGTACCTCCAGAAAGGATACTTAGTTATGCCATCCCGTCAGTCTGAAGGCAGGACCAGACCTAAAAACCAACAGCCCAAGGTGAGAGTGATTATGGGCACATGGACCCTACAGGTGTAAGTCAAATGTCAGAAATCATCGCCGGGTTGTTGACTCACAGCAGATAAACAGGTAGGTGTGGGGCTATTATTTGGACTGGGCGTTTGAGGGGTAGAGCAAAGCACCAAAAACCTACCAAAACACTGAAACAAAAAGGAAACAGGCAAACGAAGTCTGGTAGAGAAGCATCCAGATCTGCAAAGAGTAAAAGAAATTCTATTAGGCACAGACCAGCATTGTCCCATCGTCACCTCTTGTGATGTGGTGCCATAAGGCCAGCACAAAAGATGTTTCTCTTTGAGGACATCATAATTTCAGAGAGAAGTCACTGGAGACTTCACTAGAGAGAAAGCCGAGCTAGTCTTCAAGTACTAAATCATGTGTTCTTTGCATCAACACAAGGAATTGCAGGAGAACTCAGGGCGGTTGTCAGGACTGGGAAGGGTAGTAGGAGACACAACAGGCAGACTTCTCGCGTGCCCTGTTTACCCACCGTGTAAGGCTGGGAGTAGATATCTTGGTTCTGAGCCTTTGCTACGTGATCTTAAGGGGTTTAAAGTAATGCTTTGAGTTTCTCTCGGGATTGTTAAAAGTACTGATGAGATGACGGGTATGAAGGTCCAGACAACGGGTGTGAGGGTCAGTGCTAACAAAGTATGAAGGAGAGTTTCATTCTGGATAGGAATTAGGCTACTATTGTGATGCTGTTGTTATTATTAGACTAAGTGAGAATAAAGATCTATCGAAAGGAGTAGATTCGCGAATAAGAAGAACACTGAAGAATGAGGAGAGTCTGCCAGCTGAAGTCCATTAGGACACAGGCCATTTCACACCCAGCACAGTTTCTGCATGAGACACCGTAAGAGATTTTGCTGGGTGGAAATGCTATTTTTAAAAGCAGTATTCCTCGATGGAACTGATTCACTCGTGGTAGCTTACTCCGGAAACGGGAGAAAGGGAGGAAAGTTGAGGCAAAGTGAAATGCATTTAAAGGTAAATAGCGACCGCCTTCCTTGGACCCCTTTGTTCTCAGCGATGCAATTAAGTGGCTGGATCTTGGCTTCTCTTAGCCCTGAAACCAACTTGTTCTTAAAAGTTACTGTCTCTCTTGCTCGAGTGGAGAGAACAGGGAAGTGGTGTTCGTGATAACCTGCTTAGGTGTGGATTGGGCTTTTATACAAAATACTCACGAGCAACTAGAATTATCGATTTTTAGGAACTGGAGCCCCATGAGCTCAGCTGTTTCTAATCAAGATGTTTTAAAAACCAAACGTGCCAAGAACACCTGTTTGTGGAAAGGCCCTAATTTTAGCAGAGGCACACCTCTCAGAACCCCTTCGAGTCCAAAATGTGGAGCACTTCTCGGTTTCCTTCTCCGGAAAACTCAAGATAGCGTTTAAAAAGCTCCTTGGCAACAATTATGAAACACAGGCGATTAAACAATATAATTATACAAGAGAGACAGTAGGTACCTAATTGATGTTTTCTTGTTTAATTAGTTTAAAATTCAATTAGTCTGATGTAAACTATGATATACAGTACATGCTTTCTATGTGCTCTTGTCTTCGGTAAAAATTTTAGCCACCCCTGGGTTTATACGACAGAAGTGTTTATACACGTTCGGTGTGGGAGGTCAAGGCTTTTCTTTCTAAAATGTTCTAGCCGGCACAATTATACAGAAAAGAATTCCCCTGTGGGCAGAAAATCCCCAGGCTGTCCTTTCTAAAAGCCACAGGAGATGATGCACTTTTTTCTATATTTTGTCACCTTTGCATTTTATCAGTGGTCATTTAGCCTAATCCTTAAAGCCGCAGAGACTTCTGAAATCCAAGGGATCTGTTTAGGGTAGGATAAACTGTATCCTACAGTTTACAGATCTGATAAACTGCTTCCTGTTTGGGGTAGGATAAACTGTATTGGGGATGTCCCAGAGCTAAAGGATAATTTATGGAAAGTTTTCAAGGAGCCGTATCCTTATCAACTTGAATAATGAGTCAGCTCTGTACCTAAGTTTGATGATGGCATTTGGGGAGGGGAGACAGAAGGTGCAGACTGTCCAAGCAGTTTATGTGTGCTAGCAACTTGGGGATCCTTGGCCCGTCACAAATGATCTGGGGTGATATAGAGGAGGGGGCAAATAGATGACAGTTGTTTGCAAAACTGCTGATTTCACGGCCATGGAAAGAGTAATGCCGCTCGAAAATTAGTGCAGGCGGGTGGTTACAGGTAATTCTATTTTATTATCCTGATTTGTTGGGAGTTTAACGATTTTACATCTTACTCTTTGGGAAAAAATTAAAATGTTTCAATAATATGAATATTTTTCTAATTTGAACCTTGCGTGATCCTATTTATTCAAACTCTCACAGGACAACGTATGGGTCATTTTTTTATCTATGTAATTAGCCAAGTGTAAGCACATAAGTTATCAATGCTGGTGAGTATTCAATCCTTGAGGATTAGATGCATATAATGTGGTCTATTTACATAACAATTACGTAACTTGAGGGCCATATTCTATGTGTTTAAGGTTTTTTTTTTTAACAACTCATTTTTTATTTTAGGGAGGAATAGAATATGAGATATGTGCAATAGGTCATGTGATATATGATGTGTAATAACATACTTCAGGATATATTACTGCTGTTTACTAAAAGAAAAAAAACTGAAGTTTATAGAAGATCTGTAACTAATAAAAGGCATATTCCAAGGGTGAGGGAATCAGAAATCAACCCTTTGGTCGTTTCTTAAGAGAATACTCAACTATTTCAAAATTGCTCAAGAGTAAAAGCCTTTACAGTTTCCCCATCCTGTGTGTTTAAGGTTTTTAAAGTATAATTTAGTGACTTTGAAAATGCTTAAAATATGAAGTTGAGTGAAAAGAGAACAAAATATATAATGCAGGCAATTTATTCGGCCTATGTGAAACCTAGTTCCTTAAATCTAAAATGTGCATAAACTTAGGGCCCATTTGAGAGAAAGGCTGTTTCAAATGAACAAAAAGTGTGTGTCAAATAAGTTGCCTGGCATCTATTAAATGTTCAATTACTATTAGTCATTACTATTAAAATAGGGAGGACTACTCTTGTTAAAGTACGAATCTTTATTTTTGCATTACATGATACTTTTGGGGGTAACTATTGTTTCCTCCCACACAAATATTTTCTGGCTCTAACTTTAGCTTGATGCTTCGCCAATGCTCCTTTTATTTTAATATAATTACATATATTTTCTTGGTTTTTGGAGGGGACATGTTCTTCATGCCATAAAAACACATTTTTGAAATATCCAAGGTCAACAGTGTCACATCCACGAGCACCTAGGGGTCTGGGCTTTGGGATTTCAATCCTGCCCTTGTCATTACATGAAGGTGTCATGCAGATGATTAAAATAACTAAAGTTTTCAGAAAGCCTTGCTAAAGTTTTTGATGTTACAACCTCAGTCTTGACCTCAATGACCTCTGACTCTTCCTTAGTCTCGCAGCTTTCAAAATAATTACCAAAATACAAATTTGGGGGAAGAAATCATTTATACTGTTTCCATTTAAGGAAATTATCAATAATGTGCATGACAAGAGAAAGGGAATTTTTAAACTGAGATGTCTAATTTTGAATTAATGAAAATGGTATTTGAAGATGGACAATAATTTTGATCGAGTTTTTCATAGTTCTTTTTTTTTAAGTAGGCTCCACGCCCAGCGTGGGACTTGAACTCACGACCCTGAAATCAAGAACTGAGCTGAAATCAAGAGTTTAGGCACTCAACCAACTGAGCCACCCAGATGCCCTGAGTTTTTCATATTTCATTATTATAGAATACCTAAATTTTTCATTTAATTTTGGATCAGAGATACCTCTATTGAGTTGGCATTTATCTTTCTCATCAAAGAATTACTGGAGCTGAATGGTTTTGTCTTTTTAAACATCGCGAAAGAAATATTTTGCCTTCAGAACCATTTAAGGTTTTTCTAAATGAGGGAACATGTATATTATTTGTTGAAATCTCTTAAGTCCTCTAGGGAGTTTAGAGATTTCATACAAATTCAGAAACTCATAAAGCATGGAATAGAGAGCAAGTAAAAGAAAATCAGAGCATAGAAATTCAACATAACTTTCCTGAACCAGCATTTGAGGTCAGCAAAATCTTCAATATTGTTTCTGTCTTTTTAGAGTTTATTCATTATTTAGATGGAGTTGGTGAGGAAAACACACTTTCAAATGCCTCAGGAAAAGGTTCTAGATGACACAAATGAGGACAAATGATGTTACCCCTTTTCTCTTTGGCAACTTTTCATAGTAGACAAAATAGAGCATTTTGGATAAGTGTAAAATTGAAATATATACATAAGACACTTAGGATACAGTCTTACCATCTTTGCTCTTTAAAATCAGATATAACAAAAGCTCATACTCTATTGTCAAAGTATAGCCATAATGAGAATATATTCATAAGTACAATTACAAGAGAGCCGCGAATGTTTACCATTTACTGAGCACTTCCGTGCCAAACACTGATAGACACACTTTATATCTGTTTCTCAATTCATTCTTAAACTCTTCACTGTACTGCACTGCCTTTCTCTTTTTTCTTTTTTTAGTGTTCTTTTTTCTTTTTGCCTGCCCACTTAATCATCATGAGCACAGTCATTCAAAAAAATGCAACCTATAGGCAACCAGAAAAGTTGGTTGCCAGAAAATGAAAAGGATGAAGCAAATGCTAAGAAAATAGAAATGTCACGAACAAGTGCTTTGAAGGGTCACAAAAGTGCAATGGGGAAACTGGCAGTCCTTAGCATAATTAAAATCCCCGAGGGTTTTCCAGTAACAATTTGAGTTCTGTTTACAAGCATCCTTACATTAAAAATAGTGAGTCAGGGGGTCTGGCTGGCTCATTCAGAAGAGTGTGTGACTCCTGATCTCTGGTCATGAGTTTGAGACCCATGTGAGTGTGTAGATTACTTAAATAAATGAAACTTTAAAAAAAAAAGGGGGGGGGAGTCAATGTGTATCTATCTGCCTTTGATGACAGCGTTTGGAGAGGGAGAAGTGAAGGTATAGATTTAATCTTAAAGAGTGTCAGTTCTTACAATAATAAGGAGAAAAATAACTATGCTGGTAAGCTATGAAGTATAAAGGTAAAATGATGTTGGCTCCACATCAAGTAATATACATGGTATCTCTCCAATGTAGAGTATTACAGATAGAATGCTTACTTCTCTTTAAAATGGCCATCCTTGGGGTGCCTGGGTGGCTCAGGTTAGGGACTGACTCGACTTCTGCTCACCTCATGATGGCAGGGTGGTGAGATCAAGCCCCGCCCCTGGGCGCTGTGCTGGGCGTTGAGCCTGCTTAAGATTCTCTCTCCCTCTGCCTCTGCCCCTCGCCCCTCCCTCTCTAAAAAATTAAATAATAAATAAGTAACTCTGCCAACTTTTCTCTCTCAGAATATTTGTAACTATAAACTGCAACCACATAAGAGCATTTTTAAACATTTTATTATTTTTTTAAATATTTGACAGAGAACACAAAGGGAGCAGCAGAGGCAGAGGGAGAAGCAGACTCCCCACTGAGCAGGGAGACCCACATGGGGCTCCATCCCAGAATCCGGAGGTCATGACCTCAACTGAAGGCAGCCGCTTAACCAACTGAGCCACCCAGGTGCCCCTTTTTAAAAAAATTTCAAAGGATGTATATTCTGAGACTTTTACCAGCTACCATATTCTTTCATGATGGCTGACCACGCTTTTTTCTCTTGTAGGAATAGCAAAGTCAATAAAATTTTCACTGAGCAGATCAATCCAAAATGTTTAAATAGTAAATTGAACCATTTAATATTAATAATTAATAACGCTTTCGCCAATTATAACTTAGAATAGTTAATTGAGTTTTGTCTTTTGCTAATTTTAGCTGCCTCGCACATTTCAAATATACCTGAAAAAAAATGAAAGAATGCTAGCATGTAGGTTTTCGATATCATGAAAGACTACTTTCATTTCATTCAGCTTTCTGGGTTTTTCTATTTGCTTTGTGGGACCCCTGTGACTTGGAGTTTTTAAGCTGCTTATGTAAAAAAAAACAAAAACAAAAAGTGAAATATGGAATGTAATGCAACTTTTAGGAAACCAGCTCAGGTTCTGCAATATCTGAGTGCTTACTGTATGCCCAGGAGAGAGCCAGTGATGTGGGAAAAACAACATGAGTATGGACTGTTTTAACCAATGGTCATACTAGGTAGTCTATGTTATATCCAGTCTCTGATACGTTTTGAGATATTATCTGTGATCTGTGTCATCTGTTTTGTAATTGATATAATATTTGTATATATCCATTATCAACATACATAAGCCGGCTTATTAATTGTTCATTCAGTATTTCAGTATTCAGTATTTCCTTACACTTGCTAATATTTTGTCTGTTTCATCTATCTATTTATGATAAAAACACATTAAGATTTTCCATGGTATTTCTAGATTTATCAATTTCCTTTAAATTTGTGCATTTTGAGACACTATCATTAACTACATACATATTCTTTATTTTTATATTGTTTGGCTTCTATTAGAACCTTCATCTTATCACCATGATACTGCCCTAGTGAAGACTTCCGGTTGAAATTCCACTTGGGTATTAGCAGGCTGCTGCAGCTTTTTTTTTTTTTTCTTTTAGATTTTATTTATTTGAGAGAGAGCATGAGCAGCAGGAGGAGCAGAGGAGCTGAGCAGAGAGCCTGATGTGCGACTCGATCCCAGGACCCTGAGATCATGACCTGAGCTAAAGGCAGAGGCTTCATGGACTGAGCCACCCAGGTACCCCCGAAGCAGCTTTTTTTCATTAGCAGTTGAGTCATATAGTTCTTTAATTTTAACTTTTGTATGCCCTTTTGTTTAATGATACCCTTGAAGCCAATCTCTGGGTAGATTGCATTCAAGCTAAAATTTTATTAAGAGGATTTAATCTTTTTAACATTTTGTGATAAATTCTGTATCTGCCAACTCAGTTTGTGTATTTGATTTACCATGCCTTCGTTGTTTTTTTTTTCTTTTTCTCCCTGTTTTTCTACTTTCCCGTAGACTAATAGACATAATATCTAACCATCATCATTATCATCATCACTATTACTAGTTTCCCTTTTGTTAGTTCCCTTCGCTGGTTTGGTAACTCTCTTCCTTCAGAAATTATTGCNTCTTTTTCTCCCTGTTTTTCTACTTTCCTGTAGACTAATAGACATAATATCTAACCATCATCATTATCATCATCACTATTACCAGTTTCCCTTTTGTTAGTTCCCTTCGCTGGTTTGGTAACTCTCTTCCTTCAGAAATTATTGCTGAATGTATGTTAACTCTGTAAATTTCCCAACCAAATCTGAAGACTTTAACATGTGTTGAATAGACCCAACACTCACCTTTGTAATAGTCTAAAATTTTACATCTTTAAATTTTCATAATATTTTTTACTATTAGTTTATTACATGTAATCACATATTTTATCATTCATTTCTTCTACGTCCTTCACTTTCTATAAATGAAATACATCACTCGGTAATTGTTTTAGTGAGGTGTACAGTACTAGATAAATTCTCCTAGCTGTTTATAACTCAAAATACATTTATGATAGTCTCACTATTAAATAGTACATTAGCTGGGTATATGATTTACAATGAAAATTTTGTTCCTTCCAGAATGTGAAGAAGGCTTTACTTTGTCGTCTTCGAGCATCTGCTATTACTGCTAAGAAGTCGGCCACCAGCGCAAAGGGCATTTCTTTACAGGTACCGTGTCCTCTTTTCCAACTCTCAAGTCTTTATTCTTGATATACTGCAATTTCACTAAGACGTGTGTGGGCTTATTTTTACTTGTTATGAAGAATACTTTAAGACTTTTACTCTGAAAACATGTCTGTCCTCCATTCTGGAGAATTCCTATGTTTTTAAATTTAGCCTCTCAGACATTTCCTCCAAACTCTTCTGGAGTACTTCAGTAAGTATATTAAATTACCTTGATCTATAGCCAGGGCTCTTGTACATGTTTTAAATCTGTATCTGTTGTGCTACATTCTATAGAATTCCTCAAAACTATAGTCCCAAGTATTTATTCCTTGTGTCTGATGTGAAGGTTGTCCCAATTAGTATCATTTCAGCAACGATAGTTTTTACTTTACGAATTTCTAATTTTTTATGTCTACCGTTCGCTATTTTATTTATATCTGTTTTGGTTTCATACCTTCTCATTCTTTTCATGGAGTTACTCATTTCTCTAGCCCTTCAGAGATTCTAAAGATACCTATTTTAAAACCACTATTGATATTTTTTCTCTTATTTTCATGGAGTCTGTCATGATTTCATTTCCCGTTGCCAAGGGATGCTGGCTCACGGTTGCCTGGCCGCAGAGTTGTCTGCTGCTTGTGGCTCTAGGAGGGGCAGTCCAGGCTTTCTGCTGTTGCCCTTTCAGAGGCAGGAAGCTCCACAACTGGCCTAGCAGTGAGACCAGCTCTAGCGCCCCCTGTAGTTGACGGACGTATTTCCTTCTACCCCACAGAAGAATCCAGACCCATGGTCACCTCTGCTTGCTTGCAGTCTCCACCCGACTGAGCCGCGGTGTTAGCTACTCTAACATTTCACCAGTCATTCCATTTTTAGCTTATGGATACATTTAGTACTTTGAAGTTATTTAATGGTATCTTTTATATCTTATCTGCTATTTGCCATATGTTGGATCAAAAAGGGAAAGTCTCAGAGCATGAATTCACAGCATCTTAATTAGGTATCAGGAAGTTATAAAATGCCATGCATACCCTCCCCTTAGCAATCTGCAAGTTAATTGAGGAGAAAAAATTCTATGCATGAAATATTTAGAGAATACAAAACAGATCCTAATAAAAACAAAACCTTGTACCCATTTATACAAAAAATAATCAGGGAAGACTCTTCGGATGTGGCAGGAGTTGAGATTTTTCTTAAGGAATGAGCCAAGATTTGTGTGGACAAGAAATCTGTGAATTTTAACTTCTCTACAGATTCACCTCATTATGTGCCTTGAAGATACCGCTTATGTACCTTCTATGAGTGGTTTTGAGGGGTACAAAGACAGTGTGTTAAAGTTGTACAGCTCTGGGTGCATGATCATGGGAATATTGAGAGAAAACAATGGGGGAGTCCTAGCAGTTTCATGTAAACACTCGTCCTCGGGTAAGATGTAAAAAATTAGAAATTCATAATGTGAAAACTGTTGTTACTGAAATAATACTAATTGGGATAACCTTTACATCAGACACAAGAATAAGTACATGGGACAATAGTCTGGAGAAATTCTACAGAATGTAGCAGAATAGAGATTTAAAACATGCTTTAGAGACACGGCTATAGATCAGTTTTGGAGACGCCGATACAAGAGGAGAAAATGTGTACATATTATCTATCTGTGACATATGAGGACCGAAACTACTATGCTATTGCATTTAAAGGAATACTCTTCCAGGAAATTATTAGCAATGACTAACGGGATCAGTATTGACTCATTTCCCAGAGAAATCCATTGTCTCAAACTAACTCTGTCTTATTTCCCTGTCTACCTGACTTTTCAGCTTTACGCTAGCTACTTCATAAACTTGTCATATGCTCAGAAAAGTCTAAAAATAATGGCATTGCATAATATTCTAATATACTGCTGAGGTCTGCTATTCAGGGTTCATCACACATGCCAAGAGCCCTTCAGTGACTAGTAATAAGAGGCAAGAAACGTACACATAGGCTCACAGTTTATTTAATGCCTCTGTTCAAGTCTCTCTTATTCATGCTGTCCCTAAGTCCACTGAGCCATCTTACAGAAATAATGGACATAATTGGCCCTGTGCCTTGATGGTTAGCCTGACTCAGACAAATACCATTCCAAGTGGGGGAAGAAAAAAAAATATATGTATGTGTGTGTGTATATATATATAATATGGCCCTTCTGTTGTATAAAGAAGAGTGCAGGCTTCAGCCACAGGCTTTGGCAAGTTCTCCAAATGGAAGACTAAATCGTTCCAAAGTAGGTGATGGAAATCAGGAGACAGAAAGATTAACCCACAAGACATGCCTGTTTTGAGTCAGCCTGACTTCCATTTATTACAACCCTGACATTGGAATAAACCTGTGAAATATATTTTCAACATGCAACCAAGTGGGCAAACATGATACCCCTCTTTAAAGCTTTTTTTTTTTTAATTGAATGCACCTGGTGCTGTTCTCTACCCGTTTACGTTCATGCCACACACAGGCAAGCAGGACCTAATTACCAATTAAGCAGTAAAGCTGTTTATAAGACCAAATGTTCTCTGAGTCCAGTCAATGAACAATATACATCCATATGCATGTTTGTGTATATGTACATATGCATCCGTGTATTTAAGTATACATGGAAATATATATACATCTATACACACTCCACATTTTTTATCCTGTCTTAATCGGCAACTTGTCTGATTTTATAGAGCTGTCTTCCGTGCAGTGACCTGATCTTGGTAAAGGATGAGAGGGATTCCCTAATAAAATGAAGTCCTGGTCATTTCCGGTCTAAAGCTACGATTCTTTAAAATGCATGAAAGAGATAGTTCTGTTTTTCGAATGGCCGTTGACAGAGACTTTCATTCCGGATGTGGCTGTTTGAGATCCCAAACAGTGCTCTGGCACCGACCCCAACCCCCCACTACACCTTTCTCCGGAGAACTGCTGTAAAAGCTGAAGGTCAGGAAATAGAAGGCCAACTTTATGTCCCCGTACTTGACACTGTTACGGTCGAACTAAGGCAACAACGAGCTGGCCGGTCACTGCTCGCTCTGCACTCTGGGTGCAGCAACACTGACGAGGGAGACCCAAGAATGTGCGTGATTTACTTTGGCTCAGGGAACTCTGCCCCTGCAGCCTGAACTCTGTGGTAGGATATCGGTTGATTTCAGGTCAGTTCCGTTTGAGAAAAATGAATTGAGCGTCTGCGGGCACTGGGAACGCAGGGGTGAACTCCAGCCCTGTCTTCAGTGAGCTGATAGCTCAATGTGTCTTTAGGTCATCTTTCCCCTTCCTTGTCACCTCCATGCTTACAGCCGTGCTCACAGATCCCGCCTGGACTGAACGGCCAGTAGACAGTGGTTCCAGATTGGCTGCCTGATTTTAGTTTTGTGGGTGGTGTGTGTGTGTGTGAGTCTGAGCCAGAGCCGGTGAGGGGTGGGCGCGTGGGGTGCAGAGTCGCACCCCTCCGTCCATACCATCGTGGTCCTCAGTCTGTCCAAGGACAGCATTCTCCGGTCCTCTTCGTCCACCCCGACCCCAGCCCTCCTCTTCTTCCATCCGTCACACACCCCAGTGGGTATGCTACGCGCGTTATGCCCCTTGGAAAATGCAGCATTGTTTTGCCTGTGTTTGTGTTCTCATTTACATAAATGGAATGCATTAAGCTCAGTTCATCTCGTTCCCACTAAATACTATGTCGTTGTGATCTAAGTTGTTCTGTATCGTACTGTTTGGGTTCCCAACTGACATAGCATATGGAACACAATTATAACCACATTTTACCCGTTTTTTTAGAGAGAGGGAAGGAGGGGGGTGCAGGAGGGTCAGAGGATGGAGAGAGAGAATCTTAAGCAGGCTCCACGCCCAGCACAGAGCCAGAGCTGAGGCTCAATCTCGTGACCCTGAGATCATGATCTGAGCTGAAATCAAGAGTTGGACGCTTAACCAACTCAGCCACCCAAGCTCCCCAACCACCTTTTTACTTATTAATTCTTCCAGTGACAGATAACTGGATTACCTCCAGTTTCCTTCCCTCTCTCTTTCTCTCTCATTCAGACACACACACACACACACACACACACACACACACACACACACACACAAGCTCTAATGAAAGTTTTCATTTCTCTTTACCTACTATGAGAGAATTTCTTCGGGTTACAGAGACTACACGAGGCATCATCATCATCAGAGCACAATTTAATCTAGGAATGAAGTGCTTGGCAGGATGAGGGCAAGTGGCAGCCCTGACCGGATTTCAGGGGCTCAGGTGCCTGGGCCTCTGCAGCTCCCCAGGACTGGGGTGGGTGATCCCAGCACAAGATGTCCAGAGGCCGCTGTGGAATATCCTCCCAGCCCCAAGCACTGGCTGGCCGCCTCAGCAACTCGCGTCTCTGCCTCTCCCAGCACAGACAGCAGTCTTGTCTTGGAGAATCTTGGCCTGCAGGGATTTCCCGAAAGCAGGCTCTAGGTTTCTAGCCCTTGGACAGCAGGGAGGAGCATGTAGGAAAGAGCCCATCTTTGGTCCATTCTCCCTAACTTTATATCGCCGACCCTCTATTGTTTTTGGTTTTGGTGGTTTTTTGGGGGGAGGCTTGATTTTGTTGTTGTTTGTTTTTTAAATGTAGTCTTTTTAATTTATGAGAGGTTCTCAATTCTGACTCTTCTTTCATATAGTGTTTGGTTCATCCCCCCCACATGGATGCGATATATTCTCTCTTGTCTCTCGAGATCTGAATAATTGTTCTTTTGAAATTTTTCTTCTTTGTATTATGTTGATTTCAAGCATACTTCTTTTTTGATTTATTTTGGTCTCTTGTTTCAATGTTAACGCCTTTCCCTTATGGATCTTGTGGTAATGTCGTTCCATTCTTGTTTAAGAATAAGGCACTAAAGGCGCCTGGGTGCTTTAGTCTTTAAGCATCTGCCTTCGGCTCAGGTTATGATCCCGGGGTCCTGGGATCGAGCCCCAAATCAGGCTTCCTCCTCAGTGGGAGCCTGCTTCTCCCTCTCCCACTCCCCCTGCTTGTGTTCCCTCTCTCTCTGTCTCTCTGTCAAATAAATAAAATCTTAAAAAAAAAAAAAAAAAAGAACGAGGGACTAAAGTGACACTTGGAAGGTCTCCGCACCGGAGCGGGGCTTGTGCTGTGGATGTCTTCGCTGACGGGTGTCCCTGAGGACCAGGACATTTTATTGGAGGATGCGTAAATGCCGTTATCTGTTGGTGTCTTCTCTTGAACTGGGTGGCTTTCCAGAAAGGAGATCTCCCACTTGAAAGGGAGATGGGGAGGTGGTGGGGCTTGGAAATGGGTATGATTAGACTGGACCGAGTGGGCTTAGTAGAGGTGCTAAGCCCAAGAAAGGAGCTAGAGGTCAATTCGTAGGTACTGATCTAGTCCTCATTCAGAAAGATGACTCACATTCTCACTCCTGCCATTGCCTGGGTCTGTTGTCCCCAAACGCAGAGTCTGCCTGATCAAACTGTCCACGTGGCCACTGTCTAATCCTGGGCTGGAGTAGAGGAAGAGTATCACTAGCCTCGTACGTCTGAGAAGATGATCTTGGAATCCAGTTGTTTTTCTTTAAATCTTCATCTGTCCTCCAGCCAGTGTAGCCCCATCTGATTCCCATCTCAGCAGTGAGAGGTGCCTCTGAGGCCTGGGCCTGTCCTGGACTCAACCATAGCATCAGCTCGTTCCTTCTGGTTTCCCTTCCACAGCCCCCCTCCCCTTCTGCAGGCTTAGCTAGATTCCCTGTGCTGTGCGTGAACCACCACCTGGCCATCCTTCCCAAGTTTTTAAAATACGTTCTTTTCTGACGTTGTCTTTTCCATTTCTCTCTTTCTTTGGAAATGTGTGCTTCCTTTATCTTTTCTTTAAATACCATTTTAGAATTGTCTCAGGAGAGAACAGAGATAAATATTAAGCTCAATTTCTGGCATGCCGGTAGGTAATCAGCCAAAATGTTCAATGAGAGCCTTCGGAATGGAAATATTCTTATATCTTTAAACAAGAAACTTGAGGTAGAAATGTATACGTACTAGGGAATATAGTCAGTAGTATTGTCATTACGTTGCATGGTGACTAATGGTCGTTATACTTGTGGGGAGTACAGCATGATTGACAGACGTTGCCAAATCACTATGTTGTACACCTGAAACTCATATAATATTGTGTGTCGACTATACTTTAATGAAAAGGAATGTGTGAGTACTAACCTCTGTCTAGATATCCATCCATCCCTCCGTACTCTTTTTTTGAGTTCTGTGGCTATATTCTATGTTTTGATGATTTTACCTTTCAGTGTAACAAAACATCAATGCTGTTTTCAGCCTCTGTCAGTAAAATATATTGAAATCTGCTCCCACATCAGAGAACAATTATCTTCTAGTGTGTATTGTTTATGAAGAAATAAGTGCTGGAATAAGTTCCTTAGTTATCCAGGTTATATTCCCTTAAATATCTTAAAAATGGTACAAAGGGGATCCGATGTCTCTTATGAATTGAAAGTCTGCCTTTGTCAAACATGAATATGCTAAAGTCTCACAAATATTGTGGGTTAATTTCCAATTTACATCCAGAGGATTCTTATTTCATCCAAATATTGTTCACCTTCCAAATGTGAATTTTACATGCTTTCCTTCTGAATTTGCCACTGAATATATTATTTTGATTAGCGTTGTCAGGAAGTACCTAAACATGTTTCTTCCTTGATTGGTAGCTAAGATTCCTCATCAGATTCTTTATTAATCACAGGCTGCTCTGGTATGTGCACGGAAGTATGAAGAAGTATGAGTTCTAGATCTTGCTGTGTTTCGTATTCTCCAAACCACTCCTGGCCTCAGCTTTTCTCATCTGTACGAGAAGGGGGAGGGCTAAATCATTGATTCTATAAAGACTGCAAAATCACTGATAAGACAAAGTGGACATGTCTTTCCGTGGTACTTGTGAGTGTGGTTTCCAGAGTCAGACGTACCTGGCTTGAAATCCTAGGTACTCCACTTACTAGTTTCACGACCTATGATTTAATTTTTCTGAGCATAACATGCTCTTATCTGTAAAACTGGAGCAATAATAAAACTCACTTATATGCCTTTATGTGAGTGAGTGTAAGTTACATGTAATCAAGTTTGTAAGGCATTTAACTCATGCTTCGAAACATTAGCAACAACAATACAACCAACATGACTGTGGCATCACAATGGCGCACTGGGCGGTGGAGAGAAAACGAATCATAACTTATTCACATATTGAGCGTTCATGGAGTGCCTCCCTAAGTGCCAGAGATTATTCTAAACTCTGACGTTATAAAATGTCCCCACCTACAGTTTACTTATATTTTCGTGGGAAACACATCAAAAATATGATATGACATAAAAATATGCTATGTAACGTGATATCAATAACATATGAAAAGGCCCTGAAAGGAAAATAAGGCAGAGTGATTTGGAGTGGTCCATGTTCTTTTACGTAGGGAAGCAGGGAAGGCTTCTCCGAGGAGGTGACTTTTGGGTGGAGACTGGAGCAGACTCCATGGGCACCTGAAGGCAGAGCTTTGGACAACAGGACCAGGGTTTGCAAGACTCCTGTGTGTAAGCAAACTCTCTGTGTTAGAAGAATGACAGGGAAGCCACATGACTGCAGACGGACCTGGACAACGATGAAGGTGGAGACACAGACAAAAGCCTGGACGGTGAGACCTTGAAGAACATGACGAGACTTTGGATTTTACTCTTAGAAACCACACTTGGAGTATCCTGATTGGGGAATGAACACGGCTTAAGTGTTTAATCCTCCATGGGAAAGACACTGAAGCCCCTTGGCTTGCTTCTCCACTTGTTCCTGGAAGGGTTAAAAGAGACAGCGTGCGTGAAAGCAACACGCAGGTTTGGGCATAGAGTACACGCTTGATATCCTTAAGTATTAGAGACTCTTCCTCTTCACTTAGAGTCTGGGACAAGAACAGACTCCAGGTCAGTTTGAACCAGTGTTTCCTTTCTCACCAGGGCTGCTCAGTCCCAGCTCTTGACATTATTTCCATTACGGTAACAATCCAAGACCACATGGATCCCTTAGGAGATATTGGCTACACTGGCACTGACTGACAGGACCCACTAGTTTCTCGCTGGCGACACTGTGAGCAAACGGGGAACGAGACTTGCACTGGGAACTGGGACTGACACGGTGGTAAAGGGGAGGGGGTCTCCAGTGGGACACTGGGGAGCGAGCCCCTGCATGCACCCACAGGAGGCAGCATGGTCTCTGCTGCGAGGCTGGAAACAGGAAGTTAGATTATGGCACTGACGAATAAGATGTTGTCTTCAGACAGCCCTGCGCTCCAGGCTGGGATTCATTTTCTTTCTCCACGCTTGAGAAGTATGTGTCACATGGACCCACTCACAGAGTAACAGACGCGCTCTTACCCGAGGCCAAGATTTCAAAGCCAAGTGCTTCTCGGGTTCAAGGCTTGACACCTGAGGCTTTCCTGGACTACGCGTTTCACTTTGGAAAGAACATTTTCCACTTGATCTTTGCTTCTTATTGGGTCCTTCTTAGTTTCATCTTCTATTATAATATTTGTATTGGGCCACTGCCTTTCAGTGACTCAGTTAAGTGGATATTCAGAGCTGTGGATGTCTCTTCTATTTAAAGCAATCAACTGTGCAGATCTAAGAGTAGAAGACTTCCGTAAAATTCTGTAAAATACTTTCTTGTCAAAGATTCAAAGAATACTTACCTACTTTGGACATCATTTAGCTTGGATATTATACAACATTTTAAGTGTTGGGAAATAATTTTTTCCAACATTATCATACCTGAAATGCTAGTGAAGTCTGTAGCAAATCTTAATTATACAAGACCAGTGCTCTAACCCCTGAGCTATAGGGCCTCAAATCTTAATTATAAAAATGTTCTCTAGATCTCCATATAGAAATTCATCTGACATTTGGCATGATGTGATTTAGCACCTTGACAGCAAATGCGTACGTGTATTGAAGTTGTCACGTAGGCTCAAACTCAACATTGAACCTCTAGGGTTCCAAAGCTGAAAACAGAGGGAACATCAGTCCAGACTCAATCTCAACCCTTGTCTTCATCCAACTCTAGGGATGAGGATGTTTTCACACTGGCCTCAGGAGAGATTCACAACTTTTCCCAAACTATACCTCTAGACAACCCTATGGTAGTCTGGTAGGTGTGATCACTATGACACAATAAAAGATTGATGTTCTGCACTGTTGAAATGAAAGTGCTAAGTGAAAATAAATGGGAGTATAGATGACATTTCCTTTTGAATCATAGAAGCTTATTCCCCAAATCTTTTCTCTTTGTTATCTTTTCATGAAGAATTCAATGTTAGCTATCTATGGCTATAAATTCGCATGCAGCTGTTCCAATTAAGTTATTTGGGATGCAGTTTCTAGTTCTTTTTACAACATTCCAGCTGCTTCTAGTCCTTTTCATGTAGTAGGTGGGAAATACATTACAAATAAATGAGAAAATAGTTTTCATCAGGTAACCTGTCTCTCAACCTTTCTTGCCTTTTACTAGTAACTGGATTATATTTCCACTCGTTCTCCCCCCGCCCCCCGCTATTCTGGTTTGAAGCTATCTGTTCTAACTCTGGATCCTGTATTTTTCCTACCTTCTCAATGAACTTCATCAATGACTCACTCCTCTTCTAATTTTTCACCCTTCATTAGATCATCCCACGCTGAGCTCTGATTAAAGATCTTTCCCGTTAACACGGTGATTTTTTTCAGTCCTCCCTCCTCATCAACTAACTTCACCGTCTCCATCCTTTTCCATTGTGGTCACACTACTCAGACACATTACTTTCCCATTCGTCTCTCTCTCCTCTGCTGACCCCTCTGTACCTCTTCTCTCTGCTGCCTCGATAACTGCTTTTTCAAAATTACCCTCTAGTCTCTATGTCCAATGACTTCTCATTCCTGATCATGCATTCCATTTCCTCTGAATTTTAAAATGGTGGGCAGTCACCATTCACTCCTTCTAAAAAGTCATTTCGTGGTTCCCTTCCCACACTCCTTTATAAAACTTAAATATTTATTGATATGTATTCTCTACCAGGTAATATGCTGGTTACCAAAATAACTAAAACGCAGTTTCAGACGAGATCGAGTTCATGGTCCAGGAGGATGAACAAATCCATACCCACAAGGGATAACCAAGTCCCATCCTCTTTCCTGATAATACAGTAGAGAAGATTTCCAGAGACTTTGTCCTAACAGCAACACCAACAACAACACTTAAATTAATCTGAAACCACTCTTTGTAAAATTTCTTTAAATGCTCTGCTTGACTGGCAGGAAAGCAAAGGAAGTCTTCTAGGCCAGAAAAAATAGGGAAGTGTGAAATAAGAGAGACAAACACACGCAGGAAATAGTGCTTTTACCTTGAGAGCTGCCAGATCCTCAATTGAAATGTCAGACAGAGACATAATTAGGAGAAAAAAACATGGTACCCAATCAAAGTGGGTGTCTGAGCAAGGAAAGTCTTTCCCTCTCATCTTTCCACCACAGCCCACCCTCAAACTCCACAAAGAACTTGGACTTGTGAAGGATAACTTCCTCAGCATTACCTGCTTTTAGAAAGGGAAATCTGGTGTGCCTAGATTCCCAGAGAGAATCGTCATAATAAAATTGGTGGTTGAACACAACACAGTGGGAAAGAAATTGAACACCAGAGAGAAAAGTCAGAAATGACTAAAATATTAGCAACAAAAGCCAAAAGGCACTGAAATAATATCTTAAGGCTATCAGGAAGAAATTACCTACAACTGGAATTATATACTCAACTAAATGATCTTTTCAAGATTGTGGACATTTAGATAATTTATACCAAAAAATATCCTCATGAATGATCCTTCTGAAGATCACTTTAAGAAAAAGAAAAAATGGGGGACCTGGGTGGCTCAGTCAGTTAAGCATCTGCCTTTGGCTGAGGTCATGATCCTGGCATTGCGAGATGGAGCCCCGTGTCTCCTGTTCTCCCTCTCCCTCTGCCCCTCCCCCCCCACTTGTGCTCTTCTGTCTCTGCTGTCTCAAATAAATAAATAAAATCTTTTTTAAAAATACTTTGAAAATTAAAAAAAGAAAGTATTATGCCAGGAGAAATGAAGATAAAAAATGTTCAACATTTGGATATATATAAATAAACACTGCATAAAGCAAGGAAAACAACTACTTTGTAGGGCTAATAAAAACAGGATTGAGGGGCACCTAAGGGGCTCAGTCAGTTGAGTGTCCAATTCTTGATTTCTGCTCAGGTCATGATCTCAGGGTCCTGAGAGTTAGCCCTGTGTTGCACTCCACGCTCAGTGGGGAGTCTGCTTGAGATTCTCTCTCCTTCCTATGCCCTCCTTCCCCCTCACTGGCGTGGACACTCTCTCTCTCAAATAATTTTTAAAAAACAAGATTGAGTTGAATACTTATAGCATATAAATAAGAAGTTGGAGTTACATTCTCTTAGCTTTATCATTTTTTTTATGATCCTACCTTTTTTTTTTTTTATTAGCATGTAATGTATTACTTGCCCCAGGTGTACAGGTCTGTGAATCATCAGGCTTTCTCACAGCATTCAAAATTAAACACATTTCACAGCATTCACCATAGCACAAACCATCCCCAATGTCCATAACCCAGCCACCCTATCCCTACCCTCCTACCCCCCAGTAACCCTCCGTTTGTTTCATGAGACTGAGAGTCTCTTACGATTTGTCTCCATTCTGATCCCATCTTCTTTCATTTTTTTCCCTTCCTTCTCCCCACAACCCCCTACTCTGCCTCTCAAATTCCTCCTAACAGAGAGATCATATGATAATTGTCTTTCTCTGAGTGACTTATTTCACTTAGCATAATACCCTCTAGTTCCATCCACGTTGTTGCAAACGGCAAGATTTCGTTTCTTTTAATGCTGGCATAGTATTCCATTGTATATATACCACATCTTCTTTATCCATTCATCTGTTGATGGACATCTAGGTTCTTTCCATAGTTTGGCTATTGTGGACATTGCTGCTATAAACATTCGGGTGTACGTGCCCCTTCCGGTTACTACATATATATCTTTAGGGTAACTACCCAGTAGTGCAATTGCTGGGTTGTAGGATAGCTCTATTTTCAACTTTTTGAGGAACCTCCTTACTGTTTTCCAGAGTGGCTGCACCAGCTTGCATTCCCACTAACAGTGTAGGAGGGTTCCCCTTTCTCCACATCCTCGCCAACATCTGTCATTTCCTGACTTGTTCATTTTAGCCATTCTGACTGGTGTGAGGCGGTATCTCACTGTGGTTTTGATTTGTATTTCCCTAATACCCAGTGATGAGCACTTTTTCATGTGTCTCTTGGCTATTTGTATGTCTGCTTTGCAGAAATGTCTGTTCAGGTCCTCTGCTCATTTCTTGATTAGATTTTTTGTTCTTTGGGTATTGAGTTTGATAAGTTCTTTACAGATTTTGGATACTAGCCCTCTATCTGATATGTTATTTGCAAATATCTTCTCCCATTCTGTCCGTTGTCTTTTGGTTTTATTAACTGTTTCCATTGCTGTGCAAAATCTTTTGATCGTGATGAAGTCCCAATAGTTCATTTTTGCCCTTGCTTCCCGTGCCTTTGGTGATGTTCCTAGGAAGAAGTTGCTGCGGTTGAGGTCGAAAAGATTGCAGTCTATGTTCTCAAGGATTTTGATGGATACCTGTCTCACATCAAGGTCTTTCCTCCATTTTGAGTCTATTTTTGTGTGTGGTGTAAGGACATGGTCCAGTTCATTCTTCTGCATTTGGCAGTCCAATTTTCCCAACACCATTTGTTTGTCTTTTTTCCATTGGACATTCTTGCCTGCTTTGTCGAAGATTAGTTGACCATAGAGTTCAGGGTCCATTTCTGGGCTCTCTATTCTGTTCCCTTGATCTAAGTGTCTGTTTTTGTGCCAGTACCATACTGTCTTGATGATTACAGCTTTGTAATAGAGCTTGAAGTCTGGAATTGTGATGCCACCAACTTTGGTTTTCTTTTTCAACATTTCTCTGGCTATTTGGGGTCATTTCTGGTTCCATATAAATTGTAGGATTATTTGTCCCATTTCTTTGAAAAAAAATGGATGGTATTTTGATAGAGATTGCATTAAATGTATAGATTGCTCTAGGTACCACAGACATTTTCACAATATTTGTTCTTCCAATCCATGAGCATGGAGCGTTTTTCCATTTCTTTGTGTCTTCCTCAATTTCTTTCATGAGTACTTTAGTTTTCTGAGTATAGATTCTTTGCCTCTTTGGTTAGGTTTATTCCTAAGTATCTTATGGTTTTGGGTGCAGTTGTAAATGGGATCAACTCCTTAATTTCTCTTTGTTCTGTCTTGCTGTTGGTGTATAGAAATGCAACTGATTTCTGTACATTGATTTTATATCCTGACACTTTACTGAATTCCTATATTTTGGAGTAGAGTCTTTTGGGTTTTCTACATGAAGTATAATATCATCTGCAAAGAGTGAGGGTTTGACTTCTTCTTTGCCGATCCAGATGCCTTTTATTTCTTTTTGTTGTCTGATTGCTGAGGCTAGGACTTCTAGTACTATGTTGAATAGCAGTGGTGATAGTGGACAGCTCTGCCATGTTCCTGACCTTAGGAGAAAAGCTCTCCGTTTTTCCCCATTGAGAATGATATTCACTGTGGGTTTTCATAGGTGACTTTGATGATATTGAGGTATGTACCCTCCCTGCCTACACTGTGAAGAGTTTTGATCAAGAAAGGATGCTGTACTTTCTCAGATGCTTTTTCAGAATCTGTTGAAAGGATCATATAATTCTTGTTCTTTCTTTTATTAATGTACTGTATCACATTGATTTGTGGATGCTGAACCGACCCTGCAGCCCAGGAATAAATCCCACTTAGTCATAGTGAATAATCCTTTTAATGTTGGATCCTATTGGCTAGTATTTTGGTGAGAATTTTTGCATCTGTGTTCATCAAGGATATTGGTCTGTAATTCTCCTTTTTGATGGGGTCTTTGTCTGGTTTTGGGGTCAAGGTAATGCTGGCCTCATAAAATGAGTTTGGAAGTTTTCCTTCCATTTCTAGTTTTTGGAACAGTTTCAGGAGAATAGGTATTAATTCTTTTTTTTTTAATTTATTCATTTATTTATTTCACAGAGGGAGAGAGATTATAAGGAGGTGGGTGGGGCGGGAAGCAGGCTCCCCACTGAGCAGGAAGCCCTATGTGGGCTTCGATCCCAGGACCCTGAGATCATGACCTGAGCTGAAAGCAGAGGCTTTAACCCACTGAGCCACCCAGGCGCCCTAGGTATTAATTCTTTAAATGTTTGGTAGAATTCCCCTGGGAAGCTGTGTGGCCCTGGGCTCTTGTTTGTTGGGACATTTTTAATGACTGCTTCAGTCTCCTTACTGGTTATGGGTCTGTTCAAGTTTTCTATTTCTTCCTGGTTCAGTTTTGGTCTTTTATATGTCTTTAGGAATGTATCCATTACTTACATATTGTCAAATATGCTGGTGTAGGGTTGCTCATAATATGTCGTTATGATTGTTTGTATTTCTTCGGTGTTGGTTGTGATCTCTCCTTTTTCATTCATGATTTTATTAATTTGGGTCCTTTCTCTTTTCTTTTTGATAACTCTGGACAGAGGTTTATCAATCTTATTCTTTCAAAGAAAGTTTCGTTTATTTGTTCTACTGTTCTTTTGGTTTCTATTTCATTGATTTCTGCTCTAATCTTTATTATTTCTCTTCTCCTGCTGGGTTTAGGGTTTATTTTCTGTTCTTCCTCCAGCTCCTTCAGGTGTAGGGTTAGGTTGTATATTTGAGACCTTTCTTATTACTTGAGAAATGCTTGCATTACTATATACTGTCCTCTCAGGACTGTCTTTGCTGTGTCCTAAAGATTTTGAACAGTTGTGTTTTCATTTGTTTCGTTGAATTTTTTTAATTCTTTAATTTCCTGGTTGACCCATTCATTCTTTAGTAGGATGTTCTTTAACCTCCATGTATTTGAAATCTTTCCAACTTTCCTCTTATGATTGAATTCTAGTTTGAGAACATTATGGTTTAAAAATATGCAGGAAATGATCCCAATCTTATGGTACCGGTTGAGACCTGATTTGTGGCCCAGTATGTGATCTATTCTGGAGAATGTTCCATGTGCACTAGAGAAGAATGTGTATTCTGTTGTTTTGGGATGGCATGTTCTAAATATATCTGTGATGTCCAACTGGTCCATTGTTTCATTTAAAGCCTTTATTTCCTTATTGATCTTTTGCTTAGATGATCTGTCCATTTCAATGAGACAGGTGTTAAAGTCCCCTACTATTATTGTATTATTGTTGATGTATTTCTTTGATTTTCTTATTAATTGGTTTATATAATTGACTTCTCCCATGTTAGGGGCATAGATATTTAAAATTGCTAGATCTTCCTGTTGGACTGACCCTTAAAGTATGATGTAGTGTCCTTCCTTTTGTCTTATTATAGTCTTTCCCTTAAAATCTAATTTATCTGATATAAGGATTGCTACTCCAGTTTTCTTTTGATGTCCATTAACATGGTAAATTGTTTTCCACCCCCTCATTTTAAATTTGGAAGTGTCTTTGGAACTAAAATGAGTTTCTTGTAGACAGCATGTCGATGGTTTTTTGGTTTTGTTTGTTTGTTTGTTTGTTTTAATCCATGCTGATACCCTGTGTCTTTTGATTGGGGCATTTAGCCCATTTACATTCAGGGTAACTATTGAAAGATATGAATTTAGTGCCATTGTGTTGCCTGTAAGGTGACTGTTACTATATATTGTATCTGTTCCTTTCTGGTCTGTTACTTTTAGGCTCTCTTTTTGCTTAGAGGACCACTTTCAATATTTCCTGTAGAGGGGGTTTGGTGTTTGCGAATTCTTTTAGGTTTTGTTTGTCCTGGAAGCTTTTTTTCTCTCCTATTTTCAATGACAGCCTAGCTGGATATAGTATTCTTGGCTGCCTATTTTTCTCATTTAGTGCTCTGAATATGTCATACCAGTCCTTTCTGGTAGGTCTCTGGGGATAGGTCTGCTACCAATCTAATATTTTTACCATTGTATATTACAGATCTTTTGTCCCGTGTTGTTTTCAGGATTTTCTCTTTGTCAGTAAGACTTTTAAGTTTTACTATTAGATGACAGGGTGTGGATCAACTTTTTTGATTTTGAGGGGGGTTCTCTGTGCCTCTTGGATTTTGATGCTTGTTCCCTTCACCAAATAATAGGGAAATTCTCTGCTTTAATTGGCTCCAATATGCCTTCTGTTGCTCTCTTTCTTCTTCTTCTGGGATCCCAATTATTCTAATATTGTTTCATCTTATGGTATCACTTATCTCTCAAATTTTCTCTTTTGCTCAGCTTCTGTATTTTTCATCCTTTGATCTTCTATGTCACTAATTCTCTTTTTGTCTCATTTATCCTAGCAGTAAGAACCTCCATTTTTTATTGCACCTCATTAATAGCTTTTTTATTTCAACTTGATTAGATTTTAGTTCTTTTATTTCTCCAGAAAGGGATTTTATTTCTCTAGAAAGGGCTTCTCTAATATCTTCCATCCTCTTTTTGAGCCCAGCTAACACCTTGATAATCGTCATTCTAAAGTCTAGTTCTGACATATTACTAATGTCCATATTGATTAGGTCCCTAGCCATTGGTATTACCTGTTCCTTTTTTTGGTGAGTTTTCCACCTTGTCATTTTTTCCAGGTAAAAATAGATGAATTAGAGAACAAAATACTAAAAGGGTAGCAACAACCTCAGAAAAATATACACTAACCAAATTAGAAGAGACCTGAAACCAGGGGAAGACGAAGCGGGGGGGGGGGATATATATTAGACTGGTGAATAGAACAGAGTCACACACTTGATTTTGGGTGTATTTTGGTCTGTTAGAAGAAACTACCTCCCAAAATTTTAAAGAAAAACATATATATACATATATACACACACACATACATACACACACACACACACATACATACACACACACACATATATACATAAATAAGGGTAAACATGATGAAGGGGTGGAGTATGATTCATAAAGATGAAAATTTTAAAAGATTCTAAAAAAGGAATTGATAAGAAGTTGGTTGAAAGAAGAGAAAATAAAAGGAATGAATGTGATCAGGCTGGAGACTAGAACAAAGCCATGTTCTAGATTTAAGGTATATTTTGATCTATTAGAAGAAATTGTATCTCAAAATTTTAAAGAAAAAAACCTATATGTATCCAAGATAAGGTTATAAAATATGACTATAACAATGGAAATTTAAAACATTTTTAAAAAGGTACTGATAAGATAGTTAAAAACGTTAAAATAGGAAAGAGGAAAAAATTTTAAAAATAGAACAAGAAAAAAATAAAATTAAAAAAATTTAACTTTGACAGACTAAAGGATAATGGGAAAAAAGCTATGAATTCTATGTGTTGCATTCCCCTAGCTCTGGAATTCCACAGTTCTCATTGATCAGTGAACTTGGCTGGATATTCTTGCTGATCTTCTGGGGGTGGGGACTGTTGCTGTGATTTTCAACTGCGTTTGCCCAAAGCAGAATTGCACTTCTGGTGCCAGGGGCCCAGGCTAAGTAATCTGCGCTGTATCGCTCTTGGAGCTTTTGTTCCCTGAATGCTTTCCATACAGCTTTGGAGGATGGGAATGGAGGCTTCCCAATCTCTGATCCTATAGGAGCTGAGAGCTCAGGACCCCACTCTTCAGTGCATGCTCAGAGAAAACCAGTCTACCCCTCCCATCTCCCTGGTCTCTGGCCGCACTCCGAGCTCACCTGGCCTGTGACTGAGTGTTTCTATCTCTGGTGCATAGCCCCATTTGGAGTCTCCAAACCCAGCTGATTTCTGCAGTGTGCTCCCATGCCCCTCCTCCCAGAGGAGGAAGGAGGGGGGTGTCCCTTGATCTGCTCCTTATGGGACTCTTCCCTACTCGAAGAGTAATGGCCCAAATATGCCTCGAATCATGGTTTAAGGTAACCCCGAGCTGAGCGCCCCCTACTCAGCTCTCTCTGTGGCTGGCTTCTCTGCTCTGATACCTGGGAGCTCTGCAGCACTCAGACACCCCTGGTCTTTTTGTGACCCCACGGGTCTGGAGACCACACTGTCCCCATGAAGGCTCTGCTCCCCACTTAGCCTCTGGAGTGACGTCCCTCAGTGGAGCAGACTTCTAAAAGTTCCTATTTTGTGCTCCGCTGCTCTCCCGCTTGCCGGGAGTCGGCCCATCCCCCCACAGCCTATCTTCCCATGTATCGCCTCAGATTCACTTCTCCAGACGTCCTACCTTTCGGAAAGTGGTCAACTTTCTGTTCCTAGAATTGCTGCTCTTTCTTCCATCTCCTGTTGAGTTTGTAGGTGTTCAGAATGGTTTGATAACTATCTAGCTGAACTCCTGGGGCCTGATGAAATTTAGGTCTCCTACTCCTCGGCCATCCTGCTCCTTCCTTAGCTTTATTATTGTTCAGCAGATAGTAAATACTACTAATTTTAGCATCTCAAAGTTCCTAGACTAACCATTAAAACATAGGAATAGAATATGCAACTATAAAACCAATAGAAGAGATCTTCACTTCTACTCAGGATGGAGTAGCAGCAACCAGATTTACCCTCCTCTTTGAAACAACACAGAACCCCAGAGAAAAAGACCAAAGAACAGAAATCAGTTATGTTTCTAGAACTGAACACTTATAAGTAGAGATTTTTTTTAAAAAGTTTGAATAAATACACCCAAATAAAATATCTAGGAGTAAATCTGACAAGATATAAAAGACTTATATACTAAAAACTAAATAATGTTTCTGAGAATTATTATGTAAGACCTAATTAAGTTGTGAGATATATTCTCTTCATGGTGTGGAAGGCTCAATACCACTAAGAGATCAATTCTCTCCACACTGATATATAGATTTAATACAGTCCCAGTCAAAATTCCAGAAACCTTATGGAAATTGACCAGGTAATTCTAAAATTCTATGGAAATGCAAAGGACCTGAAATAAATGAAACATCTTTGAAAAAAGAAAAAAAAAGGATGATGAACACTACCTGATTATAAGACTTGGTCTTAAATCTACTTTCAATACAATGTGATATTTAGGTCCACATAGGAGAAGTCAATCAATAGAAGAGAACAGAGCCCAGAAATAAGCTCATACATATAGAGAAATTTTATTTTTTTAAATTGCAGTAGAAAAACACTTGAGAAAATTAATTTTTGACAAAAGTAAAAAGATAATTCAGTGGAGAAAGGACAATTATTTCAACAAATTATGCTGGAATAAGTGGGTATCTGAAAAAGAAAGCAAGATGAGGGGAGAGGAAAAGAGAAAGGGAAGAAAAAGGAAGGAAGGGGGAGGGAGGGAGGGAAGAGAGAGAGAGAAGAAAAGACTCATTGTTTATGCACCACACCCAGTGCTCCATGCAATACGTGCCCTCCTTAAAACCCACCACCAGGCTCACCCATTCCCCCAACCCCCTCCCCTCCATAACCCTCAGTTTGTTTCTCAGACTCCACAGTCTCTCATGGTTCGTCTCCCCTTCTGATTTATCCCAATTCACTTTTCCTTTCCTTCCCCTAGAGTCCTCCATTTTTTTCCTTATGTTCCACAAGGAAGTGAAACCATATGATAATTGATTTTCTCTGCTTGACTTATTTCACACAGCGTAATCTCCTCCAGACCCATCCATGTTGATACAAAAGTTGGGTACTCATCCTTTCTGATGGCTGCGTAACATTCCATTGTATATATGGACCACATCTTCTTTATCCATTTGTCTGTTGAAGAGCACCTCGGCTCTTTCCACAGTGTGGTGATTAGTGACATTGCTGCTGTGAACATTGGGGTACATATGGCCCTTCTTTTCACTATGTCTGTATCTTTGGGGACCCTCTTTCACTTTTGGTGGGAATGCAAGTTGGTGCAGCCACTTTGGAAAACTGTGGAGATTCCTCAAAAAATTAAAAGTAGAGCTACCCTATGTAATTATATTTTCCCATAGAAATCTGAGTTGGTGTATTTAAGGAAGAGATTTTAAAAGAAGTGGGAAAAAGCCCTGCAAGAGCTTATTTATTTATAAGATAAACCCAAATGAAAATAAGAAAATATGATCTATTTTTCAGAAAAAGACTTTTAAAAAATTCTATGATGGAAACAACAAAATCTCACTCCCCAACTCTTACAGCCCTTTGCAATTTTATATCATGTGTATCATCTCTCTCTCTCTCTTTTTTTTTTTTTTAGTAAACTCTGTGCCCAGCATGGGGCTTGAACTCTGACCCTGAGATCAAGAGTCACATGCTCTACCAACTGAGCCAGCCAAGGGCTCCCTTCTTGTCTGATAAAATGAGTTGGAAAATTCCTGATTATTTTTTCTATGGATTTCATTTATCAGTAATGCTTTTTTCTTCTGCCACCACATGTAACAGAAAAATACTGAATTGCATTTCTTACCAAAAAGCAGTTTTTACTGGAATATTGGGAAGCAGGGATTGATATATTTTTATCTGCACTTCCCCAACTAGTTACATCATGTTACTTTGTATACTGTTCCCACTGACAGTGATGGTATGGAAAGCCGTGGTGCATGCTGGGTAATGCAGACTTCAAGCATTCACACTCCATTAATTAATTCATCACCTAAAAGCTAAGTATTGATTTTTTAATGGTTTTACAAATCTATTTAAGTTTCAGTGATGTGATTAAGAGGATATGTGTTTACTGTAAATTATCTAACAAGTACAATGGTATTACTCTCAGGAATAGCAAACAAGTTAGCTTGTGAGAGAGAGGGGAAAAGAGGTTGGTTAAAATATTTTCCCAAATACTGATAATAGCTACGATAAGCCATTAAAATATGGCTCTTAAAAAGTGTTATTTCAAACCATGGGTACTATGTTTCTTAGTATTTGGTAAGAATGAAGTCGTATGTCAATGAATTTTTCCTTAATGCTACTAAAAATTATAGTGAAATAGATATTCTTTGATTACTAGAATTGGTCCAAACATTTTCACTTTAATTCTTGTTGTGGAATATTATGGAAGAGGTGGAATTATTTTGTATTTTTCCATTTTCATTCCTAGAAAATGTCTGGCTCACAAGTCATTTAAAAATAGTCCTGCAGGTACTTATTTATAATATTTCCCCTATCTCTGATAATAATGGAAATAAAACCATGCAATATATTCTTTAATTCTTAAAAAGAAGAGATTGCCCTCATAAATTTACTAAAACTAGAAATTGTGTCATTATGGGATAAATTGATTTTTAATAGCAATAGAGAAAAATAAAGCACTTTGGAAATTGTGGGAATTGCATTCAGAAGACATAATTTTATAAGTACATTTAGAAAAGATAAGAGTCATTTATATATCTGCCCAAAGTTAAATATGTCCTTTGATGATATTCAGCACGAACTGTCATAGACCATGACAGTGACATGTATGTTGTGACTTTATCCTCTTGAAGGAATTTTAATGCAAAGCCTATAAAGATTCTGAAGATATTTTACCAAAAACCCTGCCATTTTTTCTTGTAGTCCAGTGCAGTACAATCTGAAAATCAATTCGCCCTGGAACATTTCAGACAATGCTAACATACATGGCTAAGGAATGCAGAGAATGTTTCTTTCTAAAATTAAAATGGGGGAAAAAAAACCTGGTCATTAGATAATTATGTGACTGCTTATCTTTTACTGCATACTCTGGAGGAAGAGGCTGCATTATTTTTACTGGGAACAGTTGCTGCGATTACTCAGATTTTAGGTGACATCCAACTGGTAAAGGGAGATGGGAGGCTATTTGAAGCTACTCATCATGCAGAGATAAAAAGCCTGCAGAATAATCCTACTCAGTCTTTTGATAGCATTAATTAGCAGAAGAGTGAAGGTTGGTGTATATCTGTGACTTTCTTAAGTCAAAGTTTTTTTTATCCCCATGTCAAAAAAGGGGGAGAAACCCATCAGGATGCTTCATATTTTATGAATAAGAAGAAGAGATGTTTTTGCAATTAAAAGCAAACATAAGCACTTGCAGAATTTTTAACTTAGGGAAGGATATGCCCTTTTTTGAGGTTTGGTTCCTTCCTAGGACCCCCAAATGATCACCATTTGGCATTTCTCAAAAAGTGTTGGTAATTAGGATTTTAAAAAGTCTTTTGTAGATTATGAAGAAATCCTCTCATTTGTGGTTAACTTCAAATAAGTTTTAGGACCCTCAAAATGAAATTAAACAGTTACTTATTTACGTATTTCTGCACACAGCCCATCCTTCCTGCATCTGTGCCCTTCGCATAAGCATAAACCCACAATTCTGTTTAATTGTGCCACCAACAGCGTGTCATCAGAGACTTCTACTACTTAAGTTCCCATTTCTGGAAAATGTGTCCCATACATCTCTCCACAGTAAATGGACTCCTTAAGCTCTATAAAGTGTGAGTCCCATGAAGAAATTCCAGAAAATACATATCTTGGGGGAAAGAAAAGATAATAAAATGTGATTTCCAATATCAGAATATGAGAAAGACTAGTCAGTAGGAATTCCAGAAGAAATCCCTGGTGTCCAGTATTCACCACAGTTGTGGAATAGGGCAGATGACGGGCAGGCCGCATGGGAAGGGTTAGCCCGGTGATGTCCATCAAAGGGAACGGAGAAGACGTACTAAAGACATTTGGATTCATAGATGTATTGTAGTGGAAAGATTAGGCCCTTGGATATGTCTGATTCCAAGCCTGGAATGTGCTGTTGACCAGATAAATATGTCTGTATCTGTATCTATCCACACCTGTAGTCACATCTACATCTCTAGCTACCTGTATTAATATCTGCCTATATCTAATAAATATATAGATATGTAGATATATCCAGTGGATATAGATCTCTTTATATCTAATTTATTAGATATATATAGAGAGAGATGTATATCTAATCCATATCCGTATGTAAACTACATCTACAATCTATACTGAATCTACATCTATGTCCATACCCACACACAGGTAGAAATATACACAGAGATAGATGCACACATCGATGTATTTCTCCCCTCATCTCCAATAAAATAGGCATAAGTCAATGCAATGACTTTATAAATGTTTTAAATTATTGTCTAAGGAACTAATGGAAAATAACCTTTTCAATACCACAAACAACAATCGTTTAAAAGCTTGGAGGGCACTAAATATATGCAATTGATTTGGCTCCATAATTATCTATAGTATGCGAAAGGTAAAATTCGCCCGTGAGTATCTGGTATTTTTGATGAGATATACAGCCTCTGATTGGTAAACTGCCGATGCTATTGTAAGCTTGAGGGAAAACAGAGTGTAACTGAGATACCATCAGAGGCTGGAAGTCCCCTTCTCCAAACTGATAACATCTCATCCGCCCCCTTGAACGCCAGTGTTGCCAGTGAACCATTTATTTAAAGAAGAGATGTATGTCATAGCTTGGGATTAAGAAACCAACTAAAAATAGAGTTCTGGGTTAGTGATGAGGTTGCCACTGAATATCAGGTCCTGTCTGAGATCCCGGAAAACCCAGGTGGTCAGGCAGAAAGAGTCTGTCAAGCCAGGAGAGCCCCAATCCTTTCCACAGAGGAGCCAGCAATCTGGATGGGGAAGTATCCAGGTACATAAAGAGCAAACGATGGGCGCCTGGGTGGCTCCGTGGGTTAAAGCCTCTGCCTTCGGCTCAGGTCATGATCTCAGGGTCCTGGGATCGAGGCCCGCATCCGGTTCTCTGCTCAGCAGGGAGCCTGCTTCCTCCTCTCTCTGCCTGCCTCTGCCTACTTGTGATCTCTCTCTGTCAAATAAATAAATAAAATATTAAAAAAAAAACAAAAACAAAAAAAAGACAAAAAGAGTAAGCGGCTCTAGCACAAAGTGGCTTGATTTGTCGTTGTTGCAAGAATTGCATCCACTCTTGTCCCCCCTGAGCCCACTTTCTGTGGCCATACCCTGATCACATCTCTGTAGGTGGATCACTTAGTAAATCAATTTTCAGTGAAATCCCTTTGAGTAGGCCGCCTCATTCCTGTACTGATTGACTGATAGATCCACTTTGTTCAGAACTGATTCTAGATCAGAGTAAGAACTAATAAGCATTCTTAATCATCGGAACACGTGTATTCTCATGGTGCACACTTTTATCTGCCCTGAGAACGACCGGCCACTGAGTTATTGCAAAGAACTTGGTAAACTTAACTTAGCTAGGAAGGGGATGATGGAGCATTTACATTGACTACAGCAAGTGCCTCAGCCAAAGGAAAATGAGAAGGAGGAATCTGGTCCAAAATTAAAAGTGCACCTATAGTGGACAGATCACATGATGTAAAGAGGCGGGATTAGCTATCTGTTGACCAGATTCTTTCGTTCTCTAGAGTTTTTTGTTGTTGTTGATTTGATTTTTTTAACGTACCTGGGGCTTTTGGGAACCAGGAAAGAACAGGAAGTAAAGAGAGACTAAGAAGTTGGTTAGCTGCGGGGGCTGGGCCTGAGGACTTTTTCCTGCAGTGGTCTCTAGGGTCTGGGATGGAAGCAGTCTAGCCAAAGACTTCTTAACTAGAGCTTGACAAAAATAAACCATAATTATGGATATTTTAATAGGTCCGTCATAATTTTAAATACTAGAACAAAGGATCTTACTTTTAAATTCAGTAATTGTTAGTGCTTTTTAGATATTCGATTTATTTATTTATTTATTTATTTATTTATTTATTTTTAAAGATTTTATTTATTTATTTCACAGAGGGAGAGAGATCACAAGGAGGCAGAGAGACAGGCAGAGAGAGAGGGGGAAGCAGGCTCCCTGCTGAGCAGGGAGCCCGATGTGGGCCTCGATCCCAGGACCCTGAGATCATGACCTGAGCCGAAAGCAGAGGCTTTAACCCACTGAGCCACCCAGGCGCCCTAGATATTCGATTTAGTAATGGATGGCTTGAGTCAGATTAGCGTCTCTTCTCTATTTCCCCTAAATGACAAAATACAGTGAACTCAACAATTGAAAGCCTCAAGAAAGGCAGTAAGTGTTTGATGTGTCTTTCAGGTAGCTCTGGCTGTCTGGATTGAACCTTCCTGTGAAGGCACTCAGTATTCTGTCAGCTCCTAAAGGCTGACTACATTGCATGCAGAATCTAGAGGTTGCTGAGTTTAAACTTGGGTGGTAATAGTAACTGCTTTTTAATCAATCTCTCAGTGCTGGGAAGTATTTATGTTCTGTTGAAGAAATTTAATGATCTTACTAAATATGTCCAGTAACACATGATTGACTGTTTCTTCCAATCCAATGTGTGTAGTAAAAAGTAAATCTCTTGGCAATGAAGTCATTTAGAAGACAGTTCTTTTTAGAAATCCTGACAGCCCTGTGCTTAAAACCACGATTATTTGATGTTAAAGGATTAGGTTATGTTACTCAAAATCTGGAATCTTTGGCATTATTGGTCACCTGAAGAAATAATCTAAAAAAAATTCTCCTGTCTCCTCCTATCACATACTTATGTGAGTATCTAGCCTACACAGTCAGCATATTATAATAGGGATGCGTACATCATGCTGAAAAAGCATACCTTTGGAGGCAAAATTTGATTGTATTTTCAGTTTTAATTATTTTTTCCATCACTGAATCAAGATTAGGAGACATAGTATTGACTTCCAACTGTTTTCTCTAATTAATGTGGTAAGTGGATTGCCATGTTCGTGCAACCTTTTGTTCATGTGACAATACCTTGTCTTGTTGATAAGATAGCTGAAACTATGTCAATTATGAACCAAATGCTATTTCTGGTTTATAATATGTTCCTTAAAATAATCATTACTTAAAAATGAAAAGCCAATTGTTTTATCCAACTGCAATATAAAAATACCTGTTAGCCCATAAGAGAGTAATTGAACCTGTGCATTGTATGCCACGGATACTGTACGTGAGTGTGCTTTGCAGCTGTGGGATTCCATGAATCCCACGCACTGATCATTCGACTCTCTTTCTGAAATAGTTTTCAGGAAGCATGCAGGTTTTACAGCTTCTTAGCAATGCTGTGATTTGTATCTGGTTCTGTACCTTTCAATGAAGACTTTTCCCGCCAAAAGCATTATTGTACCCTGTTCTGGAAAGGTTTTAGGGAACATAAGAAAGTTCAGTGTACTTTGAAAATAACAAGAAATCTTAGCTAAATTTATGCTTCTCATTGACAAAGCTCCATAATAAACAATACTTTGAGGAGTTAGGGAAAATAGATTGAGTCTCCAATAAAGCCCTATTTTCAATATTTGTTATTGATTCCTTTTATATTTAGTGGATAACTCTTGAGACAGTTTATTTTTATGACACTGTAGAACAATAGTAAAAATAAAACACATTTAGCAAATAAAAAATAGAGCAATGAATTTTTAACAGTTAGTTAAGACAAACTCTACCTTAACGGTATGTTAGTCAAGATAAACTGACCAGGTCAGTCCTTACAGCTTCTGTTTAACCTTTAAAAATGTAACCTTGGAGGGTATGTATAATACTCACCATTAATATACACTTCATCTTTGTGAAAAGTATAGAAAATATCATAACATGTTTTCCAGTTACTGCCAGCAGACTAGTTACTAATCAGATGTGTGTGTTTACTATCCAGCACTGTGTTTCCAACAGCATTTAGAGAGACTTCTAGAAAGGGTGGCATCTGTTTTATTCACCAATATGTTTTAATGCTTAGCATGATGTCTGATGCGTAGTAAGTGCTTAATAAATAACATTTAAGTGATAAATAAGTAAACATAAAATTGTAGGACTCTGAGAATATAGTCTGGTGGCATCCAAAGGGAGGGCTTCCCACGCCTTGCATTTCACGGGCATAGTTGGTCCGCACTGAGTGGGCTGGGCTGGGCTCTAGGGAGTTGGCTATTGTATTGCCCTTGTGTTGCTGGCCCTGGGGTTCCCAGGGTATGCATGAGTCCCTGTGGCTTTTGAGAGACCTTGTAAAGACGAACTCCTTGGGAAATCTTAAAAACTAAGAACTATTGGTGACATATTACCCATATCACTAAATATTATTAAATTAAATCATAGGTGAATCATAAAGTACAGCAATACTTTGGAGGGGTCTGTGGAAAATAACAAACGTGTATTGTACAGTAGAACGTGTACCCGAGAGTAAAAGTTTGTCTGCTGCTCCTCACCATGTACACACCCAGTCTTCAATGATGAAGTAGGGACAGTCGCCACATAAAGCTCCCATTTGAAAAGGGAACAATGGAAGACATTCAGCAGTTTCTGGTTTGCTCTGTTACTATGGTGTAGACATTATCAAGTTTCCTGAACGAGCTGCAGGGAAGTTCCCTAATTAGACTCCATTTTCCATTTATCTCTGTAGCTACGGGTTCTGACCTCAGAAGGGAAGGGGTTTCTATTCACCCTCCTCCATGGCTTACATCTAACGTGGGCATCAGGAAGTATGCCTTCCTGAAGGTGGTACAGTTTTAGGAACATGTTCCTGCCTATGGAATGGTGGTAACTCAAGGGCGCTTTCATTCTGAACAAAGAGATTTTAGTTCCAGCTTTTGGTGTTTCTGGCAATACATTTCTTGCAAAAACTTAAAAGAGGCTCTGGTCTTTTCTTCTAGTGAGTTCCGTGTATCAGTATCTACCTGTAGTGTTTTCCTAGATTTAATTCTCAAATCTGCCCTGCCTTATTACAACTTTCACCCCCACAACACTGCTCTCTCTAATTAGTGGTAGCCACTTTGACATACTCATAAAACCACAACTTCAATTGGAGATTGGCCACAAGACCTGGATTCAAAAAGCTCTTGTCTCCCAAGGGTACTGTTTTCTCCTTTTTTGCCTGCATCTGGGAACAGTAAGATGTTACATTCTTTAAAGCCTCAAAGTTCTAGGCTTTCTCTATTCTCTTTCATTTCTGCTTACAAAATGGCTATTTTTCTTGTGATCTTTTCTTTTTCTTGTACTGTCTTGCCAAACACACTTAATGGTAGCCAATAATCACTAAGCATTTGAATCTTTCCAACTGTACCTCTTTCTAAATGCCTATAAAGACTGGAGTGCCTGGTTTCAATGGATTTATAATCTAATTGGAGAAATAGGATGTGTATAAAGGCAATTATAATTTTAAATGTTAATTTCAACATGTACTCCATGCCTCGTGATTGATGTAGAACTTAAGCTTTATTCTACTTTAAAGAAAATGATAGTCATCGTCTCAATTCAAACAATGGGAATCATTGCAGACTTTTGAAGGAAAGATCAACATGATCTTAAAAAAGTTTTGGAAAACTTCTGTGTCACTAAGCCTAAGCATGTCAGATTGAAAATGTGCTATGGACAGTTTCTAAATTTACGTTAGGTCCCTCCTGGGGCTTTAGTGTTGTTCTGAAAGGATCTTGGAACCGAGAATATCAAAACTTTACAGAGATGATCCATGCAGTGATTGGATTTCTCATTTAATCTCTCATTAGCTAAGAAATGTCAGTGTGCTGAGGGAAAAAAAAAAAGGTATTCCTACACCCTGCATGTGTTTATAAATATCTACTGATACTTTAAGTTGAGCATTGAAAATAATTCACTAAATGATAGCTGTAATGAAGTGTGAAATAAATTATCATCCTTGTTGGTGATAAAGATTACTGTGTTGGGCAAAAGACATATTTATCACATGGCCTTGACAGTACAAACCTGCTACAACAAGGGAACTAAAAAACAATCAACCCAAACATAGGAAATTCATTTGCTATTTAAATCTGTCTGGTGGTTGTGGCTCAGACACCTGTCACCAAGGTCAGAGGCTGTCTTGGTGGCTGTTTGGATTCCCAGATAGCAGCTAAGGGATTTGATCTAGCAATACTGACTTCCAGCTGCTTCCTAGGATCCGAGAAGGAGACCTAACCTTAAAAGGTTTTCTTAGGACACGTGTCCCCATTGTGACCACTATGGTGATTTGGCCAGGTCCATATCCAGCTCATCAAAAGTGTTATTGTACTTTAGCTTATGATCAAAACTCAATTATTCTGAGACAAACGTTCTCACACCATCTTCAGGAAATTTCTTGTAATTTTCACATGACATCAACACATCCCTCACCAGCACAACCTCTCACCCCAAACACAGTCTTACTCCAAAAGCAGGGAGTTTTTGAACCACACAAGTGATATTCTGACATTTTGCAAAGGCAGGAGATGATTGCCATTCCCAGCATCATTTCTGAAACTGTTTACTATTTTTGTGCTTTTCTCTTCATATTAATTTTAGTACATGCTAAATTTGTAATATTTACATAATTAAGAAGACAGTGTACTATTTAAGTCAAGTACAATATGTGTGTTGTCCATGTGTATTTTAACTGAAATTAACCTAGGATTGTGCTCCATCATGTATTTTTGGCCACTTACTACTACATGTTGAGTCTTTAGTTAAAATTAATTAAAATTACTACTATAAATCTCAGTTAAGTTGCACATATTTTTCATTTTAAGAATAATGAGATAGGAAGATTTATGTGCACCACAATGGCTCCTGGGTAGAGTCCTGCCTTTGGGGACATGCTTTAATATACAACTGATGTAGCATCAGGTTACCTTTCCTTAGCCTCGGAGTTGTCTCCCACCAAGATACCAAAACATGAGCTGAACTGTTCTGCGTAATAGAAGGAAAATCGTGGGAAGTCCCAGAAGGAGATCCAGGATAGAAAAGTAAGAAACTCAAAAAGCTGGGTGTGACATGGAAAAAGAGACTTGAGCAGAGTTTCCCAATCTCAGAACTACTGATATTTTGAGTGGATCATTTTTGTTTGGGTTTGGCCTCCCTGTATGCTGTGATAGTTAGTAGTGTCCCTGGTCTCTACCCATCAGATATCAGTAATGCACACTGCCTATCAGTTTTGACACCCAAAAACTCCAGAATTTGCCAAATGTCTCCTGAGAGGACAATTGTGTCCTAGTCAAAAACCACTGGACTAAATAAAGGTATCCCAAATGGCAGGGTAACCATAATTGGATTTGGGCTGAACGTGAGCATTTAAGTTTATTATTTTCTTTTGTTCTGTTTTTTAATCTCTGTGTTGACATTTAAGAGAGTCTAAAAAAACTCATACCTTTCTTTCAAAAAGCTGAATTCAAAAACAATTAGGAGATAAGCGCAGGAATCTGGCAGATGGATCTCAAAATATTAGTGGAATAGTGACAGAAGTTAGATTCAATTACATACACTAGGTATGAAATAACAGGATCACAAGGAAGGCGTATTTTTAGATTTATAGGTTTTACCAAAAATTTTTCTAAAGTGGTTGCAAAATTTTACATCTGCATTAGCTGTGCATGAGGGTTGAAGTTTCTCTGTGTCCTAACCAAGTTCTACTTATTTTAATCTTTGATATTAACATTTAGTTATCGTGGTGTAGTGTTTGTGCATTTCCCTGATGACTAATGACGTGGAGAGTCCGTTCATACACTTACTAGTCATCTGGCTATTCCTGTTTGTAAAAAGCCTGTTTAAGACTTTTGCCTGCTTACTAAAGACTGGTGTCTCTCTTCTCTTTTTAATTGATCTGAAGGAGTACTTTATATATTCCATATACAAGTCCGTTCTCGGTACATGAGCTCACAGTATCTTCTCTCAGCTGATGGTTTGCTTACACAACTTAATAGAGTTAATGCAAGGGTTTTTTGTTGTTGTTGTTGAAATAACAATTCGTAGGAGTTTTGTTATGATTAATGATTTAAAAATCTTTAAGAAATCCTTGCTATTCCAAAATCATCAATATGTTCATTCTATAATGTTTTCTGCTAGAACGGAGGTCAACCAACTCTAGCTTATGGGCCAAATCCAACCCACCAACTGTTTATGTGAATGATGACCTAGGATTGGCTTCTACATTTTTTAACAGTTCCCAAAAAGTAAAAAAAAAAAATAATGACACATGAAAGTTATATAAATTTCAAATTTCAGTGTTCATAAATATTTATTGCAACATAGCAATGTTTATCTGTTTACAAACTGTCTTTGGTTGTTTCCATGCTATAACATCAAAGTTGAGTACTTGCAACAGGCACTATGTAGTGCAAAAGCCTATATATCTGGCCCTTTACAGAAAAAGTTTGCCAATCCCTGCTGTAGAAAGCTGATTTCTTTAGTGCTTGCATTTAGGTATATGAACCCTCTTGAATAAATTTTGTGAGGTGGAGGTCAAGGTTCATTTTATTTTTTACAGTTATTTTAATTTATTACATATAATGTATTATTTGCCCCAGGGGTACAGGTCTGTGAATCATCAGGCTTACATTTCACAGCACTCACCATAGCACAAACCCTGCCCAATGTCCATCACCCAGCCACCCTATCCCTACCCTCCTACCCCCCAGTAACCCTCAGTTTGTTTCATGAGATTAAGAGTCTATTATGGTTTGTCTCCTTCCTGATCCCATCTTGTTTCATTTCTTCCCCTCTACCCCCAATGAACCCCCACCATGACCCTCAAATTCCTCATATCAGAGAGATCATATAATTGTCTTTCTCCGATTGACTTATTTCACTCAACATAATATCCCCTAGTTCCATCCATGTTGTTGCAAACGGCAAGATTTCATTTCTTTTAATGCCGGCATAGTATTCCATTGTGTATATATTCCACATCTTCTTTATCCATTCATCTGTTGATGGACATCTAGGTTCTTTCCATAGTTTGGCTATTGTGGACATTGCTGCTATAAACATTCGGGTGCACGTCCCTCTTCAGATCACCACATTTATATCTTTAGGGTAAATACCCAGTAGTGCGATTGCTGGGTCATCGGGTTCCTCTATTTTCAACTTTTTGAGGAACCTCCATACTGTTTTCCAGAGTGGCTGCACCAGCTTGCATTCCCACTAACAGTGTAGGAGGGTTCCCCTTTCTCCACATCCTCGCCAACATCTGTCATTTCCTGACTTGTTCATTTTAGCCATTCTGACTGGTGTGAGGTGGTATCTCACTGTGGTTTTGATTTGTATTTCCCTAATACCCAGCGATGAGCACTTTTTCATGTGTCTCTTGGCCATTTGGATGTCTGCTTTGCAGAAATGTCTATTCAGGTCCTCTGCTCATTTCTTAATTGGATTTTTTGTTCTTTGGGTATTGAGTTTGATAAGTTCTTTACAGATTTTGGACACTAGCCCTTTATCTGATATGTCATTTGCAAATATCTTCTCCCATTCTGTCCGTTGTCTTTTGGTTTTGTTGACTGTTTCCTTTGCTGTGCAAAAGCTTTTAATCTTGATGAAGTCCCAATAGTTCATTTTTGCCCCTGCTTCCCTTGCCTTTGGTGATGATCCTAGGAAAAAGTTGCTGTGGCTGAGGTCAAAGAGGTTGTAGCCTTTGTTCTCTTCAAGGATTTTGATGGATACCTGTCTCACATTGAGGGTCTTTCCTCCATTTTGAGTCTATTTTTGTGTGTGGTGTAAGGAAATGGTCCCGTTTCATTCTTCTGCATTTGGCAGTCCAATTTTCCCAACACCATTTGTTTGTCTTTTTTCCATTGGACATTCTTGCCTGCTTTGTCGAAGATTAGTTGACCTGCTTTGTCGAAGATTAGTTGACCATAGAGTTCAGGGTCCATTTCTGGGCCCTCTATTCTGTTCCATTGATCTAAGTGTCTGTTTTTGTGCCAGTACCATACTGTCTTGATGATTACAGCTTTGTAATAGAGCTTGAAGTCTGGAATTGTGATGCCACCAACTCTGGTTTTCTTTTTCAACATTTCTCTGGCTATTTGGCATCATTTCTGGTTCCATGTAAATTGTAGGATTATTTGTCCCATTTCTTTGAAAAAAATTGATGGTATTTTGGGATTGCATTAAATGTGTAGATTGCTCTAGGTACCATAGACATTTTCAAGCATGGAACGTTTTTCCATTTCTTTGTGTCTTCCTCAATTTCTTTCATGAGTACTTTATAGTTTTCTGAGTACAGATTCTGTGCCTCTTTGGTTAGGTTTATTCCTAGGTATCTTATGGTTTTGGGTGCAATTGTAAATGGGACCGACTCCTTAATTTCTCTTTGTTCTGTCTTGCTGTTGGTGTATGGAAATGCAACTGATTTCTGTACCTTGATTTTATATCCCAACACTTTACTGAATTCCTGTATGAGTTCTAGCAGTTTGGGAGTGGAGTCTTTTGGGTTTTCCACATGAAGTATAATATCATCTGCAAAGAGTGAGAGTTTGACTTCTTCTTTGCTGATCCAGATGCCTTTTATTTCTTTTTGTTGTCTGATTGCTGAGGCTAGGACTTCTAGTACTATGTTGAATAGCAGTGGTGATAGTGAACAGCCCTGCCATGTTCCTGACCTTAGGAGAAAAGCTCTCCGTTTTTCCCCATTGACAATGATATTCACTGTGGGTTTTTCATAGATGGCTTTTATGATAATGAGGTATGTACCCTCTATCCCTACACTGTGAAGAGTTTTGATCAAGAAAGGATGCTATACTTTGTCAGATGCTTTTTCAGGATCTGTTGAGAAGATCTTACGGTTCTTGTTCTTTAATTAATGTATTGTATCACATTGATTTGCAGATGTTGAACTGACCCTGCAGCCCAGGAATAAATCCCACTTGGTCATGGTGAATAATCCTTTTAATGTACTGTTGGATCCTATTTTGGTGAGAATTTTTGCATCTGTGTTCATCAAGGATATTGGTCTGTAATTCTCCTTTTTGATGGGGTCTTTGTCTGGTTTTGGGGTTAAGGTAATGCGGGCCTCATAAAATGAGTTTGGAAGTTTTACTTCCATTTCTAGTTTTTGGAACAGTTTCAGGAGAATAGGTGTTAATTCTTCTTTAAATGTTGGGTAGAATTCCCCTGGGAAGCTGTGTGGCCCTGGGCTCTTGTTTGTTGGGACATTTTTAATGACTGCTTCAATCTCCTTACTGGTTATGGGTCTGTTCAAGTTTTCTATTTCTTCCTGGTTCAGTTTTGACCTTTTATATGTCTTTAGGAATGTATCCATTACTTCCAGATTGTCAAATTTGCTGGTGTAGAGTTGCTCATAATATGTTGTTATGATTGTTTGTATTTCTTTGGTGTTGGTTGTGATCTCTCCTTTTTCATTCATGGTTTTATTAATTTGGGTCCTTTCTCTTTTCTTTTTGGTAAGTCTGGTCAAGGGTTTATCAATCTTATTAATTCTTTCAAAGAAACAGCTCCTAGTTTTGTCGATTTGTTCTCCTGTTCTTTTGGTTTCTATTTCATTGATTTCTGCTCTAATCTTTATTATTTCTCTTCTGTTGAGTTTAGGTTCATTTTCTGATCTTTCTCCAGCTCTTTAGGTGTAGGGTTAGGTTGTGTATTTGAGACCTTTCTTGTTTCTTAGGAAAGGCTTATATTGCTATATCATTTCCTCTCAGGACCATCTTTGTTGTGTCCCAAAAATTTTGAACAGTTGTGTTTTCATTTTCATTTGTTTCCATGAATTTTTAAAATTCTTCTTTAGTTTCCTGGGTGACCCATTCATTCTTTAGTAGGATGTTCTTTAACATCCTATTTGAGTTCTTTGAGTATATGTAGTTGTTGTGTTTTTTTTCTTTGTTTGTTTTGTTTTTTTAGTTCTTTCCAACTTTCCTCTTGTGATTGAGTTCTCGTTTCAGAGCATTATGGTCTGAAAATATGCAGGGAATGATCCCAATCTTTTGGTACCAGTTGAGACCTGATTTGTCAGTCAGGATGTGATCTATTCTGGAGAATGTTCCATGTGCACTGAAGAAGAAAGTGTATTCTGTTGTTTTGGGATGGAATGTTCTAAATATATGTGATGTTCAACTGGTCCAGTGTGTCATTTAAAGCCTTTATTTCCTTGTTGATCTTTTGCTTAGATGATCTGTCCATTTCAGTGAGGGGGGGTGTTAAAGTCCCCTACTATTATTGTATTATTGTTGATGTGTTTCTTTGATTTTTTTATTAATTGGTTTAAATACTTGGGTTCACCCATGTTAGGGGCATAGATATTTAAAATTGTTAGATATTCTTGTTGGACTGACCCTTTCAGTATGGTATAGTGTCCTTTCTTATTTCTTATTATAGTCTTTGTCTTAAAATCTAATTTATCCAATATAAGGATTGCCACCCCAGCTTTTTTATTATGCCATTAGCATGGTAAATTGTTTTCACCCTCTCACTTTAAATCTGGAGGTGTCTTTGGGTCTAAAATGAGTTTCTTGTACACAGCATATTGATGGGTCTTTTTTTTTTTTTAATCCATGCTGATACTCTGTGTCTTTTGATTAGGGCATTTAGCCCATTTACATTCAGGGTAACTATTGAAAGATAAGAATTTAGTGCCATTGTATTGCCTGTACGCTGACTGTTGCGGTATATTGTCTGTTCCTTTCTTGTCTGTCACTTTTAAGCTCTCACTTTGCTTAGAGGACCCCTTTCGATATTTCCTGTAGGGCTGGCTTGTTGTTTGCAAATTCCTTTAGTTTTTCTTTGTCCTGGAAGCTTTTTATCTCTCCTTCTATTTTCAGTGACAGCCTAGCTGGATATAGTATTCTTGGCTGCATATTTTTCTCATTCAGTGCTCTGAATGTACCATGCCAGTCCTTTCTGGCCTGCCAGGTCTCTGGGGATAGGTCTGCTGCCAATCTAATATTTCTGCCATTGTATGTTACCTTTTGTCCCGAGGTGCTTTCAGGATTTTCTCTTTGTCACTAAGACATGTAAGTTTTACTATTAGATGACAGAGTGTGAACATATTTTTTATTGATTTTGAAAGGGTTCGCTGTGCCTCCTGGATTTTGATACTTGTTCCCTTCTCCAAATTAGGGAAATTCTCTACTATGACTTGCTCCAACATACCTTCTTCCTCCTGTCCCCCACTTCTTCTTCTTCTGGGATCCCAATTATTCTAATGTTGTTTCGTCTTATGGTGTCACTTCTCTCTCAAATTCTCCCCTCTTGGTCCAGTAGTTGTTTGTCTCTCTTTTGCTCACCTTCTTTATTCTCCATCATTTGGTCTTCTGTATCTCTAATTCTCTTTATTTATTTATCCTAGCAGTAAGAGTCTCCATTTTTTATTGCACCTCATTAATAGCTTAATTTCAACTTGGTTAGATTTCTTTTATTTCTCCAAAAAGGGATTCTCTAATACCTGCCACTCTTCTTTTGAGCCCAGCTAGCACCTTGATAATAGTCATTCTGAAGTCTAGTTCTGACATATTAGTAATGTCCATGTTGATTAGATCCCTAGTCATCAGTACTGCCTCTTGTTCATGGTGAGTTTTTCTGCCTTGTCATTTTATCCAGATAAGAATAGATTAATGAGAATACAAAATACTAAAAGGGTAGGAACAACCCCAGAAAAATATACACTAACCAAATCAGAAGAGACCCAAAACTGGGGGGAGGGGGAGGAAAGGGGGGGGGAGGAAAGAAAAAATTTTTAAAAATTGATATCTATATATATTAGACTGGTGAACAGAGCCACACACTTGGTTTTGGGTGTATTTTGGTCTGTTAGGAGAAACTACCTCCCAAAATTTTAAAGAAAGAAGAAACCTATATATACACGAATAAGGGTAAACATGATGAAGGGATGGAGTATGATTGTAAAGATGAAAATTAAAGGATTCAAAAAAAGGAATTGATAAGTTGGTTGAAAAAAGAAAGAGAGGAAAAGAATGTGATCAGGCTGGAGACTAGAACAAAGCCATGTGCTATATTTAGCACATATTTTGATCTATTAGAATAAATTGTATCCCAAAATTTTAAGGGAAAAAAAACCCCATATGTATACAAAGTGTAAGGTTAAATACAATGAAGGGATAAAATATCACTATAAAAATGAAAATTTAAAAAGATTTTTAAGAAGGTATTGGTAAGATAAAATAGTTAAAAAATGTTAAAATAGGATAGAGGAAAAAGTTTAAAAATAGAGTAAGAAAAAAATTCAAAGAATTTAACTTTGAAAGACTAAAGGATAATGGGGAAAAAGCCATGAATTCCATGTGCTTTCTCCTAGTTTTGGAGTTCCGCAGTTCTCAGTGACTGGTGAACTTGGTCTTGGCTGGATATTCTTGCTGATTTTCTGGGGAGGGGCCTGTTGCTGTGATTCTCAAATGTCTTTTCCTGAGGTGGAACTGCACTGCCCTTGCCAGAGACCAGGCTAAGCAATCTGCTCGGGTTCACTCTTGGGACCTTTTGTTCCCTGAACGCTTTCCGTACAGCTTTGGAGGACGGGACTGAAGATGGTGGCCTCCTAATCTCTGATCCTGTAGGAGCTGAGAGCTCGGAGCCCCACTCCTCAGTGTGCCCTCAGAGAAAAGCAGTCAGTCCCTCCCATCTCCCTGGTCTACAGACTTGCACTCTGAGCTCACCCAGTCTGTGACTGAGCATTTCTATCTCTGGCGCGTGGCCCCGTTTGGAGTCTCCAAACCCAGCAGATTCATGCAGCTGCTCCTGCACCGCTCCTCCTGGAGGAGGAAGGAGGGGGTTTCTGCTCAAAGAGCAGTGGCCTGACTGTGCCTTGGATCATGGTTTAAGGTAACCCCGAGCTGAGGGCGCACTGCTGGGCTCCATCTCTGCCACCGCCTTCCCTGCTCCAATACCTGGGAGCTCTGCCACACTCAGGCACCCCTGGTCTTTTTGTGTCCCTGTGGGTCCTGAGACCACATTGTCCTCACGAGGATCCGTTCCTCCCCCCCGCCCCCCGCTTAGCCTCTGGACTGATGTCCCTCAGTGGAGCAGACTTCTAAATGTTCTGATTTTGTGCTCCACTGCTCTACCACTTGTTCAGAGCCGGCCCCTCCTGCCACGGTCTATCTTCCCGTTGCTTCAGATTCACTTCTCTGCACATCCTACCTTCGAGAAAGGGGTCGATTTTCTGTTCCTAGAATTGCTGCTGTTCTCTTCGATCTCCTGTTAAGTTTGTAGGTGTTCAGAGGGGTTTGATAACTATCTGGCTGAACCCCTGCAACCTGATGATAATTGGTCTCTTGCTCCTCCCCTCTACTTAAGGTTCATTTCTTATCCATCTAGATATCTCACTACATTATCATTAATTGAAACACCTGTTTTCCATCATTGGCTTTCATTAGCCTTCTATATTAAATTGTCAATAATACATATACATATATTGTAAAATAGTATCTATCGCAGAGAAACATAATTTTTATATGTTTAATGATTCTGGACTCTTCTGTTGATTTATTTAACTGTTTTTTATGAATATTATAAAACCTTAATGACTAGCTCTACAGCAAGACAAATCTAGTAGGGCAAGCCTTCTACATGTTCTTCTTTAAAATTATCCTGGCTATTTTGGGTTCTTTGCATTTCCATATAAATTTTAAAATTGGCTTGTCAGTTTCTACAGGAAAATTCTGGAAAAAAGTAGTTTTGGAACTATAGATTAATTTAGGGAAAAACAGTGTCTCAAAAATACTGACTAGTCCAATTCACAAATATGATGATTATTTCCATTTATTTAAGTCTTCGGGAACTTTGCTCTGTAGTGTTTAATAACTGCAAGTGTAGAAGTTTTATACATCTTTGAGTATATTTATTTCCAGGTATTTGAAGTTTTGTGCTATTATGAATAGCACTATTTTAAAATTTCACTTCCTGATCATCTGTTGCCAGCATATAGATAGAACTGATCTTTTGTATACTGACTTCATATTATATAATCTTGCTATGTTCACATATTATTCTAATGGTTTGTTTGCAATATGACTTTTTTTTAATACAGCCTAAGCTCATAGTATAATATTGAATAGAATCGGTGGATAATTGTCCCACCTTAGAGAAAAAGCTTTAAAATGCATCATTAAATGGGATATTACCTGAAGATATTTTGTAGACCCTTTATCGAACTGATAAAGTTCTTTTCTATTCCTGGTTTGCAGAGGCTTTGACTAAGAATGAGTGTTGAATTTTATCAAATGTTTATTCCACATACACTAAGGTAATATTTTTTTACCTTTATTCTGTTAAGGTGGTAAATTATACTGATTTTTTTCATCTTAATTTGTCCCTGCATACCTGGCATAAACTCCATTAGGTTATGATACATTAGCTTTTTTATATACCTCTAGATTTAATTTGCTAATGTCTCACTTAGGATTTCTGTATCTATCCTAATAAAGGATAGACTTAATTCAAAGCATACTGGTAAATGACATGAAAATGGGTTAAGCATTGCACTTAACACAGATTGTCCTAAAGCATAAGTTTCTATTTTTAAGGGGCAGACATTCTGGCACATACGCACAGAAGAGTCTGCTCCTTCCACCTGCAGGAACAAAGGATTTCACGGTGAGATCTCTACCACCTCAGCAAATATAGTTCAATTTAAGGAATCTCAAAGAACCATCAAGTTCTTTATTTAACAATATACATTATTCAGCTATGCTTCTGTTCTATAGATAGAAGCAACTTTTGTTGGATTTCAGGGTTCTCCATATCTGCCTGTATTCCATCCCAATTTATGATCTGCTTCTTTCCAATATGAACTTCTAAGTTTATTCTCCAAGAGGATTCAGCATCCCAGTCTATATGAGGCCGACCTGGCCCCTATGCACACAAGAGTTGGGTTGACCTCAGGGCATTTGCCTACCCTATGCTAAATAATCAGACCATGGGTTTGTATTAAGCCATGTTTCTCCTCAAGTTAAAAGGCTAGTTCAAATTCCAGCTTCCTCAGAAAACAATCCTATTAAGCTCAGGCATAACTGATTTCCATACCTTCTCTTAATGGATTATCTGAAACACTAAGCAGGAGTCACATTTTCTTTAGCCTGCCTACTACTGTGACTACTGTCTACTAGCACCTGAGTTATGTCCATTTGAGCTGTGGTCTTCAAAATCATGGGGTTAAGAAAAGTTATGATACCGTAGCTCTCAATATTATGAAATAATGGATTCACTTTAGTGCTCCGTAAAAAAAAAAATAGTATCTAAAGCTATATATGTAGAATTATTTAAGATATTTTTTAAATATTTATTTGAGAGAGAGAGAGAGAGAGTGTACATGCATGGGGGTGGGCAGAGGGAGAGAGAGAATCTTAAGCAGGCTCCCTGCTCAGCTCAGAGCCTGACATGGGGCTCAATCTCACAACTCTGAGATCATGACCTGAGCTGAAATCAACAGTCAGGTGCTTAACCAGTGAGCCACCCAGGCATTCCTTAAATATTAAAAAAAAAAAAAAAAAGCTGGATAGAAGAAAATTGTTTACAGATGTTGACAGTGGTTACTTTAAATGGTGGGATTCAATGAATTTTCTTTCCCTTTTTAAAAATTTTTGTGCACTTTCCCATGTTTTTCACAATAGGCCTATATTACTTTTAAATCCTTCACCATAAAATGTTCACTATTAACAAGCTGGAGAAAATGTAGTTGTGTGTTGGGTATGTGTACATTAAGTCTGTAGGTTTCTGTGTTTCTGTATGTGCGCCTTTGTCTAAATTTGCTATATTGCTAATTATGTGACCTTGAATTATTTAACTTCTCTGTGCCTCCGTTTTCTATAGAAGTGGGTATAAGAACACTACTATTTCTTTCAGGAACATATATGAAAATTAAATGAGCTAATGTTTGAAAGGCACAGATAACAGTGCCAGACAGATAAAAAATGTTCAGTAAATGTTAGCTTTTATTTTTTTGCTATTATTACCACTGTTACTGTTATCATATAGTGTGGCAGTTTACAGACAGGTCTGTGTGGAGAGACTCTAAGTAAATGGAATAAAACATTAACAATTGTTAACACTCAGCGATGGGATTATAGGAAATTATTTTCCTTCTTTATATAACTTATTTATTATTTCCATAATAAACATCTATTATTCCACATTTAGAAAAGAATACTTCCAAATGTGAGAGGCTCCCTTTTTCTTGAGTATTGAAATGAAGTACTTGCTTGCCTGAAATGATATAATGTATCTAAGAGACACGTTTTAAGAGCTAGATGCTAAAATGCAGGGGAAATACCATCTATGGAGATTTCTGCTTTGCCTTCTACCAGCTGCATATTGGGAGATGGTTTTCCTTTCAGATGAACTATTTTAACTTCCTGATTTATTGGGTCTTCAGAACAACATACTCTTCTTGTGATACTCGCAAAAGCAAAAAGAGGCATGCCTTCAATATAGCACACGTGAAATTAGCCTTATTGAGTTTTGTGTCCCAACTGTAGGAAGGCATGAAATAATCCCGGAACACGGACACTCCGGAAGCTGTCCCTGGAGTGCTGGTATTGGTTTGATCCCGAGATAATTCTTGTCTGCGGGGCCATGTCAGACAGAGCCAGAGAAGGGAGCTGCGGGCCGGGTCCAATCAGGAAAGAAGTTTAGATCCAGAAATGGGGTTCCTTATTGGATAAGGACTTGGGGGCAGGAGGCTCTTGCCTGCACACCCCAAGGGGTGACGGAAGGCACAGTCCACCCCAGGCAGCCCTTTCTGCCTCTCCGTCAGCACCCGTGAGGCTGCAAAAGATCTCAAACCTCGTGAGATCTGGAGAGTGTCTCTAGGTGCTCAGGAGGGACACTGACGAGACTCAGGGGTGACCTGCACCAGGGAATACTGCAGGAAGATCACTGACAGAGCAGTTCCCTAGGCCAGAGAGAAGCTCCACGAATCTTAACATGCACATGCATTTCCACGTGTGGCTTCTCGTACGAGGTTACTGTGTCTGACAGATTTCCCGAGAACGGCGGCCTCAAGACCATCAGTCACAACACCCCCAACAACACGCTAATGCACGTTAGCTCACTGGGAGGTCCGGGCATCCATCTGGAGCTCTACCCTCAGCACTTAGAGGGCTCCAGATGACAACCTGGAACGTTTAGTGATCACTACATCCGAATAGCTCTCTTCCCCCCGAAAGATCTTTATCTGTAAAGTAAGGGAGATGCTGAGCAAACGGCTGAAGGTTTAACACCAGCACCGCTTTGAAACAGCTCCGTTCAGGCCCCTCACTGGGGAGTCCCTGCCTAAGGCTGCCATTGAGGGAGACTGAGGGATTTCCTGGAAGACAGCCCTATGGGAACAGAAAATCCAGCTCACAGGCAAGAAAGCCGAACCAGCAGTGGGGAGAGCTGTTTCTGTGGACTTGGTTACTAAGCCACACATCCCAGCCCAGATTCTACTTAATGGAGGCGGCTGAAACTCAAAAATGTTGGAAGGGAAGGAGTTTTTTGTTTTTTTTTTAAAGAGCTATTTTAAAAATTACTATGCTGTCTAAAGGGATTCTTTAATCCACTGCTTAGACTACAACCACCCTTAACACTTGGCCAAGGCCGGAGAATCAGGCAGTGCTCGGGCAGTAAGCAGCATCGCTGGGTCTTAGAAACGGCGCGAGGGAGAGGCTTCTAATAGCAGAGATTAGAACAGAGGCTGGAGAGCAACGTGACACAGGAACTGGCCGCACCTGCTTCATGGCAGGTCTAGGACATCTCCTGGGTAATATTTGGGATACTGTAGTTCCTGCAAATGTTGTGCATGTGTGCACGTGGGGTAGAGCACAAGGTTGGCGACTCTCGGCTATGCAAGGTCAGGGTTCTACTAGGTGGGTCTCGCACAATGTCACTTGTCACCAGAGCCCTCAGGGGTTGGTACCTTCACATTTTATCTACCGCAGGAAAAAGAATTCCTTTCTAAACCTTAATTTTATGTGTTTGAGTTAAAAATGAAAGGAAATTCTACCATTATCATGTATGTCAAAGGTTATGACAAAATACGTGCGTTATCTGAAACAAAGAGTCTCTGTGGAGATGAAGCCAAAAGTTGCTCTAAATCAACATTCATATCAACGAAGGCAATATTGAAGGACCTGGCTATTTTCTTTGATACGAAAGATAGGAAAACTGATATTTAAACTGATATTTAAAATAGGCCCAAATCCTCCAAACTTGTATTAAATCAAGATGCCCGACTGACTCACTAATTGAAATTAAGGTCCCTCCTGAACTTTCTACTGAATTCGGTCAAAGTCATCCGGCTTACTCAGAAGTTATCATGAATAGACAGAGATAAAAGCAAAAACACTTAGTTCAAACAGAAACTTGATGCCTATCTATCTGTCAAAGTCCTGTTGCCTAATTCTTTATGGCTGTTAGGTTCGAGGAGATTATTTTTTTCCAGTAACAATTAGATTGCCGCACACATTAACCTGCCCTCATCTTGGGATCTTTTAGTGCACTTCTACTCACCTACAGTAGTTCTCTAAAAGCCACTCATTTTAGAACTATTCAATCATTTACACTTAAAATTGATCAATATCGACAGAGGTACCCCCCCCCCAGGCAATGATGGTATCTCCAGCTCCTAATGCTTCAGGGAGTGGCTGCTTGGCAGTACATTGGCCTGGAGACAGAAAAGTGGGATCAGAATGTTTTGAAAGACCTAGAAAGTCCTTCAGACGAAACTGCAATTATATATTCCATTTTGCATAGCACTCTTAATAGTTGTTTATCTCTCTCTCTCTGCTGGGAGATATTCTCCAATCCCTACTTTTATATATATATATATATATATATATATATAAATGAGGTCTTACATTTCATTTTCCCACATTTTTCAGCTCCTGTCTGAGCTCATGCCATGTCTCATATGCACGACTCATTTTTACATTCTCCAGAGAATGATAATGTTTTCCATTAAGAAAAAAAAAGTCGTTTCTTCAAGGTGATGCAAACTTTATCTGGAAATATTGCTAACTCGACACCACTGAAAACATCAACTTTTTCAGTCCTTTCGGTTCATTACTTGAAATTAAATTCCAAACATCTGAGAAACCCTATCCCTCTAACTCAAAGGACTGAATCCTCAGTGCTGGGCTGTAATTCTTCAGACATCAGAAACGGGTTTACCTCGAAATTTACTTCAAAAAAGCGGCACACCATTATGGTTTGGGGAAAAGACTATATCATGTTTTGATTTATCTTAAACCCAAAACACCACACCAAAGACGCATTTTTGGCTGTCCTAGAAGAAACAGAAACTGTAGTACAATTGATCTCATGAGGTGATCGTTTGTTGAGCCTTACAACCTGGGGAAAGGAAACTAACCTTCGTAGGAAATGCAAGAATAATGAAGAAATAAATCGTTTTATTATTTTACGGTTACCAGGTTTTTGTTCTGAGTCGGCATCTCCCTTTCATAAGGATGAGAGGCTGGAAGCCTGGCTTACCCTCCAGGATAAGTAGTCATTCTATGAACAGACACGGCAGCGGAACTCAGTTTCTATTCCCCTGGGAGAGACAGGACTCTGGCCAGTTCCTAGGGCGCATAACCTTGTTTGGGCCTTGAAGGTTAATAAAAGAAAGATGTTGGGCACATGGAGTGTTCTCCAGTTTTCTGTTGACACTTGTATGTGCTTTTCAAAGGTTTGAAATTCGCAACACAGAAAAGTATTCCCGTGTCTGTGAGTTTAGCATTACTAGAAATGTTACCTTGTACACCTCTCCACCAGGTCCCTCTGGGATTATGAAGGGGGAGAGCATTATCTTTTACCCATTATCTCTTCCCAAACATCTCCTGTTAGAAACATGTAGAGTCGAGACATCCAATGGTCTGCCACCAACTTCAGTTTTGATCTTGAGCAAAACACATGAAAATATGCCTCAGTATTTATTTCCTAGCTTTACCTACTGAAGTCAACTGACCTGAACTTGTTCGACCCCGAGTTAATTCCTAATGCTATTTCTATAATTACCCCTTACATAAAATAATAGGTTTTAAAAATACACAGTAAGGGGGCACCTGGGTGACTCAGTTGGGTAAGTGTCTGCCTTCAGCTCAGGTCATGATCCCGGGGTGCTGGGATCAAGCCCCACATCGGGCTCCCTGCTTCTCCCTCTCTGTCTGCTGCTCTCCCTGCTTGTGCTCGCTCTCTCTGTCAAATAAGTAAATGAAATCTTAAAAAAAAAAAAAAAAGTAAGAATATATTCCCTATTTCCGGAATAATTTAGTTCCATTATCACAAGGTAATAACTGAGTAGTCCCTGAGTGTAGTTTGGCAGGTCATTTGGGGTTAAATACACATATCCTTTCTCTTTTTAAATGTCATGTACCAAAACCAAATGTAAAACAGATTCCACTATTCCATCCCAGTTTCATTTTATCTCTGTATGTATATTTGAATTTTAGTGTATAGGTGTACAGTTGGGTTGTGTGCCAGAATACAGCAAAGTTACTTCTAATTTACTACTTAAAATTGATGGCATATTATAGCCCTGAACTCTAAAGCAACAAACAGCAACATTTTCCCAATGTACATTCAAACTTAATTTTCCAGTTTAGTCCTTTGCTGGACAGATTTCCTGTGCCTGCCTAATTGGAACACATTTATTCATTTGTCATCAGACTCCAAATTTAACTGAGTTAACATATTTTACTTAATCTTCCCCAAAGGAAATATATTGAACTTTACTAAAATAGCAGCACTTTTTTGAGTAAAGAGGTTCCACAATAAATCACACACATGCACACACACACACAGAGCTAACACTTTCATGTCCTGCCTAGATGTAAGGAAAACAACTGTCAAAGTCATTTAAACTATAATGAAAAAAGAAATTCAAAGAAATAATGTAATAAAAGGTAACCTTCCTCCCCCTCACGCGTCCCTGCACTTCTGTTTTCTTCTTTGTGGAGAAAGGTAAAATTACCTCTTTTATTTTAAAATATCTTTTAACATTTACTAAAATATTATGTAAACGTATTTTGTTCTTTTAATATGTGTGGGGAGTAGTGGTTTTGTAGCTCAAGAAGGAGCACGTGTCCAAAGCAAGTTATTTAGTGGGAATGCAAGACCAGCCTTAAAAACTCCTGATTTAACATAAGGAGGCAAAGAAAAAGCAGTGAATACTGGCCCAAAGGGGGAAATACAAGCAAATATATTTATTCTGCTGAATAACTTGAGTCGAGGACCTGCAGATAAGGCTGGGATGAAGTTTTGCAGTGGGTGTTTAATGGTCTCTAATGTTTTCCCTTCAGAAGCTCATTAAGTTCTGAACAGTGAGCAGCCTGGTTTGAGATAAGGGGGGAATACAAACACATACTCCAGGGATAGGAGGTATGAAAATAGAAGACAGACCATGTAAACAGAAGATGAGAATTTCAGAATAAACTGCCATTAAAAAAAAAAAAAAGACTTCTGCCCCAGAACCAGATTGAGGGGGAAAAAGTCTGTAAGTCAATCACTGCTTTTGACTCTGCAGCATGGAGCTTATTTCTGGTTTGAATGGAAGAAGTTTTCATTCTCAAACGAAATAAATGTTTCATTTTCTAAGATATCCTATATTAAAACATGAGTTCTCATGCGAGTTGACTCATACAATTTATCTGTGTATTTCTCCTCATTGTTTATTATCAACTCTTGCTTTCTCTAAACTTTAGACATCAAATTTTCATAAACATTCAGGCTAAATTGTCACTGGAGTAAAAAATTGTTGAGATTATTAATATTTCAGGTAAGAGGTTGCTATATTTGAATTTTATGATGTGACCTCTTTTCCACAGTCATGTATTATTTAGGAGGTATAATGTCAAGTTTTCATCGTACATATTTTGACAGATTTTCTTCACTCAGGGAGTCTTTTTTTTTTTTTTTTTTAATTTATTTCACAGAGGGAGAGAGATCACAAGGAGGCAGAGAGGCAGGCAGAGAGAGAGGGGGAAGCAGGCTCCCCGCTGAGCAGAGAGCCCGATGCGGGCCTCGATCCCAGGACCCTGAGATCATGACCTGAGCCGAAAGCAGAGGCTTTAACCCACTGAGCCACCCAGGCGCCCTCACTCAGGGAGTCTTAATAAGGCATGCGATAATCACAAGGTATTTGCTTCATTAGGCATAAGAGAGGATATAAGACATGACTGTCCTCAAGCAGCTTCCATGAGAATAGGAAAACTAGGAAATCTATGCCATTAAAGAAATTCATTTTTTGCATCATGAGGCTGCTTTTAGTGGAAGATGTGCTGTTATCAGATTGGTGATGGCAAAAGTATGGGCTTTCAGGCCAAATGACCACAGTTTGACTTTTTTTTAAATTCAATTAATTAACATATAATGCACGATTTGTTTCAGAGGTGGAGGTCAGTGACTCATCAGTTGCATATAACACCCAGTGCTCGTTACATCATGTGCCCTCCTTCACGCCCATCCCCCAGTTACCCCCGCCCCCCCCAGCAACCCTCAGTCTATTTCCTAGAATTAAGAGCCCTTTATGGTTTGCCTCCCTCTCTGATTTCCTCTTATTTTATTTTTCCTCCCTTCCCCTATGATCCTCTAGTTTGCTGCTTAAATTCCACCTGTGAGTGAAATCAAATGATTGTCTTTCTCTGACCACAGTTTGACACTTGACTCTAATACTTAGCTCCTCTGTAGCTCTGGGTATATTTTTTTTTTTCAGAGTCCCAGGCTCCTCATCTGCAAAACAGGTATAATATAATAATATCTAAATTATAGAGTTGTAGTTAGGATTGAAGATATGTATATAATGTGTCTGACACATGACAGTTGTTGAAGCCAATTCCTCATAATCATCTCATGTTTCTGCATGGTTTAAGCCCTCTGAGAAAAGGTATTTATGGCCAGTGTGTCTACAAGGGACACTCTTCGCCTGGACATCTGCTTACATTTATCAGAATCTACTTTGGAAATGAGACAACTCACAGGGCAAGTGATGGATGTCAGAAGACGTTACTAAGGATGTTCCAAGGATTTTAACAACGAAAAAGGATCAGGGGATGGGGAAGGTTCTTAGAAACATGGGCATGTTGAGTTAGGCCCTGAAGAAGAGCAGAATCTGGAATTCACAGAGGGAGGGAGGGAGAGTACTTACGGTGACGGGAGTCACACGAGGGTCACGTGAAAGCTGGGGTGGTGGGAAATAATAAGTAACTCCTGAAACATGGGATACATGACAGGCATTGGGAAAGGCAGGTCAGATAGCTGAGGATTAGATCACAGAGGCCTCTTCAATGCCGGGCCCTGGAGTCTGATGAATTCTAAGCTTCAGACTACCATTTCCTGTCTGAGGCACGGCTCTCCGTCGGGGGCTAAGGTGGCGCTAGCCTGGGGGCGCACGGGAAGAGGAGCGACGGGAAGGGTGCTGGGTTGGGCACACCACCGGCGCAGCCAGAACCTTCTGCTGACATCCTGCCTGGAGACAGCTCTGGGGGCAGGAGAGAGAATGCTCTACCTGCCAGGAGCGCAGACCCTCGGGCAGGGAGAGGCAGGCCACCCCCAGGCTACTGCCTCCGGCCTTAAGCACACTGTGCCCCCAGCTCCCAAACACTCACTTTCCCATGACTGATAAGACGGAAGGAATCGAAGCTCGACAAACGTTTTGGCTGTGAAAATAGCTATATGGCCGTGGACGTTATGAAACCCTCAATAAAACATTTATTGGGCACATAATGAAATCTAATTATATTTAAAGCAAAACAAACTGTGTACATAAGACCACCATGAGCTCTTCATATAAATTTAGGCCTGACCGAATTCCATAAAATCTATTAACTGTTTTTTGGCAAGTTTAAAGAACGATTAAAGGCGCTATTTTCACATAAGTAGCTATAAAGATATCCAAGAATGCATAAGAATAGAAGAGAAATAGATGGAAACTGGGTCTACCTTGACATAAGATTGTATTTTTAAAATTCACATAACCTAAATAGAATGCTTTGAATGTATTTAAATGCTTGATTAAGCCAAACCACATCATCGGAAAACTTTATTTTGATTTGGTGTTATTTTATTTGCCTTTGCATTCCCAGGAATAAAATATCACAAAGTCAATTGTGAAGAGAATTTAAAATCACATATGGCCACTTTTCTGTCTCTCCCACAAAATCTTTTGGTTCAAGCTAAACTTAGAGACACAAGTAAATCTGCCTCAACCGAAACCCGTTCCTGTTCACGTGACGGCCAGAAGTCCTTCGGAAGCACCGAGAGAACTTTCGTTGGGTGGCGGGACTTCAGGTAAACAGATTCGCTTTCGTCACTTACCCCCACCCTAGTTTAGAGTCTTCTGCTCAAGCTGTCGCCTTCGTAAACACCTTGTTCTAAATCTAGCGAGAGGACATCATGTCCTAAGGTCGGCAGGCCCCAGACTCTAAAGACCCTGCTTCTCACAAACAAACCAACAAAAACACTTGGTTTTGTTTCAACCCCACTCTCCAGTCTCAGGCTTTTTGCAGTATGAGACCTGCCATTAGTTCTTAACTCCTGACTTCCGGTTTTATTCCCCCTATTCTCAGTGGTCCAGTCACCTTAGCCGATGAAGATAAGCCCCCTCGGTAACGGTCCACATTTGGATATCATTATATATGTAATACATAAAAATAATACCAGGTATAAAAATATGTAAATATAAATAAATATGGAAATGTAAACATAATACATTTCCCCTCATGTGCTGTAAGATCCATTCCTTTGCCCCTTCTTTCCCTCGCACCTTCTTCCCCCAGTCTCTCTCTCCCTTCCTCCCTCCATCTTTTCTGAATTTCTAAGGTCTCATTTGGTATAGAGGATATAAATAGTTTTTAGTTTGCAAATCATCTTTTATGAGAGTTTCTATTTAGCATTTCACTATTTTTTCAATTTCTTTTTCTTTATAGCTTTTGCATTTTTTAAAAAAGATTTTATGTCTTTATTGGACAGAGACACAGCGAGAGAGGGAACACAAGCAGGGGGAGTGGGAGAGGGAGAAGCAGGCTTCCCGCAGAGCAGGGAACCTGATGCGGGGCTCGATCCCAGGACCCTGGGATCATGACCTGAGCCGAAGGCAGATGCTTAATGACGGAGTCACCCAGGTGCCCCAGGCTTTTGCATTTTTTTTAAAGACTCTACTGATTTGAGAGAGAGAGAGAGTGCGAGTGGGGAGAAGCAGATGAGGAGGGAGTGGGAGGGAGAGTCTGAAGCAAACTCCCTCCACACTGAGCTGGGAGCCCTGCGCTGGGCTTGATCCCACCACAGCAAGACCATGACCTGAGCCAAAACCAAGAGTCAGATGCCTAACGGACTGAACCACCCGGGCGCCCCAGCTTTTGCATTTTGTGTTTTTATAAAGAGCATATTCCAATCAAGATCAAGTTAGCGAGCATATGCCGCTACATTTTATTGTATCATTTTCACAGTTTTTGCTCCTTTACATTTAGAATCTTGTGAAATGTCAGGATGCTTTTTTTTTTTAAAGGACAGTGAAGGGTCACCAGGCTGCAGAATATTTCCAATTTCTTCCATTGTAATATTTTAAATTGGCAAATTAAATAGATTCTCAAGTCTATACTAAAGGTCTTTGTGCCTATTCTTAATGCCAAAATGACCAAATTTTAATGACCACCTCAAAATGTTTTGTTATCACGTGGAAGAGACCTCTTCGCCCACCAGCCTGGCTGCGCCTTCACCACTGCTCTTTTTCAAAACTGCCTAGGCAGTTCCTGCCCATTTTCTCATCCAAATGAATTTTATTATCAGCCTGTAAGGTCACCCAAACAAAGCTTCAGGGATATTAGTTGGGACTTCTTTTATTGAAAGATTCATTTGGAGGAGAATCAGTCTAACAGGTCTACCTCATATAATCCAATTTTTCCTGGTGGACCTATAAATACTGTTAAACCCCAATGCAGCTGCCTAGCCCCTGGGCTTCCATAGGTTAACGATGACACATGATCAGACTGGCCCAGAATACAAATCTCTTACATGGCGATAGTCCGTAATGATCATATTAGAATATTATCTGATCAAAGTTCTTTCGTATGTATTATGGTATTGTGATCCAGCAACAGGAAGGGTACATGATAATTCCAATGCCACCGCTATGGAAATAGCACCACTGGATGTAATTAACAGACACAAAACTAAGTTGTGTGTTTCCCAGTCACTCTTCCCACTCCACAGACCTATCAGATCACCCTCCTCAGATATCAGAAAAAGTCACTTTCTTTTTAGTCAAGAGCTAGACTAGTCACTGTCGAGGGATAATATGTACAACCCACAAAATACTATCTTTAAAGGGATCATAACACGTGGACTGAAAGGACTTTAAGAAACTACTGACCAGCATTTCTTTGATTTAATAGTTGGAAGAAATGGAGGCTAAGAAAGTGAAGCCTTTTTTGAGACTGTCTCGCTACGCACGGTATCCATTTTTAGGCACATTTTCTGACTAGGATCTCTCGGCCTCTCTCCCTGATGAACGCTACCACGCTAAAAACATAAAATAGACCTGCTGATTGGTACGTTCAGAAACCTTCAGAACCAGAGTTGATAGTTTCTCTGAGACTCAAAGTAGTCAGTAATACCCCCAACTAGCGTTCCAAGGTTTGAATTGTCCCGCTAAGAAGCTCTTCCAGACAGCCCCTAACAATTGCACGTCTTTATATCTCACTGTCACCACGACCAGTAACGTTGTGCTGGGTTCAGTCTGTAATCACATTAAGCGGCTCTTTAGTTCCACTGTGTTTACTCTTAACCTGCGAGGATACAAGTTATAGTATGTTTGCTACCTAGAAGTAGGAAACAAAAGCTAAAAACTTAGAAACCAGACTTAACCGTTTTTACTCTTTGGGTTTGCTTTGGTCATAAAATACATTTTCTGAGATGAGACGATTAGCCACGGATTACATTAGCACTTTTTTTTTAAAGCTCTTCTTTAAATATCTTGGGAAGTATTTCTCTGTGCATTAATGAGGTGACACTAAAGTCATCAACCCATCTAAACCTTTCTTATTTTCAAGCTGCTTCATCACTTAAAAGGTAAAATCTTAGTAACGGCTTCTTAAATTACCGAATTCTTAAATATTTTTGTAAAGTAGAACCCAAAAGATGGTATCGCAAAGGCTTTAAGCCATTTATCTTGCACAAATTTTTATTTTAATTTCTAATTGGAGCTGTTTTTACAAAGCAAAACGAATACCGTGCAACCAATGAATGGTTATTCCAGCTAAGGTTGCACAGGGTGGTTTTCGATCTTGGAGATCACATCACTGGCTGTTAAGATGCGTGTTACAAAAGCTTTCAATGGGGCGTCAACACCTTATTTTGCAACCATTCAGTTACCTCTCTTGTCCACTATCCCCAAATCATCCTCTGTTTTCTTTCAGTCAGCCTCAGTCACAGATGACTCTAATCTGGGTAGTTTTAAGTGGCAAAAAATATCACAAAGCTACCCATGTTGGTTCACTTTAAATTCATGATTTTCAACCCCAGCTGGTCTTGGTTGTCTGACAATACTTCTCTGTTTCCATACTCATCTCTCTTACTCTATTCTTTGATGTTTGAAACCTTTAACACTTTTTTTAGACTTCTAATTTTCTGTCCCCTCCTCACTCAGAAGAAGCAATCTGGTGAATTTCTAACCTAAGAAAAATCAACTCCCCCTGCTTCTTACCACCAATCCTTTATTCTTTGTCATATTTTATGGTGGAAGAAGATTTACCACACCAAATCCTTCATTTGTGTTGAATCCAATCAACTTGAAAGTGGAGCATGTGCGTCTGTATATTATTTTTAATTTTTTTTTAAGATTTCATTTATTTGAGAGAGAGAGGGAGCATGAACAGGGGGAAGGGGCAGAGGGAGAAGAAGACTCCCTGATGAGCAATGAGCCCTATGTGGGACTCAATCCCAAGACAGATGCTTAACCGACTGAGCCACCCAGGAGCCCTGTGAGTCTGCATATTATTATACATACTTCTTTACATTTCATTTTCTATCACCGGCTTACTGTGGGCTGTGACCTGGTCTACAATGTTCCCAGTAGCCTGGAAGAGTATATGACACAAAATTTGTGCTTAGTAATGTTAAAGGTGGGAAATAAGACTATTTTTACAAGTCATATAACTGAATTCATTCAGTAGTTACATAACGCTAAGCATCAGTACACACGCTCAGTTTGTGCTAAATATATCCAGCCCCTGCTCATGTGGATTGTATTGTCCACACGGTTTTGCACTTTCTCCTCTATTTTTTACACCTCAGTTCTTGGATTCTCCCTGGTAGCTTTGTTTCAGACTCTGGCTTGATCTACACAATCGACCATGGACCTAACATATAATAAATTCTATAATTTTCCAGGATCAGGGACCCCGTTAGCATCTGCTTGTCAAGCCCAGATATGTCCAAGCAGGTACTGCTGCAGGCTCTCCATCCTGCCCACCTGGGTTTCTCTTTCTGCCACCAGCCAACCAACCAAACAAAAAGCAATCCTTGAAAAAATACAGAGTAAAACATGTACTACAGCAAACAACAAGGGTCCCAGCAACACAACAGGTGAGAAAACCATAGAAACTGAAGGCGGTTCTGCAACCAGGGAAGGAAGACAATGGGCAACTACTCTGAGAGGGAAAATTAAAAAAAAAAAAAGTCTTTGGTTCTACTTTTCCCTCCCCTTGGACCATTGCCCGAGGACTTCACTGAAGGCCCACGGCAAGGTGTCCTTGGCTCTAATAGAGAGTGCCAGGACCTACTTGGATCAGGAGATGGAAAAACAAATGCAGGTGAAGGTTGACTAACATCTGACATTCCCTTCTCCGTCCCCACCTAAACCCCTAGTGTTGGGAGAATGCTGTCCTCTCCACTAACATGTTCCTCACTGAGGGCTTCATGATGCAACTGAGGGAAGAGCTCTTTGCTGGGATGAATGAAATGGGAGCTATTAACTGTGTTTTCCATCCTAAGGCTTTCCACCCTAGGATTCATCTCTTTTCTCATCTTGAACTCCTAGCTGTCTGGGAAATTTATGAGTTACCTTGAAAGAACTGGCAGGCTTTCTAACAGTAGCCATTCTCTGGACTGTGTAGTGGTTATTTTGTTATGGTTCTGCCTTGACTTTCCTTGCTGGAATCATCTAGATGGCATCTTTTGAGAAGTGCTTATTCAGAATATCTGCCCAATTTGCTATGGGATAACCTCTTTTTTCCTCCTTACTGATTTGTAAGTTAAATGATTTTATCGAGGTCACACACATAAGAAGTGGTAAAATTATGTCTGAAACTCTGAGTCAAATGCTCTTGGTTGTCATTCTCCCTCAAAATAGTTGTTATTGATCCTCAAAATAGCTACAGAATAGCTTAGGGGAAAAGTGAAATTATTGCATTCATTCATTAATATATGAAATGGTTCTGTGTTTTAAAATACTGTATATTTTCAAATAAAATGTTAGGATATATATCATATACATATTCATTAGTTTTATATATATATAAAATGAAACAACTTTTCATTGGGTTGTGCAATAATTCCACTTACTAAAGACAGTAAATGAGCAAGTCTTGAAGGACCATCCACACCAAGGTGACCAGCTGTATATGTGTGTGCCTCATATGTGGCAATGCTAAGTATGTGTAGGTTTGTACTTACAAGTAATGGTAAATAGAAGTACAGTCACTTGAACCCTTTTTGAACTCATCTGAGAATAATTTTAGTCAAGGTCATAACAGATAACACAAACCCAAGGGTGTGGGTGGATTTTGTATTCCTATCAATGAGTGTATGGACACAATGTTGACACAAAGCTATTGCATTTTAACAACTGATTAAAGCGCAGCATGTGAGCAGATAAATGATCTGAAGACCTAATAGAAAAATATTGAGATTTTACTTAAACGAGCTTAAATATTTGTCCCCTCCCCCCCTTTCATACTCTTCCCTTGTCTCCCTCTCTGTTTCTTCTTCCTATCCTCATTCTGTCTTTTCTGTTTCTCGGATGGGGCTTACAAAGATGGAATTATTTCAATGTTATCAGGGGTAAGGGGACTGCAAGAGTGGCTGAACGGAGCTTGGAAGAGAGAAAGCGGAAGAGACTTTCTTTGGACGCCAGTGTGCGGGTCCATCGCCCTCTTGCAACTCCACATTCCGTGGGGGTGGCTTCCACCTCCAGGAACAGACTGGGGAACAAGGCCGTCTGCTAGTGCTAATAAAGAAACCAGTGCTTGGGGCGCCTGGGTGGCTCAGTGGCTTAAACCTCTGCCTTCAGCTCAGGTCATGATCTCAGGGTCCTGGGATCGAGCCCTGCGTCGGGCTCTCCGCTCAGTGGGGAGCCTGCCTCCCCCTCTCCGTCTGCCTCTCTGTCTACTTGTGATCTCTCTGTCAAATAAAAAAAAAAAATCTTTACAATGGATTTACCAGGCTATAACCCTATAAAAAAACACAAAACAAACAACAAAAACCAGTGCTTGTCAAGCGACAGGTGCAAGCCCTCAATTAGGACATGTCGTTCATCTCTGTCAACACTAATGAAATTCAGAAGCCCAAAGTGACAGGTACCGCAACTGGTGTGGGAGTTTAAAAACTAATACCTTCACGTTTCATCTGGCCATTCCTTCCGGTCTCAGCCCCTTCCTCTGGGAAGGGGAGTGGGAGCCCTACCCCACTGGCCCCCGCTGGCCCCCGCAGGCCCCGGAGAGGAGGCTAAAGTCCCAGTGGGGCTGCAGACTTATTTTGGAAAGCCAGAAAAGCGAGGGGGCCAGGGAAGAAAACTGGGGTGCCCCTTTGAACTGACAGGACAAACAAGCTTTCGGTCATGCTAACCGAGGCCAGCACTGACCATTCCCGAAGGCGGAAGTTTGACGGCAAGCACAGCCTGGTCCATCGGAATCCACCAAGAAGAATCACACATGAAGCCTGGGAGGCAGCAAAGGTCCATTCCGAGCACGCTCGTAGCCAAGGCCAAGGCGAAGGTGGTAGTAAGTAGCCAGGATTCTGAAAATCATCATCGACTAACTGCAAGATTTTACGTAGTGGAGCTGCATATCTATTTTTTTTAACAAGTAAAATAAACCATTACACCTAAATTGCATTCTAAGGAAGAGGAACCAAAGACCTCTCTAGGAACGCAATCGTACATGGCTTTTTATACATAAATAACAGGAGATTTGAAAGTGATCCCCCTTCCTTTTAAGATTTGAAAACATGCTTTTTCAACTCCCCGTATATGTATGTTCTCTGAGTTCCCTATAAATGATGTGAAAATTTGCCAGGAATCAGAACCAAAACCTCGGAGAGCAAATCCCCCGCTGAAACCCGAGCGCTCACACTGAACAGCTTTCTGGAGTAGACCTGGCACATGGCCAAACATTTTTTAAGAGCCATGAGGTCTCAGAGGAAATATATAAACAGTTTCTTGATTCTTTTAACCAAGGCGGCCAAACTCTTTCACCGAGGTTCGGGTCCGCGTTCGAGGTCTGACTGTCCCTGCTCCCTGCAGGTCCCCGACCCTCTGTCTTCACGCTCTGCCCACACGGGTTTGGAGCTCCTGCGCCCTGGCTTGACCTCCGCTGGCTTCAGAAGCTGCTTCCACTGTCCGGTTAGCAGGAGCTCAGGTCGAGTGCAGGCCAGTGGGGGCCGTGTTCTTTGAAAGCTACTTCTGTGGTCTTGCTTGGGTGCAGACAACTTTCTGCCTCTGGCCCTTCCCAGGGTGGCACCTGTCATGACTTCATAGGCCTCAGCCCACCCTCACAGTTCAGTGCACCTCACGTGAGATGGGACCCGCCAACACTGAGGAGCAAGCACGTTTCCCGGGCACGCTGCGGAATTCAGCTCCTTACTAAAAATGCTTGTGGGCTTTTGGAGGAGGGGAGTACTCAGTGACACATAATTAAAATACTAGAGTGCTGCTTTTCAGTTTCTATTACCAAAAAAAAAAAGTGTGTTTTCACAAAGGCACTACAGGTAAAGTAACCATATGATTTATCATCAAAACTAGGACACTCCTGAGAGCAAAAGGAGGCACTGTTAATAATCAGTCCAGGACAACAGGCATAAAACTGGACCATCCCAGGTGAGCCTGGGTGTACGTCATCCTAAACTAGGTCAGTTGGCCCACGAAACGGCTCTTGTTACTAGAAAAAAAATCACATAGCTGGCTGGTGGAAAATCAGTCAGCTCTCCTCAAAATGGCATTTAAGTTACCCTTTTTGACATAGCAATTAAGAAAGAGTGGTTTTTTGTTTTCCGGTTGCTAAGATGAGGATGTGACATTCCAGGGGGGAAATGCAGAAGAGACGAGAGTGAAAAACTGAGTCTTGGGACGGGGGACCTACAGAAAGGGAGGCATGACTGGAGGAGCCAGTTAGGATCAATAAAATCGTTTACGAAGATTCTTACCGCTCACCTCGTAGGCCACACAGCAAGCGCTCCCCCAGGGACCGAAGGGCATAGAGGTATTGCTTTCTGTATTACAGTCTCACTAGACAGACAATACCCAGCAGTACGTTCCGCAGACACTTAGCAAAGGAAGAGGGTAATTTGGGCTTGGATGGTCAGGAAAGAGTTTAGGAAGGAAGTGAGGGTAAAATTGGTTAAGTTGGTCCTTAAGTGAAGTGGAGAGGATGTGGGAGAGGCTCCAGGGAAAGAAAGAGCAGGAACAGAGCATTGCGCAATGAGGTTTAAGTCATGTCCGGTCCATACTAAGTGCAACACCCAAGCCAGGGCGAAGGGTACTGGGAATGGGGAGATAAAGCTAAACTGGTCAGGAGAAGGCACTGAATACCAGAATGAGAGTAGGTATACGATCCTGTGAGAAGCCAGGAAACAAGTATTAGAAACTCAGGCTCTCAAGAGTGTTTGTGGAGAAAAACTGGGAGGAGGGAGATGAGTTAAGCAGTTGTTTCTGTGCTACCTAAATAAGGAAAGAACTGAATTAAGATGATGATAATAAACATGGAATATATTTTTTTAAATAATCTGGAATCACAGTAAAGAGAAAGATCCAGGTGATTCTTGGGGCTTAATTAGAGAAGTTGATCCAAAGAGGGGCAGAATCAGACTGAAATGGCTTATTTTAGTACTAAATCTCCTGAAGTTGGGAACGCCACCATGCTTACAGAGGAAGATGAGGAGTCCATTTCCAGATGCAAGATGCTAACTTTGGAGTGTCAAACAAATACCCAGGTGGGAAAGTCCAAAAGGCGATAGGTGTCTTGCAGATAGATTAAAGTCAAAGTTAAATCTGGGTCTTTGGACGTCACTCTGAAAGTGATTGTGGAAATCTGGGAAGGTGTGTGAGATCTCTGTAATTAAGCAGGTATTAAACAAGAAAAGAGAGTCCTAGAATCTGTGTTTGGATGGGGAGTCAGGGTGGAGGGAGGAAAGAAACCTTCAAAAGAGGTAAAGGAGAGGTGTGAGCGCTTAGGTGAAAAGCTAGGACTTTGTGGTTTTACACAATGTAGATGAAGAGATCTTAAACAAGAAGATCTTTATCTTAATATCAATATTATTAAAAGGCAGAGAGGAAACAAAGAGAAGACTTTAAGAAGACCACTGGACTTGTGGGTTGGCTTATCACTGCTCATCAAGAGTTTAGATGGGACCAGATACCAAGGAAATGCAAGCAGCAAATGTAGTAAGGTCATTAAAGACATTTTATTGTGTAAAGAAAGCGAGGCATAATATAGATGGCAACTTCTGGGGCATAATGTATCTCAAAACTGAAATTTCTGGAAGACACTGGTGATACTAGAAAAAAGACACATTTTCGAAGTCATTCATAAACAGAAGGAACGTGGCATGATTGAAAGAAGAAACCAGTTGGAATTTCCTGCGATGGAGAAAGGACATCTGTATCTGGAAAGGATGGTACAGACAAGTGAAGAAGAAACTATAGCATACAAGGGACTTAACATCACATTATCCCCCCAAGAAGGCTATCCGTTCTTGGTCTTGGCCTCTGCTTTCCTTTTTATAAGGCTTACAGAACTCTGTTTATTTCATAATTGTCTGTCTTTACATCTTTCCACCATACCTTCCTTTCTATCGTGTTTATTGGCTTATCTGATTTGTGGATTGGTTCTCCATCTTCTTTTGGTGTCCCTGCTTAACTAGTGAAACATAACATTAAATTCTGTGAATAAAGAGGGAGAAAAGATGGCGATGGAGAAGGAGGACCCCAGGCTCACCTTACCCCATGAACACAACTCATCCTGAATACCCCAGAAGTGAATCTGATGCCTGAAAGGCATCAACTTTACAACTAAAGGGAGAGAAGAGGCCACATCAAAGAAGTAATTTAAATAAAAACTACACACACACACACACACACACACACACACACACACACACACACACATACATACATACACGTGCCTGGGTGGCTCAGTCATTAAACGTCTGTCTGCAGCTCAGGTCACGATCACCAGGTCCTGGGATCGAGCCCCGCATCGGGGCTCCTTGCTCAGCAGGAAGCCTGCTTCTCCCTCCCCCACTCCTCCTCCCTATGTTCCCTCTCTCACTGTGTCTCTGTCAAATAAATAAAATCTTAAAAAAATACGTATATATACATTTTTTCCTTGTTGCGTCTCATACATTTTGTACTTTCTGTTCATGGTTCCTGATTTTTCCCCTCATGGTTTTCAATTAAAAATAATTTTTAAATCACCTCTGTTCTAGCCCGTGTACAAGTCAGATACATCATAAAGTTATTTCAATAAGAAAAGGATTTTAGTATCAAGACCTTTAATTCTTTCATTTTGTATGTAAAAAGCAACTGTTTTAAAGTATTTGTAATTTGATACTGTGAATTGCTGAAAACATGAGGAATATCAAAAGATTGGACTTCATATAAAGCTCTATTTTATTAATAGTGAAGTGAGTTACAATTTAGCTAGCCAAATTTACATTGGATTCAAGGAAAAGTGCATATGCCAATTATAAAGGGGCCTGAGGCTGATTTGTGCACAGAGTACAATTTGGGAAATGGTGAAACACTAAATAAATACTTGAGATATTTTAAATTTTAGGCACATCATATTTATTTTTATATCTTGTAAAAAATCATTAGCCATGGTCAAAATAGGGCTCCCGTAAGTGCCAGGTTGATTTGTAGGCTGTGGGCTGTTGACATGACTCCAAACTTGGGAACAAGAGTTGAAAAAAAAAATCAGTTAATTATCTAGACATTTGCAAGTGCCTAGATATTTGGAGCTATGTAAAAAACATAATTGTATTCAATTTTTATTCAAATATTGAGTTCCTACACCTCTTAGAATTGTCTTTTAATCTTCTGTGCTTCAAAAATAGAGTCTACCAAGTAATCTCCAAGTAATCTCCATTTCATTTTTCACAGAGACACACCACACATTGGCCCTAACTTTCAATCCCTACCATTCCCCGTCTAACATTTGATGAGCAGTAATTATGTGCCAAGAACTGCAAAGGTGTCTACATATATTATCTCCAGTCCTACCACCCATGCTGGAGATTAGAATATTTTCCTCAGTCTAAACGTGAAGCAAGTGAGCTTCATAAATGTTTAATACGTTACTGATGAAGCTCCAAGTCAACAGAGATCTGTGTGATTCAAGACCCCACTGTCTCCACCACCGCACTAAGCTACCTCTCTCCCAGCACACTAGGTATAAGTCTCTCTTGATTGGAACTGGAGTAATTCAACAGCTCCCTAAATGGATGGATCTCCTTACCTCAGACCTCGCCATTGGTTAACCCACCATCACACTTAATCCTTTGATACATCCTTTATAACAACTTTCAGTGATCCCTCAGAAGCAAAAAACAGATGCCTCACCAAACAGCTTAATTCTTCAGTAAAGTAAGATTAGAAAGATGAAGAAAAATCTTCTGCTGTGAAATCTACAGCATGAGATCGAGTCAAACCCATTCACTGGAATCAGTAGAGACATTCCTGGTGATCTGGTATTGGCTAATATTTGTAAATGCCCCATGTGGATGTGAATCGTCTTCTATGTTCTCTACGGGGAGTGGGTGGTGTGAGTTTCACATACCTATTGGATCAAGCTCTCAATTCACACCTTCCACTTCTGTTGTCCCATTTTATATCCTTCATCTGGTTTCACTTCTCTTCTTGCCAAAGTCCTGGTTTGTTGATGCTATTTTTTTTTTAAACTTATCTCTGCTGTCATCCCTTGGTCCCCATTCCAGAAACAGGTTCCAGAACAGTGGGTTGAAGCTGCTGCCTTGCTGTAAGATTAAGGCTATTCCAGGATCCATTATTGAATCAGCTATTGACTCGCTTTAGTTGCAGGACACCTAGGCCAGGTCCATTCTGTTTAGCCAAAGACAGTCATTTGGCAGCAATTTATTTCTGCCTTTTACTTAGATTCCGGGTGGGGATAAGTTGCTCTGTGAGATCCAGTGCCCCTGTCACGTTCTGGCTTTCAACCTGTGAGCTAAGCTCTGGAACCACTTCCTCTAAGCACTTGAAGCCTCCCCATGAGCTCAGCTTCCTGGGGCCAATGACTACTTCTGGTCCCAGACCCCAGCAGAGTCTTCACCCCCTACTCCTCACACTCTCTTATTTCCGCTCTCTTATTTCTGTTTCACTTCTGGTCCATGGAGATACTATCACGTTTTCTAAGCCTTGGCTCTATTTAATTTTTTCCTCTCATATCTTATCTACTCTTGATACCAATTGGGAGCAAAAGAACCCGTGTGATGAAGCATACTGTCCAACCAAAACATGGACCGCCATGTTAATAATTTATGCTGCTATTTCCAACATATGTTGATTACACTATGTACTGTGATATACCTGCGTGAGTGTCAGCAATTGACAGAGCCTCCTTTTTATGGGGGACTGAAGAGGAAGCTGACTTTTTAGGGAAGGAGAAAGACATGCATCTTTAAGACCAGAGACCATATGTAACCAGGAGAAATCAAAGCAGACTTCCCCTGTGTACCTTTCCGGGGCTTTTCAGATGAAAAGACCTTGCTCAGCTGGGCAAACTGAGGTTGAAATTCATGTCTAAAACAGCCCCTTATCTTCCAGAGCAGAGAGAGTTAAGGACAGAAGGTAAGTCTCAAAGGCCTTCCAGAAGGCTGCAAACACAAAGGCTTCTACCAGCTCTGTAATTTTATGAGCCTGTCATTAAGGAACAAAACCCAGGTGGTGAGCCTAGTGTCTCCATCCCCCCCAGAACTAGATTTGATAGCACAGGGGAAAGAATGTGCTCTTGAAGATGTTAAAACTCAAAGCACTGTCAGAAATAAGAACAGCGTGTTAAGACCACAACTGACTCTATGGAGTCTGGGACTGCTGCCAGAGCAAGGAGGATGGGCAAAACTGTGTCCACGCTGATAGAAATGAACACACCAAATCAACAAATTGAGATCTAGAGGGTTTCCTTAAAAGTTTTTAGTCTGAATTTCAGTCACACATTGGCATGAATTTCTAATTATCCTATGTCAACAAAAGTGAAATGACCGTCAGTAATCTTAGAACTACTTAGATATGTTTTCCAAAAGCATGCCTTCAATTTAAATACAAGCACAAATCTGAAAAAGAATTCTATAATTGACACATATTTCCCCAGTATTCAATGAACATAGAATGAATAAAATCTTCAGCAAGAAAAGTAAGATATTCTGTACAATTAACTTTTTAAAGTGGATCGGAAAAAAATGGCCTTGTAAAGGGGATTTTGGAAAGAAACAATGAGGGGGAAATGTCTGTAAGGAAAACAGCCAAAGGAAATAAAGTAGTGAAAATTTTATGTGTGTGTGTATAACTTTCTATTTTCTGGCATGAAAGAAAAATAACGGATAAGAGAAAAGCTTCCCCATTCCCCGAAGTACATCTTAGAAAAGAGCCATATAGGTTTGATCATGATGAGATAAAATGCCCATAGAACTTCCAAATTATTTTAAGCATAGTTTTCATTTCAATAATTAATATATTAATTTTTAATAGAGTCTAGCTAATTCTGTACAGAGTATACTTAGTGTATTTTCATCTTGATGTTCGTGCAAGACATTCAGTTTCTGTTTTACTAGAAGAGCCCTGTAACGACCTTTTCTCTGGAGAGTAATTTCATTTAATTAAAACAATACCAACAGTTGCCTGCCTTGTACTGCCTCCCCTGTGGAGCTAGTTTTCCTGACCTGGGTGTCCCCTCACTTCAGCCTGCCCTCTTCCTCTTGCTTAAAACTTTTCCCCTTGGGGACACATGGCTTAAGGCCATTCTGAAACTTGTACAGGACACAGTACACTTTGGGCAGAAGAGGCAAATTACAACCCATGGTTCCGTCACCTGTAGTAAGCTAGTTGCGCTCCTAATTTCAGCTACACAGCCCGCTCTCTTCATCTGCACAGGACTGCCGTTACTTACAAGAGAGAATGAATTATTCCCAGTCAGTAAACCAACACACAACCTGTCTTGCTGCCAAGTTTGTTATTTTCTGCTTTTAGTAAAATTCCCTCAAGTATTCTTTCTGCTTAACTCTATTCTTCTATCTGGGCAAATGTCATAAGTTTTAGGAGGGTACTGTATGTTTCCCTACACAAGGCCTGCCAGATGAGATACAGAAGGTTTCACGTCCAAATGATACTCAATCTTTGGCAATCATGGTGCCTGCTCTCTGGTGGGTGACTCTTCAACCAGCACCCTCAGCTCTAAATGCAGAAGCATCAAGGTTGACTGATGAGCAGCGGGATGCCAGACCTCCAGCCTGGACACCTCAAAGATAATGATACCCAATGGCTTCTGTCCGTAAGGGCAGAGGTAGGCAGAAGAATGGCTCTCGGAGATGTCCACGTTCTGATCTCTGAGGCCTATGAATGTGTTAGGTCCCAAGGCAAAGGGGAATGGAGCTTGTAGTGAAATGAAAGGTACTAATCAGATGATGTCGAGATAGGAAAATCATCCCAGACTGCCAACTGGGCCCAATGTCATCCCAAGCTCCTTAAGTATGGACCAGGGAGGCAGAACATGGAAAGGTGGCCCCAAGCCAAGGAGAACGGGCAGCTTCTAGAAGCCAGAAAAGCAAGAAAGGGGATGGCCATGTAGAGCCTCCCGAAGGGATGGCCAACACCTTCATTTGAACCCATGGATTTGAACCCATTTCAGATTTCTGCCCTACAGAACTAGAAGATAATACATTTGGGTTATTTTCAGGCACAAAATTTGTGGTCATTTGTTATAGCAGCAGTGGGTAATGAATGCAGGGCACTTTAAGATAAATCCATTTCCAGATGGAAACCCACTGCTGTGTAAATGTTAAGCCTGCCTTAATAATGTTAACTTGGAGGAATATGTCAATTTTACTTTTCATTAAAAATGAATTTTAACAGACTCTCAAAAAGATGTTTGTCAGGGAGAAGAACCCAAAGACATCTTGGCTTAAAAGAACCCGCGTGTCAAAGACAATACCTGGTATCTAACAGCTTCTCAGCAGGTGAGGTTTGAATGAAAGAATAAATAAAGCGATGGACAGATGCGTTATGGCTAGCTACTTTACCTCCGTTTTCCTGGACTATATTATATAATGCATTAAAGAGGCACTATTCATTCAACATCAAATATTTGGTGAGCAAATACTTGGTGTTAGGCTTTGTTCTGATGGTGAAAACGATGTATGGCCAGAAAGGAAGATATTCCTGTGATCGGAATATTCTCTGGAAAAGGAGGCTGAAATGGAGCTGGCCACGGAAGCATAAGCAGATTGTAGTAAATACAGAGCAATGGGAGAGGCCTCCTTGCAGGAAAATACCTCCAGCAAGTGATCAATCTCAAATGGGAACGGGGGACAGGTCAGGAATGCTGGCTTCAAGTACAGTGTAGTATAGAAAAAGAAGTCAACAGAAGGTCTATTCAGGGGGTTGGGGCAATGAATATTCACCATTTGTATCCCCAGTGTCTGCACCCAGTAAGCGCTCTAAAAATACAGGTTAATGATAAGTAAATAAACCAAAAGAAGAAGCAATAAAAAGTAATTATGCAGTACTTAGAGGTCTTAAATACCAAGTGAAGGAACTATGAATATTACAAAGGTAAAAATAAGATATTAATGAAGATCGTAGGTATGAAAATGATGTGGGTTTTGAAAAGATTTTATTTTTAAGCAATTTCTACACCCACCATGGGGCTTGAGCTCACGACCCCTAGATCAGGAGTTGGGCGCTTCACCAACTGAGCCCGCCAGGTGCCCTGAGAATAGCATGTTAATATAGGAGTTTTAGGAGAGATGAAGCTGGTAATGGTGTGCAGATTTTCTGGGGATGGAGAGAAATGAGCGAGAGCTTCATTACTTTACGCATACCCTATTATCACTGTTGTCTCTATTTCCTTTCGATACACGTAAAGAAAAGACAGATGTATAGAAAGATGTTGTAACAGATCAGTCAAACGTGTACCCATCTTCCACTGGCCACAGTCCCTCATTTAAAAGTCCTCGAGGTCTCTGCATGATCCAACCAAAGTCTTACTCTTCCTCCCCTCAAATGCCCACATTTTCACACTGTTACGTGTCTTGGAGTTACCAGGACCTCCATCTCTATTGATGTGAGTCAGACACTAGCCCAGAATCCCAAGGTCTTTCCTCATGCCCCAGTGCTCACTGCTACGTTTTCTGACTCCATCTCCTGCTCCTTCCTGAATCTTGCAACTTTTCCATTGTGCCCTCTGGAACCGGAGATGCTTCGTCAGCAAAATCCCCTGTTGTCTCTGCCACTCCCCTAAAGGTCATCTTTTTACTCTGCCCAAAACCTAACCCTTAAAACCAAGCTCTACCTAAAATCTAAAATATGGCCTGCCCTGTGGCCCCCTCAAGAGATGGCTATTTTTTCTATTGTGGCCCTTATTCCATGGGCTCGATGTCCTTTCTGCTACATATTGCCACATAGATCATTCTCTTTCCTTCCTAAAACCCCAGCTGTGAATTAATGACATTCCTACTTTTTGTAATCATGCAAACCCCCCAGTCCTTGTGAATATTTGTGCCTGACCTTCCAATTCCTTGACTTTGTCTCCTCCAGAGATCTCCATGCTACATCAGCTACTCACTCCCACCGTCCAAACCTTATCCTTAATAATTCACTACAAGTCCAAACGACCCATATCCTGGATTTCATGCCTTTCACTTCCTGACCACCATCTCACGTCTTTGGTTGCTATCCCAATTGCAACATGCTATGATTCACCAAGACTTTCACTACATTAATCCCACAAACTCATGATGTCTTGCCCCATTTGCTGTAGCTCTATCTCCAACAGTTCAGCCCAGAATCCCTAAAATTAACTTTGACCTTTCTTTCTCTCAAACTTCATATACAATTAGAAAATTCTAAATACTCAGAATCAAAGTCAACCCAGACTCCTACCATTCAGGAGCTCCCACACACTATCCTGAGACCATGCTCACATCCTCAGCAGATTATTGTGATAGCTTCCAGCCTACATCGCTGCTTCACTAATTGCTGCTTATTGTCAACACAGAAACTACCGGGATTACTTTAAAATGTAAATCAAAGCCTGTTACTCCTTTGCTCAAAACCCTCCAGTGGCTTCCTGTTTTAGTCCAAATAGAGCCAATCATTGCAGTAGTCACCAAGGTCTTACAAGACGTGATCCCTTGTTGGTAGTCTGGTCTCATCTAACACTCTCTTCTTTGCTCTATCCATTTCAGTCACATGGCACCCTTGCTATTCCTAAAACATGACAAACATATTTCTGCATCAAGGCCTTTGTGCTTGCCATTCCCTCTGCCTGGAACATTCTTCTTCCAGAAATATGCACGGTTTATTTTCTCACTGTTTTCAGGTATAAATTGGGTTTTAGAAATGACGGATGGATGGATGAATGGATATTAATGGATAGAAAATTGTTTGTTTTCATTGATCCCTACTACAACACGAGCTCCATGAGGGTTTGGTTTACTGCTACATTCCCAGAATGCAGAACAGAGCCTGGCACAAAGTAGACTTTAAGACATATTTGTTAAATAAGTGAATGTTGTTTAAAGGGATATACAGGTGAGGGAGAAGATGATTCAACAAAGGTTCACAGAAACCAAGAGTACCAAAATAATTACTAAGAGACCGATCACATTCTCCCAAGACCAAAGTCATCATAAAGCTCAGAAAATAATCTGGTTGTTTATAAAAGCACCTGGTTCCTAACAATCCCTCCTCTCAAAATTTCTTCTTATGCCTTGCCATTCAGACTCTCTTACATTATCATCCCTTTGCCCTTCTACGAAAATAACAAGATTCCAATTACATCCAAGGCTATTTTGTGGAGTATGATTTAGAAAATTACTTTTTTTATTCCAAGTGAAAATAAGGAGTGCTCCTACCTGAAGAAGATTTTAACTCCTGCAGCTTCAGTGAAGTTTCTAGAGACACAGTCATCTGGAGTAAGCCAAAGTAAAGGATATGTTCTTGCACCTTCAAGTCCCCACTATGAAGAAGAAAGCATCCCACCGAGTAGACCTCTTTATTTAGATTCTGGAAGCATCCTATTCCACAACTGGGAACATTTTTCCAATGTAAGTCATGTAAGGCTGCCATCTATGAGTGTGAGAATGGGGGGGACCAACCTAAAACGCCAGGAGTCCTGCCATTTGGGTCAGAGCACCTCCTAACCTTACACACTCTGAGGTTTCTGTAAGGGAAGCTGCTCTGCGGAGTTCATGGAAAGTCACAATAGGAAGATCACAACACACGACCCTCGGGATGCTAGTGCAAGGCCCAGGCCACGTGCAGCAGTGGGAACCGCTGTCTTCCCCCCACTGATCTTCCTCTTAGAAGTTCCTGAGGTACAGGAAACCAACCAGAAGAATGGAGGAGCTCTTTGCAGGTGGAATAAAATTATTATATGAAGCAAGTGCATGGAAATGGTGCCCAGTTTACCCTATGAGGACAGAAGCTGCCAGAGAGTTGGGTGTCCTGGTGGTTCACAGTGGATATCTCCCTAGACATTGCTCTCAAAGACAGCTTCCTTCTCCAAGGCTGACCAAGGACAGCCCGTGGCCAATGACTGGTGGAAGCAGGGTACAAAGGCAGGTCCTCCTGCCTCAATTCAGGACAGAATGACAGACCTGAAGTGATATCCCAGCCCCAGAGTTTACTGAAGGATCAGCTGAGATTCTGTTAGGACTGCATAACAGGCCTACATCGTTCCCTGCCCGATGCTGCTTCCTTAATTAACCTACAATTGGTGCTTTTAAAAACACTTCCCTATCAACCTCCTGCAAATCTTAACCTTCTTCTTCTTCTTTTTTTTTTTTTGGCCAAGAAACTTGACCTAAGATATGTGCGTGTGGGTGTGTACACACATACACATATGTCAAGTCATTCAGAACAGCACCGATAGGGAGGACAAGGGAAATAATGTTTAGAAAATCAGTTTTGAGTGGTGGCAATGACACGAGGATGAAGTTTTTTTAGAAAAAGACAATATTTTTACCAATTCATATGAACCATGACAAAAGATTTTTAGAAACGCCAAAGCTATTGACAAATTTAAAGCTTTTGACCATTTTGCATTATAGGCATGCTTACAAAATTAACTTCTGTCCTAAACAGGACAAAAATCAACTTCTACTTCTTTGGAAACGGCATTTTTCAACCTTCCAGGTCTTTTTCTCTTCAAATGAGTCATGTAGATTTAGTTTGAGAATCTATCGACTACCTCCAGTGTGAAATTCTTCATTCTTGGACTTTTATTAAGGACTCTGTCTTTTCAGAAAGATACTTTTAAAACACTATTAAAGTGCAAGACAATCCATATCTAGACATTTAACATAAGGCCCCGAAATTTTAGAAATGCCCAAAAAAGGTATACAATTTGGCTTTAATACAGACCCAATTTTATTTTCAACTCAACTGGGACTCTCTTTCCCAGCGAGTCGGCTGGATTTGGGATTCTCCAGTCACTTCTTTTCAGGTCATTGCCCCATACCTCCACCTTTTTATTTAGTGCCAAGTATGCTCCGGTGAATTCTATCGACTTAGATGCAGTACGTTCTTCAGAGCGCTTGTGAGACGTTCATTCCTTCCCACTCATGGTTCACAAGATTTCACGACAAGGATTTGTCGTCGGTGTCAGTGTAAGTTCAACAGCCTAAATGACCTCACTTTCTTTCTGAATCTTAAATTTTGTGGAAGAGTTTATTCAGGCTAAAAGTAGCTAAAGGGCTAATGAGAATCATAATGGATTTGTCTTCCAACTCCTTCTTTGGAGGGAGAGAGGTGAAAGTGAGCTCCTCCAGAAAATTAACAGAGCCAGTAAGGTTTAAAAAGAAAAAAAAAAAGACTCTTCAAGGTCATCTGTTTTGGAGATTTTCTTCTTTGGTTTCAGAGTTGAAATCCAATCAGTAAAAAGGGGACTCACTCGATCCATGCTGGGATTTACCCAACCATCAGAGGATCACTGCCTAATCCATATGAAGATAAAAGAGAACGTGCCACACTTTGTTACACAGATCAAATTTTCATCCTTATCTGGCTCTTAGAACAGAAAAGTAACACAAGCGTTCAGACTTAGTGCTGCTTAGACCAAGGCAAAAGGAATGATTTTTGTGATCAAAGAGAGAACGAAGGGGTCAAAATTTTACAAACAGGAAAACTCAGATTTTTGAGTTCATGGTAATTAGCCTTGACTTCAGAAGGGGTAGAGATAAACATCTTGACCAGGAAACCATACACACAGTGAATGTGCTAAAATTTCAACCCAGAGGACTAAAATTGTGGACTCCTTAAGGAATTGGCTAGACAAAACTTGAGCAAGGACTTTACTATTCAAAACCAGACAACCAGGGTATCTACTGCCAAAAAGACAAAGGTCAAATATTCAGTGATGATGTAGGCTTAATTCTCTCTCTGAATCAATGGTGCCATTGAGATGTAATCTTTGAGTTTAGTCTTCCATGCAGGACATACAAGGGCTGGATTTGCCAAAGCTATGTGTTCTTAATTCGATGAAGGTATTTAGACATTTAAAAAGAAAAGGAATGAAATTTAAAAAAACAGAAATTTGAGGTGATGTAAAGTTAGGTTACAGAGTTTCCCAAAAGACGCCAGGTGTTGTAAAAAAAGAAAAAAAAGTGACTTGTGCTTCACACAAATTCTACATTAATCATTAATCGTAACCAAGTATTACTTATGTAACTACCTAATACATCAGTAACGCTCTCGAGAATTCTCAGGGTGATGAGGCAGACACATTAGTAGCTCCGTAACAATTTTAATATGCAAAAAATAAAAACACCCTTATTATTATTTTAGCATAAACACTTTAAATAATTCATTTTAAAGGAAAAATTTCATCATAAATTCAGTAATATTTTTTTTTCAATTGGGCACTGAGAATAATGAATCAATCAGCCAGTTTGCTAGTGCTAATCTGTGACAGAATGACGTATTGGGTTATATTTAAAGCACAGCGTACCATTTATAAAACAGGATTTATGTATAATTTGTTACATTCTGACAAAATAAATGCCAGCAGAATACATAAGAAAATAATTCCTGCCATCCTCTGGGATCAGTTATCTCAAAACAAAACAAAACAAAACAAAACTATTCACGTCGGCACAAATGCCCTGTCTTATTGTAATTATGTCTCTCAAATGTCACTGAATCAGAGACGTGACCAACTGCCTTGACCTACACTCTAGTTAAACTGCACTATCACTGCCAAAACCCTGCTTTAAAATTCCTTCGTTTTGCTAGTTCAGGGCATCTTTATTCTTTTTATATGGACCAAAAAGTGGTGTTGTCCATAGCTGCATGATAAAACACATACATGTGCGTGCACACACACACACACACACACACACGCACACACACACACACTTTAAAAATGAAAATATCAATCCATCATTTACAAGGAGTAAAAAGGAATGAGTATCTAACAGAAAACCTGCCCTGTAGTCTGAGATAGAGGGCTGTTCATTTGTCTAAACCAAAGACAACATCTCAAGGTAAAAGTCAGGAGTGACATCCAAAACATTAATAGACGGCACAACAGGTAAGACCTCCAACCCAGCAGAACAGAAACCAGTTACGCAGGGAGAATCCCACAGGTCTCCTCACGTGCCCGGGCACTACCCTTCTGTTGCTGCACAATACGCATGTTTGGGAGGCTCATGCCAGCTGAGGGAGGGGAGGAACACTTGGGGGTGAGGGAGGGTCTTGGGACCAACAGCTCTTGACCCACGAGTAGGAAGTATCTTATTGTTTTATCGACTGATACACCCTCACTGGTTCATAGTATCTGAATATCAACCCTGATACAAGACGCGATTCCATTAACCATCAGAACAAGGCTTCCAGACCAGAAAAGAGGAGATTCTAAGGAGTTGGAAGAATGTGTTGGTAACATACCTGTGGAAAAGTGGCATGTACGTTAACATGTGAGGAAGAAGTTATCATAATTGGGTCTGAACACAAAACCGTGAGGCCCCACCCATGGGCTGCATTTTATTAGCAGAGTTCCGGTCTCCGGCAAGGACCACCAGGGCAGGAGGAGCCCGAACAAGCAGTCGGGCCTGGGAAGTGGGGAACCCTGGTTGAGAGAAACTTACTGGATGCCAGATGGTTTGCATTGGGACACCCAGATTCCAGATCACGGAGCGTGATTAATGTTAAGTCCCATTAGATAACTGGTCTGGAATGAATTAAATATGCCTTGTCCAGATGGTTCAGGAATCCGGAGGAAGGCTGAGGCCTCAGATGTGGAGGTCAGTGGGGCACAGCTATGGCAGCTTGATGAAGGTAGGGTCTGAGATATGGTTTCACCATTTTTCCTCAGCCTGCAGGAATTAGTAGCAATTTTTTTCAAAAATGCACACCTGTCAGCCCCATCTCCCCAAAGGTATGATATTCATTCCATGACAGAAATTATCCAAAAGAATAGATACAGTAGTAAATAGGCTAAGGGATCATTCTGAGTCTCAGATGAGACCATTATAAAATGTCTACCCTGACACAGAGCAAATACCTTGGGATTGTCATGTAATAGACATAGTATTTTTGTCTAGATGACTAACAGAGAGGTTGTGTGTGTACGTGTATGTCTCTCAGACTGGTCACTTTTACCGCTGAGAAGTTCTGAATGTGTAATTGATTGAGTTAAATAATAATTTTTAAGATGCCATTGAGAGGAAGAGATGATCACATACGTGATGAAATATGCATATATTGGCAATTCGGCAATCCCTAATTGAGTAATTTCTAGGCTCCATGCCTGTACTTTATACTGCCGACATACATTAAACATGGCAAAACTGTCGGTATCACTAATTCTGGAGATAATGTGTGCAGTGTTGCATGCCATTCAACTGACAAACAATTGGCAGGTAGCTTTTATAATAGCAAGATGGATTCTTGTATGGGATGTGTTGATTGCTTATGTCAGTCCCTTTGAAATTTAACAGCAGTTGTAATTAGAGCTGTAAATCTCTTCTAACTATAATTAGATTACTATTTATACCCATTGTCATTTTTTTTAAACAGCCTGAGATGCTACTATGGAGCGAGAAAGGTGTGTTTGGTGGGGGGGGAGGGGGCGGGGGTGGCAATATGGTTTCTTTAAAACAAGAATCACTGTTAAGAATTAACTTCAGGCTGCTTTGTAAGTTTAAATAAAGTCCCAGGGAAAATATTTCAGAGCGATGGCTGCATGAATCTTTAACCTCCATGAAGGAAGTGTGTTCTCCAAAGAACAGATCTGGTCTTCTCATAGGCTTCTCTAAGCTGGACCTTGCAGTCCACAATAATACCCATCTAAATGCATGAGAACAAAATGAAGCCGGAGAATGTGTCACAGAAGACTGAATTCTACATTTTACATTTTATTAAATCTCAATTCCTTCTGAAAGCATTCTTTTGCTGACTGCGTAATCCAGTGAGACTATGGAATAATGCTGGAAATCTTCCGTTCATTTAGGATGCTGTGATGTTCCTGAAGGCAATGGACTGAGTTCTCCTCTCTTTATCGGCCCTTCTCAACCATTTTACAAGTGTTAAATAAAGCTTAGGGAGAAAACAGACTGGTTTCACATTCGGGGATATTTTTAAAACTAACCCTTAGACTTTATAATAACCAGTGACAATATTCTGAATCTGGGCAAGAAGTAAAAATAGTCATAACCTAACAGTTGGGTCGTACTGGGTTCCCATTTCCCCCCAAAGGGCTCTAAAAACCTGAGTACATTTTATCCTCTTAAATGAAACAAGATGATCAATAAATGCAGCCAACTTCAATCATGTGCTGCCCAGATCAAGATTTGCTCATTAAGTGATGGTAAAGCGGAGGAATGAATGCAATTAAGGGAGTAACCTCATGGCATGGAGAGGTGTGCTTCCTGGCACCTGACGCTGTGTGGCCTTCAGTAAGACATTTCATATTCTGACACCTTTTTTTTTAAGCATTTTATTTATTTATTTGCTAGAGAGAGAGCACAAACAGGGGGAGCAGCAGGCAGAGGGAGAGGGAGAAGCAGACTCCCCGCAGACTAGGGAGCCCGAAGCAGGGCTCAATCCCAGGACCCTGAGATCATGACCTGAGCTGAAGGCAAACGCTTAACTCCCTAAGCCCCAGTTGCCCCCATATTCTGGACAGTCCCCCCAGATGTCCCTATTTTGAAAATGAGGACATTATGCTAGATGATCTTTAGAGCATATTTTCACTCTAAAACCCGACAGTTACCTAAAGTCTTTGAACCTTGGCTTCCAGATTTATTATGTAGTAAAAGCATTTGAGCTATTTTTAGGAAAGTAAGCAGTTATGATAGGATTTCTCCATAGCTCAATAAGAGCAGAGGTTCCAAACACGGACAGGAAAAGAAATTAAATCATAAAAGTACTAGAAGAAAACACAAGGTATTTCTAATAATATAATCTTGGAAAATGGAAAGCCTTTCTAAGTATGGGATACAACCCAAAAGACTTGAAGGGAAAGCTGCCAAATGTTATAATATACAAAACCTGCATCCTCAGAGTGGATTGTGGAAATGTTCTTTCATAGAGTTGGCTTGATTTGGGAGAGGGATGTCACACATGGATTGTTCAAGTGTTTCAATTTGTTGCACTTAGACTCTCAGAAACATCTATCAATACAACCATCAGCTCTGAGATGTGTTCAATGCAATTAATTATCAATAAAAAAGAATCAACGTTCGTGAACGGCATACGTGTTTTAATACAAATTAGAATGATGATAAGAGTATCTGTATATTTTTATTATCACATGCTTGTGTTCTTATATACATAACTTTTCTTGAGTGAAAAAAATATGGGAGAGTTTCAGCTGGGACACTGGGAGTTAGTTCTGCATCAGAAAGTGATATATAAATATCATTCACCTTGTGTATCGTGATGGAAAAAAAATAGGTGGAGTGCCTCTATTTCAGCACATTATCCTGCATGAATTTGTTTAACATGAGGTAGAAAAATCTCACAAGATTTTTTTCAGCCCCATTCTAGGAGAAGGATGCTTTCTAGGTCGGTTTCTTTGGGCTTCATTTGGTGTTCACCCAGTTCAGAAGCTATGCATACAAACACACATTCCATTTTGCATGAGGCATATGTTCCTGGAAATGGTATCACCAACTGACCCAGCCCAATGTGGTGTCATGATAGGGTAAGCCCTAAAAGGATGTCTTTTGTCCAGCCACAGTTTCTCCCAGCTGTGGTTCATAGAACGGTAGGGAAATTCTTCCAGGCTTCAGTGGTATGAATGAAGCACTTTGTAACATCAGAGCACTTCCACCACTCCCTTATTGCTAGGTGATCTTCTCTGCTGGGTAACTGGCCATTTTTTGAAGGCATTTCAAGCTACTGAGAAACCTGCATTTTAATAACTACAATGCAAATCTGCTTGGGGTAGGTCCAGCACTATCACTTTTATCAACTTTTATGGATCACAACCATTTGCCAGAACACAAATAACTGGCAGAAGAGGCTCCAGCAAAATAAACAAAACCCACTGCAAAATATACTTAACTCAGAAAATCTTGGAGAGCACTGATTGAGAATGTTCAACAGGACTCAGAGACTGTTGGGGTAGAGGGGTCAGAAATACCTATGATGTAATGGGTATCCATCTGTACATAAGTATAGGTAAATTTTTATGTATATAGATGCTGTATATAAAATTTGTTTTACATACTTTTTTTTTTCTTAGAAACAAACACAGTAAGTTCATCGGATGTGTGGCAGTTAAAGACGTACTTCTTCAGTAAGAGCTAGAGAACTCTGACACTGAAGAACTGAGTATGGTATTTTGGAACGAATTACATGCAAACAGTAAACAGTTAACTTGAGCATAAAATAATTAACAGTACTCACAAACAATAAACAGCAGGTGGATGATTCTAATTATTTTTCTCCTAGGTTTAGGAAAATCCTTAAGCAGACATGTCTTAAAGAAGTGTTCTAATAGGATTATCCATGTCGACTGCATTCACTGTCCATGTTTCCATTAAAATGGTCTGAAGAGCCATGTAGAGATTACAGGTAGGAATACTTTTATCTAAGAACCTTTTTTTACAGCATCATGCCTACTGAGAATACCTAATACACATTATCACTATCTACGCTTTGACATTTACACATGGGTATCTAACAGGCACTGCAGTAGGGCCACATAGCAATTTAGCAAAACCAAAACAAATAAGCCCTATAACCACACCTAACCCTCCCAGTGCGTGACGCCACCATCCTCCCAGTGGCTGAAACCAGACAAGGAGCCACCTCTGGTTTATTGTTTCCCCACTATGTGATGTGTCAGCAAGTACAATGGATTCTGGCTTCAAATTATTGTATGAGACTCTTCATTTTTCTCTAACTGAGCTGCCAGCACCATGGGCTCAATCACCATCACCTCTTCCCCTAAGGACTCCGTGTGTCGCACACCTAGTCTTGCTTTTTCTCTTCCTGCCTTTGTGTGACCCGTTCTCCATAGAGCAGTTCAGTGGTCTAGGGAGCATAAATCAAATTACATCACTCCCCTGCCTAAAATCCACAGGGAGTTTCCCAAGCAGTTGTCACCAAATGTGAACTTCTCACGGCCTAAAGGGGACAGCACAAACCAAATCCAGACTACCTCTTTGATCCCACAGCATATGTTTGCCCTTAGTTTTTCATTGCTTTTTTTAAAGATTTTTTTTAATTTAAAATTTTTTTTTTTAAATTGATTCATTTGAGAGAGAGAGAGCAAGCAAGAGCATGAGCAGGTGGGGNACTACCTCTTTGATCCCACAGCATATGTTTGCCCTTAGTTTTTCATTGCTTTTTTAAAAGATTTTTTTAAATTTTAAATTTTTTTTTTAAATTGATTCATTTGAGAGAGAGAGAGCAAGCAAGAGCATGAGCAGGTGGGGAGAGGCAGAGGGAGAGGGAGAAGCAGGCTCCCCGCTGAGCAGAGAGCCCGATGTGGGGCTCAATCCCAGGACCCTGGGATCATGACCTGAGCTGAAGGCAGACGCTTAACAGACTGAACCATCTAGGTGCCCCACTCCTTAGTCTTAGTCTTAGTCAATGCTGTATATCAATGATATCTCAATAAAGCTAACCATGTTAGCCCATTTCTTTTACAAACTCCACTAGATTATTTTTAAACGTATTTGTATAAAGGGAAATATTACATCTAAATGGCCAAGACTTGCCACTACATTTTTAATCATTGCCACTCATCTCATCAGATCTTAGTCATTCTATTGTAACCTAACGGTTTTAGCAACACTAGAAATCTCACTTCTTAGTAGCTAATGATTGCTCTTATAATCCCAGTCTTATGAGAGTAATAGTTCAATACAAGACAGCAGGTAACTTACTGCTTCAAACCCACTGTATCTTTTAGGCTCGCAAGTATGGGGAAATTAAAAAAAAGAAAAGCAGAAGACAAAAGACTCAAGTGGTTTGATCAAAATCAACTTCTTGGTCCTAAGGAGAAAAAAAAGAAACGACTTCAAAAAAAAAAATTCACATAGATTAAGAAACTGGTTGGATACCCAATAGCTCTTAGCAAACATTCTTTTGATGAGTTAAGTGTAAATGAATCATAAACACATGGTCTAAGTTTCCCTCAAAGAGCACATAAGTTTAAAATGGAAGAAGCAATGCCTTTTGGAAAAATATATTATGGTTTCTACCACAACCCAAACATTTACATAATAGCTTGAGCTGTTTCACAATCTGAAAGGACATCTGGATTCATAAAACTCTATGAAGCTCTTTTCTTTTTTTCCAATAGTTAAGTGCTTCGCATTCACTTGGAATAGTTCAATATGCAAAATCTCTCATTTTATCATCAGAAGAAAGTCTCAAAATATCTTTGATATTTCAATAGAAATAGATATTTGATATTTCTAGCACATAAATTACTAAATATTTTATAAATATATGATGGGGAATGCCTGCTTCTTTATTCTAAAAAGGTAATACACACACACGTATGCGAGCAACTACCAGAGACGAATATCGGCCTTCAAAGGAGATGAACAGACAGACATGTGCCACTCCAAAACACTGGGCAGCGAAAAAAAATCATACCGAGAAAACATTAAGGGTAATTTGATAAAACACCAGATTTCAGAGTCTGGACAATCTTGTTTGAATTTGCAGCAGGTGTAAACGTGTATACCAAGCTTAGGAAAAAAGTCAAGTTTCACTGGGCTTAGATCACAAAATGCAAAAGATGGTCAGAAATGATTAATTTGCCATAAACAAATTTTCCATCATTTTTTTGAAAACTCTAATTATAACAGAAGTCCTTCTTTCCTACAGTGCTACAACTTCCTAGAGTTCCTAAGAAAGATCTGGTAACTTTAGGGGGGTGGGAGGGTAGGGATAGGGTGGATGGGTTATGGACACTGGGGAGGGTTTGTGCTATGGTGAATGCTGTGAAAGGTGTAAGCCTGATGATTCACAGACCTGTACCCCTGGGGCAAATAATAATAAAAAAGAAAAGAAAAGAAAAGAAAATGATCACCTTCTAAGAAACATCAATTGATGTCTTAAACAGTAATTTGTTAAAAGCAGCACATGGTTATCTGAAAGATAAAATAATATTTCAAAATGCTGGTGAAAAATGACTGTCAAACTAAAATTCTATAAGCAATTAAATATCACTCAAAAATAAAGTCAAAATAAAGATTAAAAAAAGATCTGGTAACTTTATAAGCCTGTGGTTCATCTCATTCTACTGAAACTCCATCCTGAGGCCAACCTGGTGGGAGCTCCTGGAGCGTGGAGCATCCCACTTTTGAGGGGACGACACCAAGAAGAGAAGATAGAGTCTGTCGCCTGCTGTCACTCATTCAAACACTCAGGACCCATTCTCATGCAATATTTGCTTTTGCTCGCTGTACCCCTACTTTTTTCCAAAACACTTTTTGGCCATTTCTATGTCCATTGCAAGACATGGCAGACCTTGAAATGTGGGAACAACAGAAGCTGTAATTATATTTATAGGCCTATCGGTCTCCCCATCGACTGAAATTCCCAGAAGGCAGGAGACCATTTTCTCTTGTTTGTCCCACTGCCCATTTTCCCGTGCCCATGGTGGGAAGATCATAAAGGGATTTTGAAAGTAACCTCAAATCAGCAAGCCATAGTAAGAGAATTAAATGTCTAATTGTGAATAGAGTCACATGGGAAAGGAGACAGATGCATTTGCTGCCCTACTTCCTACTTTCCTCTCTTTCTTTGCTCTCTAACATCAGAGCTGGAAATGGGCTTTCCCATACTGTCATCCTGTAAATCCCTGAACTTTATAGACAGATCCGTTCATGTATCCATGAGAGCTTAGGGTCTGGGCCTGCCACTCTGATTTTACTCTCATTTGTCAAGCAAGGAGCTTGAAATATCTATTTTAATGAATTCCTTGTCTCATGTCCATGGAGAAGCTTGAAGTTAATCCTACTGACAGTGTTATCCAGTAGGGTTTTATTCAAAAGATCTACATATTTGTCAAATTAAAGACTGCCTGTTAGATCATTTTTACTACTTAAATGTTAGCCCACAAACCAGAAGCTAGTCTCATTTTCGTGTGGAAGAAAGTAGATTTAATTTCATAATGAAAATCTATTTTCCCCCACAATCTGAATGCTGCTAAATGTCAAACCATAGTGGCATGGTGTCTAAAATGAAACTTCGTAATTCTGTTTTTTAAAAAAGCTGAATTTCAGAAGTCATAAAGTGTGGTAAAAAAAAGGGGGGGGGGACCAACAATTTGTAAAGCTAGGCTATACCGTTGGCACGTTCATGCTGACAATTTAGCAACTGCCAATGGAAATGGATTCCACGGTATATGAACCAAGATGAAGCTTCCACAAACAAATCTTTATTAGTTGATTGTGGACATATTTCTGTGTCTGCCTAACTTGGCTAACATGAACCATAAACATCCTCTCCCAGTGTATATACATGGAGAAATTAGCTCGCAAATAATGGATGCCATCTTTTAAACAGTTTTATTATTATACCACGTACAGGTTAGCCTTTAACCCTAACCAATCTTACTGTCTAATTATAATGGCATGTTTTAGGTGGAAAATTAATTTAAAATGTCAACAGGTTAATTAGTTAATTAGGGATTTTCCATAAGAGAACCTCAAGAAAAAAAATAATAAATATTAGTAAAATCAAAGAAATGATCATTTTTTTGGATGCTCTTTTTTTTTAAGCTTTAAAGTAATCTCTACACCCAAATGGGGCTCGAACTCATGACCCTGAGATCAAGAGTTAGATGCTCTACCGACAGAGCCAGCCAGGAGCCCCTGAAATGATCATTTTGAGGCCAAAATTCTAATAAATTTATTGGCATCAATTAAACATTCTTTTTTTCACTTTATTTATTAACTATTAGAAATCAAATAAGCATGCCAAGTTTACATCTGTAGGTATTAGTTCCAAGCAAAATATAACACAAAGAAATACAAGTTAAAATATACTTCAAGGAAAATAAAACGGAAATAGACATTTGATTTATGAATGATAGGAAACAGCGTGTCTAATGGACATAGGTACACCTTATTTAATTATAATCAGAAGGACCCATGCAAAAGTTCTCTGTTTTTCTTTTCTTAGTCTGACTTTCATGCTCTAGGATTTTTTAAGTGATAATTACAAGCTCTTTTACTTAACTAATTTGAATGGCTTCTTATCAGTACTCTGAGAAACTAGCTGTGGTCGTTAAATATTCAAATATGGATAAAATTTTTAAAACCACATCCTATCCCTTTTTTTGTCACTGTTTCTTACTCACATACTCCTTGGTCTGTTTGCTCTCCCCAGTGTTTTCTGCCCTTGCTGTCATCATTCCTCTCATCTCTTTATTTTGCAATCAGTGTCTTCGCAGGGACTTGTAAGTCACACCAAAGCTCTTTGGACATGGGACTTGGGAAATCAAAGCCATGAAATTTTAGCAATCAGTCAGGAACCTCATCTAAAAACTACAAATGAAATAAATGCCTAAATCTTAACTTTGAACTCTGAGACCAGAATCTTTAACTTCAAAAGGAGTAGGATACACTGACAACTAATTGAATCTGAAGAGTTCTCTGACCAGCAGAACATTCTGGTAAGGAGAGTGGCCATGTTGTTCCACTGAGACAAATGTAGTTCACCATGAAAGTTTCCAAAGTTCTTCCTCAACTTAGTCCTTGAAAAGTTTACACACACACACACACACACACACACACACACACACACGCAGGCACAAACATGGAGTCACACATTCAAAGTTAAAACAACACATTAGAAATTTGGAATTAAATTTTCTCCACATTCTTATGCCTGTGTCTGACTTCCTGGATAAGCATCTGCTTAGCGATGGGTACCCAGCTGTCCTACTCCACACAAACTAGATTCTAAGACAAAAAGCCTCTTGTAGGAGTTTTCAATCCAGAATGTAATCCGCCCTGCTGATCTCTCTCTCCCAGGATATACTAATTTGATCCAAGCATCTGAGCTCTAAGCAAAGCCAGGTAGAAGGCTTTGAAAGATAGCAAATCTCTCCCACAATACATATGCCTTTATTTTTCTAAACGTGACAAATTTTGGTTTATTGTCTAAAGCAATAAATAATTTCCCTTTATTACATAACACACCTTCAATTATTTTGTCTCTTCTTTCGGACACCAAAAGAAAAGGATATTAAGAGAGTTTTGTTTTGTGTTAGCAAATTAGAAAAAAAAAATCAGAAGTTCTACTCTACAGTAGGGGCCTATAATTGGAAATGTCACCATATGTTAGCACCCAAGCTACTTATGAACCTATCTGTTCAGTTAAAATGTCAGCTGTCTATTGGCTATGAAGATGCCATGCAAAGAATCACGTCCATTTCTCTGTTTCTAACAGTCTCCCAGGTGCATGGCAGAAATAAAGCTTTCCAAGGAAACCCACTGTTCCATGTTCCCCAAGTATTCTAGCAGCGAGGAGGATAAGGAACTTATCAAGTTACTGATATGTAACTCTGAAACTCTGTTGCATGAAGGTTCTTTTAATAGCTCTCAAAGTACAGGCATCTGAGTGGCTAAGTCAGCTAAGGAGCTGCCTCAGCTCAGGTCATGATCCGGGGGTCCTGGGATCGAGCCCTGCATCGGGCTCCCTGCTCAGCACGGAGCCTGCTTCTCCCCCTCCCTCTGCCTGCTGCTCCCCTTGCTTGTGCTCTCTCTGTCAAATAAATAAGTAAAATCTTAAAAAAAAAAATAGTTCTCAAAATAATATGGGTATCATTTCCTTCAAAGATTTTTCTAAGGCTGGATTTTAGTTTCTCATGGCCTCTAGATGATGCTAAGATATGTTAAACCAGGTGGGATTCACCCAGTCTATTACATCAGAAAGTCCTTGGCATCAACTTAAAACAATCAGTTGACTCTAACCTCTTATACCTAGTAGCATAAAATAAAACAAAGAACACCACAAATCCACCCAAAACCCAAAAAACACACCCCAAAACCCTCATCAACTGAAGCAGAGTATTACTGGGTTTTTTTTCCATCCTGATGGTGATGGTTTAGTTGACACTCTCTAATAAAACACAATTTCTCAAAATGCAGAGTTTAGTAGTTGTTTTGGAGTCAAAATTAGAGGTGTACATGATCCTGTTTTACTCCTCAAGGGGAAAAATTAAAACTCTGTTCCAGTTAGTGGCAATCCAATAAAAACAGTGGGGGTAGAGTCGGGTAAGATACAGAAACCATGAGTGAGTGCCTCTCATGTGACAAAAACAAAAAAAAAAAGATACAGAAACCATGAGTGAGCGCCTCTCATGTGACACACAGTGATTTTGGGGTCAGCATAAACTCTGGACCCTTTATAAAACTCGTGAAAGTAATTAAGAATGTTAAAATATGTTAATCATTAATAAATAGTCATAGACCATTAGGACTGAGTATTGTATATTTATTTTACATTATCATTATTCTGTTCAAGCAAATCTTCGTGAAGAAATATTCCCTTTCTCCTTTTACTTATGTATAAGACATCTGCACATAATGAACAAATCTGTCACATAATAATATATCAGATAATCACTTAGAACCCATGAGGCATATTTGTATTAACTCCGATTCCAATTTCACAATAGTTAATGAACACTATTTATAAGCAAAAAAAATAAGAAGGTGTGTAAGGTGATCCTCACACCCCAGACCTGGGTTGTCTCTGTAATAAACTGAGACTCTCAATGTCCTGACTCACTTACTCTGGTAGAGGCCAGGGCAAATCCAACAGTTAGATGCTGTGAGGAGATAAAAAGAAGAAAATTGCCTCCAGCCTCCAATATCATGAATAATATTTTACATTCTGCTGACAAAATAAGAGGCCAACTGAAGTCGGTAGTGTATCTATATCTGTTCAGAAAACATCCCTCACAGGACTGTAGTTCCCATGTCAAGAGTATTTGAGACGGCGGAGTGACTTAAGGTATGTAACGCACTTAGAACAAAGCTTGGCTTCATATATGATGAGACCTCAATAAAAGTTACCTTTTTTATTACAATAACAAGGCAGAGCCTACACATCATTTCACTGAAAGCAATTCATATTCGCAGTAAAGGTCGGAACAGCACCATGGAACTAAGAACCTAGGAGAAATGTCGAGGAGTATTGTTGGAGCATTTTTAATACACAGGTCTCCCTCAGGAGCCTAACTTAATAAATAAGGGTACAACAGTCCAGCTCTTAACTCTGTCAGAGTCCATCATAAGACATTACTTTCATATCACACATGACAGTTCACTCGTGTATAAAGACTCCTGGCCCCAAAGGACAGCAGTCTGAGAGAATAGTCAGAAAGAACACATACCCTGTTGACCTTCTGCTATATAACAATTCAGTGTGGGTCAGAAAGAAGGAATAGAATTTTCATGCAGACTTTATGAAGTGAACTTATCTTGAACCCATGGAAATTTCTGAATTTCATTTCCAGAACCACAGCATAACAATAGTCCTTTAAGAATTTTCATTAACCATCGAGCCTGTGTCCTTTTACAGCAGTTATTGGTGTGCTATTTATGACGATCAGCTGACATCAGAAAATGCCCTCCACTGGAGCTGGTTGACCTTGATTTAAAAAGCAAAAACCAAAATGCTGCAGAGAACGTCCCCAGAGCTCAGTTCAGCCATACCGTTGCTTTGACTTTAAGTTCAGAGATTGCGGCCAAAGCAAAGACAGAGTTATGTTAGCACCTTTTCAGGAAGCGGTTCCTATTTGACTCTGGACCTAGGTTTTTACTCCTGAGACAGTTCAAAAAACCTTTGCTCACCATCATTTTCAACCTAACAAATTACAGTCTAAACCTTAAAAGTAAAACGCAACACCCTGAACATTCTAGTCCTCCCTTCCCTCTCACTAAGGAGATAAGAGAGAGACTACTTGACATAGTAGAAAAAGGAAGGAGGCATAAAGTGATATTTTATAACACCTAACATCTGCAGAAACCATGACAGGCACATGCAAATATTACTATATAAAACTCTCTAAAACAATCTCTTAAAGGTAGATAGCACCAACCTTCTCTTAGAAATCAGAAAACTGAGGCTCAATGAGATTAAGTAACACGCATAATGTCACAGAGTTAGTTAGTGGCTGAAGTACCGGGTTGAGACGGAAAAAAAAAAAAAAATGGAGCATCTGCTCCAAGTTCTTCCACTGAGGAACCGTGTCTTGGGGAAGCCAAATCATCCCTCTGGGCCTATTTCCTCACCTTTAAAGTGAGGAGCTTTGGCACAAAGACTCGGCGGTGGTCCCCATGACCAAGCCAGTGTATGATCCTCTCTCCTGGAGTGTGGGCAGGACTAGAGATTTCTAATCCATAGAGTACAGTAAGACTGACAAGATGTATGTGACTCTCTTACATGAGATTATAATGACCCATCTTGTGAAGAGACTCTCTGGTTTTGAAGAAGCAAGCTGAGGTGTGAGTGGCCTCGAACAGAAGGCCACACACGAAGGGTCTGAGAGCAGTCTCTGGGCGCCAGCTAGCAAAAAGGCAAGACCCCTGGTAACCTGTGAAGAACTGAAGGTTACCAATGACCAGATAAGCTTACAACTGGAGTCTTCCCTATATTATCTCGCATAACAAATTGTGGCGATACTGGGCAGATTTCGGGGTTGGTTGATTAATCAGCTCAACATTATCAAAGACTTTATCTGCCCCAACTTTTTACCTTCAGTCAACTCCCACAGTGTTTACAAAATCACACCAGAAATTCCAGGCTTCACATCCAAGCAAAAGATGGACCACTTCTTTCTTATATCCCTTTTAAGAGTAAACCTTTGCCAAACTCACTCGCATGAAGAAACCCCTCACATTTTAGTGACCAGATCTGGGTTATATGTCCCCCTTTAAACCAATTATTGTCAAGGGAATTGGGCCAAACAGCCATATCTGTTTATACCAATCAGGATTTACCCCTGGATTTGAGGAGAATAGGTCACGTTTCACTGAGTCATAAGGGGGAGGCTTGGACACCCTAACATCACTGGGGTTTGCCAGTCAGAAGGAAGAAATAAGAAGTGGTTTAGCGGAGGCAGCAGTGGGGTGTGTCACAATAACAAAAGTCCCTCTGGCTTTGACATTTTATGATCCTATGAATAATCCAGGTGGAAAACTACTTGTTCAACTGGTGTTTTCAAATACCTCTTGGGTAGGCACTTTAGGCTCCACTCGGTATACAGGGGTGATTGAGACAAAAATAGTCCCTTTCTCAGAATATACAGTTCAGTGGGGAAGATATAAGTAAATAGGCAATTTCAAAGCAAGAGGGGTAAGCTCTGAGAGCGTCCTCAGGTGCAGGCTGATTTCCTAAAGGAAGTATAAGTGAACGTCCAGAGAATTCTTAGTGGTGACTTTGGTGATATGGGGAGAAGAAAGTGTTATGTATGCCCGTGCCCTTCATATCTTCCAGGAAACGAGACGGAAATGTAAACTACCCAGAATGTCTCCGTGTAACTGATACCCGAGAACGGTACCATCCCATACACAAGCCAATCGCATATGTGGCTATTGAAATTTAAGGATCAATTAATTAAAATTAAAATTAAATAAAAACAAAGTTTTGGTCCTCCAGCTGCACTCTCCGTATTTTTATGTGCTCAGTAGGCATACGTGGGTGGTGGCTACCGGACGGCAGCACAGATCCAGAACATTCCCATCACCACAGGAAGTTGTATTGGACAGCACTTGCCCTACAGCTTCAAGAAAAGCTCAAAAAAGCTTCAACAAAATTTAGAAGCACCGCATCTCCGACACGCTCCTACTGCAGTCATTATTCTACGACGCTGGAGTTGTGCGTATTTTCCCATCTCCCCCACAAAGAACTCTTAAACCCAGTGATGACTTCCATGACAGATTTTTGTCCTTCTGAGGGCCCTAGTCACCATCAAGACTTTTCTACCAGATTAAAAAAAAAAAAAACCACACACACACACACACACACACGCCCCCCAAAAAAACCCTGGCAGAGTAAAATAAGTGTTAATGGGCACTCAAAGAACAAACAAGAAGGGCTATGGTGACAAGGCAGGAGAACAACCCAAGGAATCACGGTGAAGAGAAAATCCTGAGTTCTTGGATGGGCTTCCCTTGCAGAAATACTTCTGGCCACTCCACTGGTGAGTTACACATAGGGGGCAGTTTGACGGTTCATGGTTGAGACCCTACTTTGGTGAAGAAAGGTCATCTACTGGCTTCTTTGCTCTCCAATATTTGGAAGGAGAAACCTCACTTACAGATAGCTGACCACACTGACAGAGATCATAGGTCGTGGGGGGGGGTGCAGTTGTTGCTTCTCATCTAAATTAGGCCATTTCAGTTAAGACATGGAGTACAAAAGACACGCTGGTTCGAGGACTCAGATGGTAGGGAATGAATGATTTCAAGGCTTGGTGATGTCTCCATCCACTCTAATTCGGGTTTGCTATGAAATACCATTGGATTTGTTTACATTTGGGAAATTGCAAAGAGATATAGCACACTCTCTCATCATCCCCTTCGGTGACCCAGAGTGGGATACAATAGAATTAAAGAATCCTACAAACGCGTCTCCACAGCCCCTTAGCTCCACATAATGCTGCCAACTGAAATGAAGATGCAAATAAGAAAGATTAAAAAGTGACAATACCTTTTGGTCAGAGAACCCAGCAATCCTAACAACCCAAGGCCGATGACAAGTGTTAAAGGAAAGTCATAAAATTCATGCAGGAAGTGGGCAAAGGATGAGGAAGCAGAGCTGTGGAAATGGGACATAGGACGCGGCGGGCAGGCCCTAATGGAAGTTTCCAGTACCCACCTGCAAGGCCTCTGGCCTGGGGCAGCCAGCGAGGCAGGCAGAGCGCCTCAAAGACAAGGAGCGTGCGCAAGAGAGAAACAAGTGAGTAAGCAGACCGTAACCAGGCAGAGGGAATAAAATGGCCTGTTACCCACTTCACTCACCAAAACCTCAGGAGTTCCCGTTAATATCTAATGCGTGGATATGTCAGATACAAATATGGAAAGAAGAAAAACAAAACAGAAAGCCCTATTTATTTTAATTCATTTGACTTTACTTGCCGGGGACTCGAAATAACACCAGGAGGAGAAAATAACCACTCATAACCTTCTGGATCACGCTGGCATCCCCGATGCTCCGTGGCTCCTGCAGCCCCCAGAATCGGAGAAAACCCACTCGGGCTGCAGGGAAGGCGATCTAGGAGGTCAGAGACCCCCCGGCTTGTAAAGGGCTCTGCCCCTGGACGCTTCACCCCTCTCCCTGCATTTTTCTCCTCTCTCAGTGAACCTAGCCGACCCTTGTCCTATCTTGGAGGATATATCTTTACTAGAATTGGGAAAAGCTGAACAATAAACTGAAATCCTAACAGGGACAGCGGTGAGAGCTGCCAGGGCGCCGTCAAAAGCGACAGCGCTCTGAAGCTGGGAGGAGCCCAGGGGTGGGTTTGCTTTGGCCGGCATTCCAGCTACAGGCTGCCTGAGGTCGCCGACTACATTTCTGTCAACGGAAAGCAACTATTATAACAAAACCCATGTTGATCAGGAAGTGTGACCACGGCGAGGGACGCAGAGGAAGTGCTGTTTTCGTAATGCATTCTGAAAACGTGTCCCGAGCCCATCGGGACGATTGGAAAATCCCCATTCCATCCATGCAGCCACCTGCAGACCCCAGACGGGGCAGGGGGCGGGCGGGGCTGCTGGCGGGACTGGGCTTCTTGTGGGGACACGGACATCCCCAAAGCTGCTTCTGAGTTTGGGTGTGGTCAGCACTCCCTTCTTGTCGCCTTCGGAGTTTTCTCTCTCTTATGTTTTCAGTTTTGTTTTTGTTTTGTTTTGTTGCTGATGTAGGTTTCCCCTTTACAGTTCTGGCATCGGACGGGTCCCTGGCTTTGGGCGACATGTGTGAGGACCCATGTGATCAGATGCTGATAAAGCTAACGTACACAAAGCTAAAGGAAGCAAGTCTCCCTGAACCCAGCCTATCTTCCTCCTGCTTCTGGGACATTCCCTGACATCCGAGCTGCCAAGCTGGGGCCGCTCCGCACGTGTGACCCTCAACCACCCCACCTCCTTCCTCCGCGGCTGCCCACACCACACTGCCCGGGGTGGGGGGTGCCCACGAGCGGGACTGAACGCATAGGGTTGTCCTTGCCCTTGGGGTCACCCTGACATAAAGCATCCCATCCACACAGGGTCACAAGCTGAGCAGAGTCACTGAAGAACTTAAACCAGCACCATTTCAGGGCTTTCCATGTGTACCCTACCTCCATCCTTAAACAGCATCGGGCTGTTGATTATTTCCTGTCTTTTGCAGATGTAGACCCCGAGGCTCACAGACTCTACATGACTTGCCCGGACTTACACAGCCAATATCCTACACAGAGGCAGCATTTGGGTTTGGGGGTCACATTCTAGAAGTGTAGACATTCCTGTTCTTTAGAGCTTCTCATACTTTACTGTACATATGAATCATAAGGGTCCTTTTTTCTTTAAAGATTTATTTATTTGCGGGGGAGGGGCAGAGGGAGAGAAGGGAATCCCAAGCAGATTTCCCTCCAAGCTTGGAGCCCAGTGCTGGGCTGGGCCCCACGACCCCAAGATCATGACCCGAGCCAAGATCAAGAGTCAGACGCTCAAGCGACTGAGCCACCCAGGCACCCCTCGCTGAAGGGTCTTTTTCAAATGCAGACTCAGGGAACTGGGAACAAGAATTTTCATTTATAACCTTCTTCTAGGTGTGGCTGGGTGGTCTTTAGATCTTTGGATGCCAGAGCTTTAAAGAAACTACAAATTCAGCAGAAGGCTGAGTACCCAGTGGGTAAGAAATGCCCACTAATTATTTGAGAACCAAAAGTACAAAGATCTATATAAAGGAACCCCTCTTAACTCTCCAGGGAAGTTGGTCTCCAGGGAAGTTGGTCCCATCGCAACCTGCTTTCTGGTCACCCTGACATCAAAACGATGTCCTAAGAACGAGGGCAGAAACCTAACAGTAGAGAGTCTATTTTCATGTTGCTCTAATGTGAATGCTACCACCCAGAGAATGTTCCAAAATAAAATGTACAAATCATTGAAATAACATGGACTGTTGTAATAGCAAGGTCAGTAGACAGCAACCTACAAGAAAAAAACGTAACCATTCGACTGGTTTGTCTGCAAAGAAGCAGTAATTCCCACCTCTAATCAGAGGCACATTCCCATCTCTAACACTGAAGTGTAACATGTAAAAGCAAGAGTTTTTGAGCCAGATTCCCTTGGATTGGATCTTGTGCTCAACCATTAATTAACTGGTCGACTTAGAAGACAGTAATTAACTTTTGATGCTTCGGATTCCTCACCCACAAATGGGAAGAATAACAGTATTTTCCTCAAGAGCTGTTACTAGAACCTGCAAGATGACATATTTAAACCATGTAAGACATACAACATTTTAAGCTCTCTCAACAGATGTCAGATGGGTCAAAGCGTCAAATGTCCAAGTGGGAAAAAAAATCAATTACGCTCACTTTATTTTAACAGGAAATTTTGACACATGTTAATGCTATTGTTATTGTATAGCTCAGTCACCTTGCAGGGAATGAATTCCTCACCCAGGTCTAAGAAGGTGAGAATCCCAAGGCCAGCTTTGGTGTTGAATGCTGCTTTCCCTCTTCCTGAGAACACAGGACATTCACAAAGAACAAGAACTTTTCTTTTGGCTCGAGCAATAGGGAAACAAAGCAGCAACCTTCCTGTAAGAACAAGACCACCTCCATAACTACGGTAAAAACAGCAGCATTGATAAGCCACCAACTGTATGTACAAAAACATGGCCTAAAGTCTTTTAGGGAGCACAAACAATGTCATCTCAACCCTGTCTTCTCTTGTCCTCCAAGGGCCCATGCTCACTTCCTGTATCTGGCATAGAGTTAGGCCCTCTTCAGAAGAATGCTATAAAGATAATTACATGCATGTGGTCAATGTTTAGAACCAAGGAAAGCCTTGAAAATATGAATGTTTATCTTCTTCACTGGAATCTAAAATACCAAAGAGATGCAAAAACATACTCATTTATCCAATTCTTTTCCCCAAGGAAAGACACACGGAGGAAATGGAGATGGTGTCCACAGAAAAATGTGCGCTATGAGGGAATCGCTAAGCTCAAAAAAAGGCGGGGGGCAGACAAAACCAGCTTATTGCTCTACTGTCCAGCATTACTCGATGAGATTACCACCATGATGGAAGATGTGGTCCTAACCCAGGCAGCCGAGGGAGCCGAACTCAAGTATTGCTGGGCGTTTTTCACTCTTTCCCCCTTAAACACAGTCCCGTCAGTCTTAGAGCGTCAAAGGACGCACAAAATGTCACTACCAAGCTTTGTGATAAGGACTGAACCAGACCACGAGGCAGAGGGAAATGTTTAAATGCCAGCCAGTCTTCAAACTCTTCCCTTAAAAGATTTCTTCTGCAGACCTAGCTTAGTCTACAATAGGGAAATGCTGCCATCCCAGTGTCCTAACTTCAGCTAGAATCTTCTATCAGGCTTCCCGTTGACATGGCAACTAATTTATTGCAGGGGGGTGACAGGTATAATGATTCAAGTGCACTGAAACTCTTATCCAGGTGTCTCTTACACAGGTGGGGTTGCTTCTACAGAAACTCTTACACAGGTGGGGTTTCACTGAGTTTATCTAGAGCTTGTGCTGGGTGATCCCAATCCTGAAGTGAGCACAGGACTGGTCTAATGGGAAAGAGGGGGAGCGGTGCCTTTTCCGTCCCCATTTGATCCATGGCCTTGTCCTCAAAGCTGCCAACTGGCACGGGTCTGGTGGCTGTCCCCAGCCAGCGTGGTGGTGGAAGCGGACACGTGTGCCAAGGCATTTCACTGCAACTAGGTCAATCGGCTTTGCTCACAACCAACGTTAGTTAAATATGAATCACTGCACCCGCCGTGAAAGAGTCCCAGTTTATAAGAACTTAATCTTTCAGAAGGGTTCGTTTCCTGCATTCATAATTTGTTTCTTCCAGTTCTGAAGGCAAAGAGGAAGTAGAAACAGAAAAGGCAGATGATTCCACTGGGGCGAAGCACAGCAAATATCCCCTTTTTTGCTCAGCGCTCACCAGAGCTTCATGAGTTTTCAGTTTCAAGCTCAATTTAACTGAGCCTTTTGGACTCTGAGTTTCATTTACTCCAGGCCAAACAAAACTTCCCCATGGCAGGGGGAAAAAAGAAAAAAAAAAAAAAGAAGGAAGGAAGGAAGAAAGGAAAGAAGGAAGGAAGGAAGGAAAGAAAAGGAAGAAAGAAAAGACAGAAAGAAAAGACAGAAAGAAAATGAAAGAGAAAAAATAAATTCTCAGAGTGAAGGAAAAAAGGCCAAAGACTTCTGAACATGAAGAAGGCTCTAGAAAACAATGTCTTTCTGCAACATGAATCTGAAAACATACTGGATTGATTAAATGCAAAATGAATTTCTAAAGCTCTTTGGCTTCACTACCTTGTACCAAAGCATTAATAAGACCCCTTTCACATTACGGTCACTAACTCTTCTCCCTTCTTTCTCTCTAATTCTCTTCAAATTACTAATCTCGTAACTACATCTGCTAGCCCCCGAACAATGCCAGTCTCAGGCACAATGTATTAATCCCTCCAAACATTATCTGGGAGCAGGCCCATTTACCAACTGCAACTCGCTCAAAGAATTACTAACGTATCCCAAGGAAGAGGAATGAATAGAATGAGGGTGGAAGCAAACCATAAGGGCTCCGAAAGGTTCAGTTCAGGAGACTAAAATCCAAAGGCAGGGACTGCAGGCCAAGAAGCAAACACAATGGGCACAGTTCTTCCCTCTGTTTACACAAAGCTCCCATTCACTCTCCTGAAGGGCTCAGAAGAGAGCCCCAAGGTGTAATGTGTTTGCTGGTATGGTCGGTATGCGCTGACCACCTTTTCCTAAACACACACTCAAACACATTCAAGTGTTTGTGACACGGTCCTCTCCAGTAGGTGACCTGAATTTTAGGTGAACAAGGAATCTAAAAGTATTTTGAGAATAAAGAGCAAACCGTAATTGTGAGTGGGTTTGCTCTTTCATGGGAAGCAAAGTATCCTAAACTTCTGGGTGAGCATCTTACATTTTGCCAAAAGACGTTTCCCGTTCAGCCAGGTTCCGTCCTATGTGTGTTCCCTGCCCCATTCAACACAAACAATGGGACGGCTGGGTCAGAAGCAGAGAATTTTCTTAAGTTCAAAGGGCACGCACCACGTGTCTGGATCAAACGGTCCTAGAGCTTGGGCAACAGTCCATATCTTGCCAGGTTTAATTGGCTAATAAGGACTCTATTGTTTCCAGCTATCAATGCACCATACAAAATACACAATGCTCCCTTCAGGTACAAGTCGAAGAGTCCACAGGAGTAAAAAGTAACCTGGAAGCTTAACATGAGTTTCAATAAAGAGAAAAACCAACTTTACTCTGAAGGACAGAGGAAGAAAAGAATTTTAAAAAAGCAAGATCGGATGGCAAATCCACAAACATAATTCAATTCAGGAAAGTCAAATGACGAAAGCTATGAACAAAATAATAGAAGAAAAGTAATTTTCTGAAGACTAAAGAAAATTCTAAAAGAAGATTCTGCTTTTCACAGGGTTTTTGTTGATTAATTTTGTTACGTTTAACTCTGGCAAAACCTATGGAAAGGGTGTAACTGCCAAGCCTATCAAATGCAAAGCCTACGGACAGTATAGATCTCTTTTCATTGATGCTAACTGACTACTCTTCTATTGTTGACCCATTAAACACAGACATATTCTTTCTCATTGTCTTCAGTTGTCAGAACCGTGTAATAAGATATGATCTATTTTGTGATGTTTTTAGTAGAAAATACTCAGCAAAGGCTTAACATTTACAAGGTGATTATGCAAATCAAGAAAAAAGAAACTTACCAGAGGGAAGAAGCAACAATGAATGATAACAATTTCAAAACTACACACTTTCTTAATTTATAACCAACTGGAACAGCTACAAAAAGACTGTAAAATCTCTCCAATCTTAAGGTTAAAAACAGTGTCAGCAATGAACCTCAAGAACGTAGGTGTATTGCCTCGTTTTCATGGAATGAGGCTTCCAGACCACTCAAGTTCCATTTTAGCCCATTTTAGAACACTCACAACTTCCTTTGTGAGCTGTTAGTTGGCGATTCTCAAAGTGTGAACCCAGGAAGAGCAACATTAACATCACCTGGGAACTTACGACAAACGCAAATTATCACACACCCCTCCTCTCCCCCCACTGAATGAGAGACTCCAGAGTCTTAGCCGGGCAGTCTGTGTTAACCGAACCTTAGGGCCATGCTGAGATACACTCAAGTTTGAGAACCACTGATTCAAGCCAGAACCATGGAAACTCCACAAGCTAAGAAATATGAACAAAGCCAAAGGGGGAACAGAACAACCTGAGTTAAGAAAGATGGGAAGAAAAAATTAAATTGTTAGGAAAACTATGAAAGGTAGAGAACAGAAAATTCACATTTTATGAAAAAAAGAGACCACCAAATCCCTGACCTCATTTCTATGACCTCAGTTGCATTAGGTTACTTAATCAGTTTTGAAGATATAAAAATTCAGTTATTTTTTTTTCCTTAGGGAAAAAATAATGCATTTTTTCCTCTGTTAACACAACCTGAATAACATTAAGATTCTAAATTACTATGGCCAGAGATTTATTTTTAAGTCAACTGCTGTGAATAAGAGCATTTTTGTTATTTGATTCTATGAACCAGATTGTTTAAAATAATATACATATCCTGCATTCTTAGAAAAAAAAATGTACATCTACATATATCAAGGAACCTTCAGACTGGTAAGATGGATTACGAATAGCATAGCGAGCTCTCAGCTTTCTCTATCATGATATAGCTTTAGAAGTGCTAGAAAGCTTTCCTCCAGGCTTAGTGTTTGAGGACAACAATACATACAGCAAGAGCAGAGGTGAGTCACTCCAAATTGCACCTGAGAATCGAGCACTCAACCGCCATCTTCTCAGAGCAGGGAGGCCCCATTCACTCATGGGCCTGGTGCCCCAGATAACCCACTCTGCCCCAGTGCCACTGCATTCAGTTCCCGATTCCCCCATTCCCTAGCAATCCTCTCATTAGTCATACAGTGCTTCTCTGCTTAATTCAATTACTCTATGGATTGTTAAGAATACACATACGAAGAATACGTGGTGGCCAAGGCACAAATATGTCCAGTGATAAAGCTTGAGATTCATATTGTCCATTACCCCATCTTCATCTCACCAGGGAGGACAACACTTTGTGGTACAGTTCTGATCCCTTGGCTTTGGGGGCCACCGGGCACAAATTTTAAAAGCTACATGGGCTGAAGCATAAAGAGACAGGAGCCATATGGTACAGTACTTAGAAGGTCTTCAGGTTTCCACTTGGCTATCATTACCTCTGAAAAGCTTTCCCTCATCCCACAAATCTGCTATCAATAGTCTTCCTATATGGTCCCAAGGTGGACACCACTTTGGATTAGCCTCACTGTGACCTCAACTATACTGTAAGCAATTTCAGCACCAGGTTGTACTTACAACATTGTGGATACCACTGGCCCCAATCACAAGACCCTTGCTCACATTAAGTGAATAAGTGCATAAGTATATAAATGCATCGTACGCTAAACTCCAGTTCAGAAAACTTTAAAATTAGACTTATTGAGGCAATTTAACGTGATAGCAAAATTTTAAACGTTTTCCTAAGTGAATGTATCATTTGACATTATGATCAGCAATGTACAATATTGCCAGTTGCTCCCTATCAGCATGGTATTTTCAATCTTTTTCATCTCAGTAGTCCCAGAGTACGTGTAGAGGTATCTCATCATAGTTCCAATTTGCATTTCACTACTGACTGATCATACAAAGTATCTCGTGTTTACTGACGGTTCATATATCTTTGGTGAAGTATTTAATTCTTTTGCTTGTTTTGTTCTAGTTGGTTGTTAGATTTTTAGTTACTGAATTCTAACTACTCTTTATATACTCTGGATTCATGCCCTCTGGCAGATAAATGTTTTTCAAATATTTTCTCCCATTGTGTGGCTGGCATTTTCATCTCCTTAATGGTGTACTTTGGAGAGTAAAACTTAATTTGATGAAGTTCAGCTCACCCTGTTTTTTGTTTTGTTTTGTGTTGTTTTATGGCACATGCTCTTTGTGTAAGATCTAAGAAATCTTGTATATATCCCAGGTCACAAAGATCTCCTTCTAGAAGTTTTATGGTTCTAGTTATTACATTTAAGATTTTATGCCTTTATTTGAGAGACAGAGAGTGAGAGAGAGCATGAGAGGGGAGAAGGTCAGAGGGAGAAGCAGACTCTCCGTGGGGCTGGGAGCCCGATGCGGGACTCAGTCCTGAGACTCCAGGATCATGACCAGGGCCCAAGACAGTCGCTTAACTAACTGAACCACTCAGGCACCCCTAGTTCTTACACTTAAATCTATGATTCTTTTCTGTGTTCTAAAAAATCTTTAACTCAAGGTCATGTAATTTTTTTCCTGATTTCTCCCAGTAGTGTATAGTTTTGGCACATATGTTTAGCTCTGATCCATATTGAGTTTTAGTATATAGTGGGAGGTAGGGTTTGAGGTTCATTTTCCCCCACGGATGCACATTTTGTTCCGGCACCATTTAATGAAAAGACTCTTTTCTATCAAATCAACTTGACAATCGAGTGTATATGTGGTGATCTGTCTCTGGATTCTCTGTTTTATTCATCTGTATATAAATCATTATACCATCTTAATTTTTGTGGGTTCTTAGCAATTCTTGAAATCAAGTAGTTTAAGCCCTTCAGTTTTGTTTTTTTGTTTTGTTTCCCCTATTGTTTTGGTTATGCTGGGCCCTTTGAATTTTTATGTAAATTGTAGAGTCAGCTTGTCAATTTCTACAAAAAGCTAGTGGAGATATTTTTTGCTAGAATTTCACTGAATTGATAAATCAATTTGTGAAGAATTGGCACCTTAAGGGCACTTGGGTGGCTCAGTCGGTTAAGCATCCGCCTCTCAGTTTCAACTCAGGTCATGATCTTACAGGTCGTGAGATCTAGCCTGATGTGGGGCTCTCCTTCAAAAAGAGAGTCTGCTTGAAGATTCTCTCTGTACTCCCCCCGCTCTCAAATAAATAAAATAAATCTTTAAAAAGAAAGAATTGACGTCTTAAAAACACTGAATCTTCTGATCTGGAAACATGCTTTATCTCTCTACTCAGAAAATCATTAATTTTTCTCATCAAAGTTTTATTGTTGTCAGTGTAACAGGTTTTTTCAGTTCTAGTTCCTCTATTTTGTACACTGTAAATGGTGTTATCTTTTTAACTTCAAAAATTATTCCCTGCTAATATAAAGAAATGAAATCACTTTTGTATATTGACGTTATACCCTGCAACCTTACTAAACTTACTATTTTAGTAATTTTATTGTTCTCTAAATAAGTGGTCATTTTGTCTAAGATATTGAGACTTTTAGTTTTACTCTAGATTATTTTTTATTAGTGTTTGGATGGTCTTTGCCTATCCTTTTACTTTTAACCCAGCTATATTTATATTTAAGGTGGGTTTCTTGTAGACAGCATAATGTAGGGAGTTGCTTGTTTCTCTATCCCCAAACTGGACGTTTTAAACCATTTATATGTAACAGGGTTATCAATATAGTTTAAGGTAAATCTACCACGTTACTATTTGCCTTCAACCTGTGCCATATATTGTTTCTTTTTTCTGTGTTCTTTTGGTTTAATTGAATTATTATTCCATTTTATCTCCTCTATTAAATTATTAAATCCATTGCTTTAATTTTGAGAGACTGCTTGAGTACTTACAATATACATCTTTATCATAAACTACCTTAATTTTTTTAAACATTTATTTATTTATTTTACAGAGAGAGAGAAAGAATGCAGGGGGAGGGTCAGAGAGAGTCTTAACCAAACTCCCATCATGAGGCTCAGTCTCACAACCCTGAGACATGACCTAAACCTGAACCAAGAGTCAGACATTTAATGAACTGCACCACCCAGGACCCCAATCATAATCTAACTTAAAACATTACATCACTAACACACAACTTAAAAACCTTATAACAATACAGTCTATTTCAACCCGCTGCCATTCTTTCAGTTAAAGATCCTATAATAGACTGTGATCACTTTTGCTCTAGACGGTATTTTTATTTATTTATGTTTTTTGGTTTTTTTAAGATTATTTATTTCTTTTAGAGAGAAAGAGAGCAAGCACGTGGGGGGAGGGGCAGAGGAAGACAGAATCCTGAAACAGACTCCCCACTGAGTGCAGAACCTGACACAGGGATCATGACCTAAACTGAAATTAAGAGCCAGCTGCTTAACTGACTGAGCCACCCAGGTGCCCCTCTGGACAGTATTTTTTTTTTTAATTTATAAATGAGGAAAATGTCTTTCATAGCTACCTACATATTTACCATCCTTGATTTTCTTATTTGTATAGATATAAGTTTTTATTTAATGTCAAGTTCTTCAGTGAAAAGAAATTCCTCCAGCATTTCTTGTAATGCTGCTCTGAAAAAAAATAATCATCATTTATAGATATTCACATTGGGTATAGGTACTAATTTGACATTTTTAATATACATTTTTTTTCTTTTAGCATCCTAAAATTGTCACTTCGTTTTCTTTTGGGCTTACAGTTTCTGATAGACATCTGATGGGATTTTTTTCCCTCTTTCTCTACATAATGTGATATTCTTGACTGGTTTTAATATTTTATTTTTATCATTAATTTTCTGCAATTTTATCATGATGTGCATTTGTCTGTAGCTTTAATTTAATTTGCTTTAGGTTTACTGAATTTCTGAAATATGTGGCTTTATCATTTTCATTAGATTTAGAAAAAAATTATCATTTCTTCATATATTATTTGACTCACCACTTTGGCCTCCAATTAAACACATTATATCATTGGATATTGTCCAATGGATTACTGAGGCTTTATTTACTTTTTAATCCGCCATGCTTTATTTTGGATTTTTCCTATTATGTTCAATTTCACTGGTATTTTTGTTCCAAATGTCAAATCTGTCATAATTCCCATTCAGTGTAGCTTTAACTTTGGATATTGTATTTTTCATCTCCATAAATTATGTTTGCATTTTTCTGTATCTTCCATTTCTCTCATCATGTTTATGATTTCCTTTCATCTTGGGCATATGAGGCTTATTTCCTTTTCTGTTGATTTCTTCATTTTTATCATTACCAGATCTGTTTTTATCGATTTATTCTTTCATGGTTATAATGTTATATTTTCTGTTTCTTCAAGTGTCTAGTTATCTTTTTTTTTTTTTAATTGGAGGATGTCCATTTAGATGTTTCTGGTTTTGAACAATGAATTTTGTTGTATTTCTTTAAAGAGTGTTGCAATTTTTTCAGCAGGTAATTAAGTTAATCGTGGGTTGATTTGATCCACTTGTTACATGATTTTAAGCTATTTTTTAGGGCATGCCTGGGGTGGTTTTATTTTAGCTCCAAGTTAGCATTATTTCCAAGTTATAGACTTCTAAGATATTTCCTGAATGCTCCAGGACTCTTCCCTCTGACTTGCGTTTGAGGAAACACCCAAAAAATTTTTCCAGGAATTTTTGTCTTTCAGCCCCAAGTAACAGTTGTTTCCTTGGAAATTGTTCTCATCTGGCATGGTGTGGTTTCACCCTATGCATTTGCAAAATATATTCAACCAGTTTCGGTGGGAACCTTACGCACATTTCAGGACCTCTTTCTCTGTGTAGCTCCCCACTCCCAGTACCGTGCTTTGCAAATTCTAGATTCTTTGACCTTCTCAACTCTAGCATCTATCTCCTAAACTCTGAAAGATTATTAGATTCTATTTGGGTTCCCCCCAACCCCAACCTAATGCTGCAGTCTAGGAATTTTCTCATTCATTCGCATTCAGAAGTTTTAGATACAGAAATATTGATATCTACTAACAAAAAAGAAGCTCTAATAAATAGTATACATTAAGTTTGATGTGGTATCAAAGGGGTTTTGTTGGGGGGGGAGGAGGTTCTGGGGGAGTGTGGGGGCAGGGACTCCTGTAAGAATTTTGCCATAACACTGGAAATGCTCTGATGATTTTCTGAAATTTGGTGTCTTTGTTTTCTGATAAGTTAGATTCACAGATACTTTACCTTACTTCAGTCACTGGATTAGGAAATAGAAATAAAATGTTAATAAGGCACTTTTCCTGAAGTATATACAACAATGAGTATTAGCCTTCTTGGGATGGGGAGACCAGCACAGAGAGTTCAAATGACTTGTCAAAAGTCACACAGCCAATAAATTGTAGGAATCTAGAACAATCTCAGTCATTAGTTTTTATCTAAGGGCTTGAAATACTTTCTGGCTATAATCCACACATGAAAACTTTCTCAGAATGTGTCATTTTGCTGGAAAACTTCTTTTTCATAAAAAAAAATCAGGGTTTTTATATCTTCTTGATGCCTACAGTTCTCTTGTCTAAAGTTCAACCTTCTGAATATGACATTTACATAGAGTTTTGAATTACTAGTATACCCACTACTGTAATCGTTATTGTAAAGTTAAAAAACAAATACCCAAATCTTCTCAAGTCTCACAGGCCTGTGAGAAAATGAAATGTTACCTATAATACCTGAATTTCACAGGATCTCAGACCACCAGTGAGGTGTCTCCAAATATTCTGAGAATCCCTAAAGGCAGCTCCCATGTGAGTATCAGAGTCAGGATTGCCTCTAAATACAGGACGGGAAACAGACACCATCCTGTCCTTCAGTTTCCTGTCTTTCCCATCATTTGGAGTAAAAGAATAGCACCACCCTCTCTCCAAGATTCCATCAAGCACCCACACACATACACACACTCCTCACTGCATATCAACTCATGAGAACAGCCCCCTGGGAGGGAGAGGTCTTTGCATTCACTGAAACTGACCACTCTGCTACAAATACTTTAAATCAATGGCTTCAAGCCTATCGCTTTCACCCAGGATAATCCCCCAAGTGACAGAGTTTCACCATGGAATCAATTCTCAAGTTGGCAAGCATATTTTTTGAAACCCAACACCCAATTCAAACCTCCTTCCCAGAGATTCTGACACACCATTTCTCCTACTTCATTCTCCATTCCCAATGTCAGGAACCACTGCTTTCACTGAATGCCAAGGCTAAAGGCTACATACAAAACCCTATTTTTGGTAGGGGGAAGCAATGAGAAACTTCCACTCATTTATTATGATCCCATATAGTCTTCCTTATGAAGAATATAAACATAAAGTACATAAGGATTCCAGGACCTCACTGAACTGAAAAAGAACGATTCGATCCAAACTTTGACTGCAATGTTCAAAAATGGAACAAACCCCATGTTCTGACACAGATGTCCTTTGGTTTCCTGTGGCTCCAGACCAGGAGGGAAACACACTTAGATTTATAGCATACCCCTTTGGCAAGATTACCCAGCAAAATGCCATGGAGAGCCAGATTCCAGCATAAATGGAAAGAATCGGGTTGAGTGAACCATCAGACCTAGTCAGGCCTTCATGGTTCTGGAGAGATTAGATTGGGTTAAAGATTTTCTTTTTTAAACAGTCAAATTACAGATTATTTTAAATGAAGTAACATAGATTACACGACTTACTAAAGGAGTAAAAAGAGTTTTGTTTTGGAAACACAAAAACTTTCTTTTTGGTGAGTGATGACTTAACCTAGAAATCTCTGACTATACATAATTACTAACAACTTTTAAAAATCAGTAATACATTTTAATCATTATAAAAGTTTGCTTAATATCCATCTGTTAGAAACATGTTTAAATTTTTCTTGTGTATGAATTTCATCCATCACATATTTTTAGGCAGATTTAATCAATGTTTGCAAACGCTGATGCCTTAATCAACCTAAAATCTCAGAATAGCAGTTGATTACTCTTTAAAAATAAGCCATATACTAATCTCTAATTTTCTAATGTGCAGAAAGGTAGGTATATTTTATGAATTACTAATATTCTGCCTAAAGTTGCAATATAGATTCATGACAAATATACTAAGACGTTCTTAAATAAATGTCCTTTTTATCCAAACCCTTAAATATAATTTTACTGGCACTCCAATAATCAGATTAACTCTACTAGTCATTGTAACGTTTGATTCTCCCGGTTAGGATATTTACGCAAAGACAATACCTAACATTCCTGGTGGCCACTTCCATTCAGGAAACCAGATATGGACCCACTGTGACACATGAGCTTTAAAGGTGTCAAAGAACAACGCTTTCCATATATCGTCCGTAACAATCTCAGTTGACTTCGGAGGAAAACTGCAGAATGGGTCACCACTAATTGAGGGAGTTATCTTCTCCCGGGCTCCGGGCGATGTAAAGAAAATCCCCCATTTCTCAAAACTATTCACATCCTAGAACTCAAGGTGCCTCCCCGTTCCGAAAAGGTGACAGCTCAAGGCTAGCTTTTACAGAAGAATGTGCAGCATTTCCAGTGACTCAGAGGGTAAACAGACTCAGGCAGGGCAAAGACACAGAATCTAGAGGAAACACAATAGACTGACCTTCTCATCAACCTCTTTCCCTCCCCCTTCTTTAACCAGGTAAAGCCAAGAAAAGGAAACGCCTCAGAAGACATCATACATGAAAAATGACCCTCAGTCCCTGTGGCTCGCAGGTGCCCAATTACCCACCCATCCGTCTATGCATCAAAGAGCAAAGGGTAAGGAGATCAGGCGAGCAGCACGAGAAAGAAAGGAAAAGTTTGAGATCTGGTCACCAGCCTGGAAAAACAAGAACAGATGTATTTGCGTGATTATAGAATAAAATGCCTTTCAAATAACTTAATCTCTGGGAATATTAGAGTATACACATTTGTTTTTTAATTCCCCAGGGAGAGGCGACTGTGGGATCCTTCGTTCACCCACGGGTATGAGGACCGTAGATTCTTACATACAGCTCTGCATGCACGCTCCTGAAAAGCTCGCCCGGGAATCAAGGGCATTACAGTATTATCCTGCCATTGTTTTCTGCACTACGTCCACTTCCACCTTCAGGAAAATTAAAACAGAAACAGGCCCGGGAGATTATGAACGGGCTGCTGGCGGTGATGTCTGCCCTTCTGCTGATGGATGTACCCAGGAGGCAAGATTGTTTCTTCTGCTTCTATCAAAAACCCTCTATGAATGTGGAAAATAATAATAATAATAATAATAATAATAATAATAATAATAATAATGAGTGGAGGTGAAATCACCCAAGAGGTAATGACTCTTTCCTCTCCTGGGGGAGTAGATTTCGGCCAAGCAGACATAAAAATATAAAGTTTCCACTGTGGTTGGAGAGTCAAGAGCCAAGAGTCCACGGGCTTCGGAAACGTCCACGGGGAGTGGGGAGCTATAATGAAGAGGAAATCAGCAGCTCGGACTGCAGCTGAATTTGGGGATGAAGGCGGGCCCGGAGCGCTCTGCTCCCCCGTGCTGGGCTCCCCTGGGACGGACGCAGACTTCACTTTCCCTCTGGCACAGGAAGAGCCTGGACCTGCCCCAGCTGGTCCCTCCAAGAGCACTCCAAGGGGAACGTCCGCAGGGCCCGCTGTCAGAAGGCTGAGCTTCATCGGGGAGCACGAGGCTGTCGGGGTGAGATATAAAAGCAAGCTGCCCGGGCTCGTGGGGTTACAACAACGTCAGGCGAGGTTCGCTCACTTTTTCCATCCCTAAGCCAGGGGCCGGCCTGTCATGGTGATACGGTAATATTAATAACAACGGGGACAACCAACACCTTTCAGGGAAGGCTTTCAAAACGCTTTCCAAGGAAAGGCCCAGTTATTAATTCCCCAAATGACAGATAAGGAAACTCAAGCAGAGCAGGAAAATGATTAGACCCGGAGCACACATGGGAGGTGGGGCACAGCAGAAGGAAAGCACTGCAGCCTGCCTTCCCCAGATCAGGTTCTGGTCCTCGGGGTGCTATCTGACTGCACGGGGGCCCACTCTGCAAACATACTGACTGCTCTGTTGGCGGGAGCTCGGAGACGGGGCGACCTCTGCCCTCGCTGTATTGTCGCAAAGCCTCCCTCGCCCGTTAACGGACCTCCCGTTCAAACATGGCTGGGGCTTGTCTTTACTGTTTCCCCTCCTTAGAAATCTGCTGTGTATGCAAAATACAAACCAAAACAAAATGCAGAATTAAGAAAGCAGACAGAAACGTTTACTTCTCCCAATAGTGGAAGAAGGTATGACCCAAAGGTATGACCTCTCGTGTTTCCTTGAGTCATTCCAACCAGCAACTAAAATTTCATTTACTTGGGACCTGCCACTTAAAGTAGGATCAAGCTTTCAGACTTTTCTGTCGTATTTATTAGATACTATCATTCTTCTCCATTTATGGTCTAAGATGATTTTGGAATCGCAAAGATACCTGGGCCATCTTTTTAAGCAACTGACACGCAGTGACTAAGAACTCACTAATAGTAGTAGAGGCTGTATGACCTTGTGACTGGGTACAGGGACTTCGGAGCAAAGCTTCACTGGTCCTTAACTTCTCTACCCAGCTTTCTCATCTGTAGAATGGGAATGAGAAGTCACCTACTTCCTACAGCTGTAGAGAGGATGAATGAGCCAGGACATGCAGAGGGCTCAGAACAGAGACCCGTCTGTAGGATGCACCTTGCACGTGGGTAAGTCCTACATTGAGCTTTCATTTTAGAGTAGAAAAGAGAAGTTCTATGCAATAATCCTTGCCTGTGGGGAACACTACAAAAAGGACTCCGTGGAAAACAAAGCACACATTTGGCACAGTGCTTGGCTGACTGACAATATGTCATGAAGACAATTAAGCAGAATAGTAGTTGCCGTAATCAAGGAAGACTCCCTGGAGGAAAGGAATGGAATTTTCATCAAAATAAGAAAAATGCTCCCTTTATTTTCTTTGTCATTCAGTCTCTCTTATATTATTTGCATCTTAGAGTAGTGTTACATCCGGGAAAGGTGGCATTCAGAAATCCATTGTAATTAAATAATTATTTACCAATAATTAAAAATAATAAATTAATTCTTTATTTATAATTATTTATTTATATAGAAAAATGAAACCATAAAGCAATTAAGAGATAACCCAAAGGTTGCCAACTGATGAAAAAATGGTCCCAAATCTCAGGTAGCTCCTGGTATTTTAGGATTCAGATGACAGCAACTATTAAAGAAATAATATCTCTGCTTTCTTATAACTACTCCTTGGGGCGCCTGGGTGGCTCAGTAGGTTAAGCCTCTGACTCTTCATGATCTCAGGGTCCTGGGATGAAGCCCCATATTGGTCTCCGTGCTCAGCATGGAGTCTGTTTGGGCTTCTCTCCATGGAGTCTGTTTGGGCTTCTCTCTCTCTCTCTCTCTCTCAAATAAATAAGTAAATATCTTTAAAAAAATATAACTGCCCCTAACATAGCCTTGGTGTTCTGCTTTATTAACTGAGGCTCTCTTCAACCTAGGGATTCCCTGCGTGAAAGCCCCTTTCCATTCATCAGGTATGCTTTTCCCCAAGTACTGGTTTCTAGAACATTCGAATTTGGAAATAAATAAGACACATGCCTTGTTTCCAAGGTGTTCCTAAACCAGTATATTTTCACTAATATATTAATTCCTCTTATCATAAATTCTTACATAATCACTTCTAAAAATTAAAAACTCCAGAAACGCATCTAGGAGACTACTAAAGCTATCATAAATCCAGCACACAGAGACAACTACTCCGTATACTTCCTTCTGGTCTTTTCATGGGACAAGTAAGTGAAAGTGCATGCATTGAATCACGACCACACACATGTGAAGTTTTAACACTGGCCTTTTCTCATCTCTATCACAATCCTTTTTCTTCCAAGCCATTAAAATTGTCTTTAAAGGCATCATTTTTCATGTTGTATAATATTCCTCCGTGTGGGGTCACCTGTGACATAACCGCATCAACATTATCTAAAGATGAGAGTAAACCTTTGACGACTCCAAGAGATTGCAAATAGCTGGCCATCCATAGAGATGATGTGCTGGATGAAAGGAATTAATTTCCTGAAGCACAGGCCATCTTTATATAGTCAATCGCATGACCTACATAGTACGGGCAGCCCTCAGAGTCGGGGGCCTCTCCTGTACCCCATGACCTCCTTCTGCCACCTTCCCATTCTGCAGCCCCTCTCCCCACGGCTGGAGAGCTTAACTGACATGGCAGTTTTCCCATCTTCCGGACTTTTGGCACAGAGAAGGCCAGATACATGAGTGGCAGGGGAAAAACAGTCTACACTAAACCTCCAGTTCCCTGAACAAACCTCACGATGTCTTTAATATAAACTAGTTAAAAATATAAGTAACATGCTGCGTGTGATCACTGGTTGTACCTAACACCCTACCTGCTATAACCCGTGACTTTCCCATTGTTTGCTTTTCGAGTCCCTTCCTTTCAGGGTCTTGGAATTAAGTGGTTGCACGGAATCAGCTGTCAAACTTGGCCCTGTAGTCACATTTCCATGCCTAAGACAGCAGGCGCAATTCTAAAGAACAGAAATACGAGAAACTTTCTTTACAGCTAATAAAACTAACGCAGGTTTATATTCAATAAAATTTCAAGCCCGCAGACTTTTGTGCACTTCTTGTAATATAGCCAATGGTCATGCTCTCCTCATATGGCATTTTTGTTTCTAGACCATCGTCACATGGTGATCTGAATTTCTTCATAAAGAAAACATTTTATGGGGACAACTGACTGCACATTTTAGTATATTTACAGACAAAAGGGGAAGTTTGGGCTTTTCATTTTTCCTAAATTTCTAGTGTCTAACTAGAGGCACACCATAATTCACAGAATATAAAGCCTCTTGAAAGATTACTCAGAGCCAAATATCTGCTTGACCATTTTCTCACTGGCTTCCCATTGGAAAATCAAATGCAGATCACCGAAAAAGATGATGAAGAAGTAACAAAGTTGCAAATAAACTCTCCCCTTCTATGAATTTTACACTGCCAGAATAATGCTACATAATAAAGCACCCCACAACTCAAAGGCTTCAAACAATAACCATCTGTTCTTCTCATGACTGTCCAGGTCAATGACTCTCGTGGGCTCAGCTGGGCTTGGTGGGACAACCTGGGCCTCAGGTTCACCCAGCTGTTGCTGATGAGGATGGCATCATACAGGACAACTGGGACAATCTGGCTTCCCTCCACATGTCGCACCTCCCAACAGGCTAGCCCAGGCATGTTCTCATAACAATTTCAGGGGAGTGGAAAGCAAAGAGAAACACACAAGGCTTTTCCCAGCCTCTGCTCCTGCCACCTTTGCCTACTGACGTCTCACGACCCAAAGCAACTTGGTAATCCAACTCAGATCCAAGGGACAGGGGAACAGATTCTACTCCTTTAATGGGAAAAGCTGCAAAGTCAAGCACCAAAGGCATAGCGACCGTGAAGGGTGAAGAACTAGGATCATTAACACCACCGATCTCCCACAAGCTTATGTTGTTAAAATGACAGCAACAATAAACTAAGATCATTCAGATTTTTGAGAAGTAATCAGGTTTAATACTCTAAAGTACTACAGAAAAAAAAAAATGATGACCCTAAACGAATAAAACAAAACAGATGCTGGAAAATCAAGAGGTTTTCTTCAAAACCTTTCTTCAGTATCCTACAGTAGCATGGCATACTTCTTGATTTCTTAGTCCCTTTCTCCTTTTTTTTTTTTTTTTGCAAGAGGGCAAGCAGAAGGGGAGAGGCAGACGGAAGAGAGGCTTAACCGACTGAGCCACCCAGGTGCCCTTCTTAGGCCCCCCTTTTTTTAATGGCTAATGGAAGATACTTAAGTTTAGAAAAACTTATCTGAATAGAGTAGGAAAGAAGACAAGTGAAAACAGAACTAATCATTTCAAATTAATTATAATCCTTAAGTCAGGCCATCGAGATATATTTTATCTCTAGGTAAAAAATATGAAAACTTTCCCAAGGGCATTCAGTTGGGTCAAATAAAAACGGAAACTCAAATGAGGAATGAGGGCCAACTCTCTGGGGATGGGATGTACAGCATGGTGCCTCCAGTTAACAATACTGTGTTGTATATCTGAAAGTTGCTAAGAGAACAGATCTGAAAAGTTCTCATCCCAAGGAAAAAAACTGTAACTGTGTGCGATAATAGATAACTACTTATTGTGGTGATCACTTGCAGTATGTATGAATATCAAATCATCATGGTGTACACCTAAAACTAATACAATATTCCATGTCAATTACATCTCTGAAGGAGAAAGAAAAAATTATAGGACAAATGCAAATATTGCTTCAATGTTACGTCGGAAACATGTATTTGAAAATGAATAAATACTGTTCCTTCTGCCTAAAATGAGAATCCCTCTCCCACCACCTAGTTAACTCTCCCCTTCCTTGAATCTCTTCCGTTCAAGGTTCACTTACTTGGGGACCCTATCCTGATATGTGTAAGCAGGTAGAACCCTTCTCATCCATTTCTCATTGAGCCCTGTGCTTCTTCCAGTAGTGGTCATGGCCTCATGTTTGTTCATGAAACACTTGACTTTATATCCCCCTTTTAGACCAGCAGACCGACGGGGGCAGAAGTCATTCCTGGTTTTGTTCAGTTCTATCTTTGGACACGACATAGTGGTCAGCCTTTAATAGCTCTCAATATATATTCAGTGAATAAAGTAATCAATAATAAATAATAAATGGGAGAGAGCATGTTTATTGGAAAGATGTGATAGTCTTGTGGGTAACAAACACATCCATGGCTGATGAAATGGGAAAAGTTCTTCACCGTGAAGTGTGAGGTACCACATTTCTAAATGAACTACATCTAAACTACATGTTTTAACGTTCCTACGTTGAATGTTCAATATGTGAATGTTTCATCCCACAGACACAACTGCATTTTGTGTTTTTATTAGTAAGAACCAGAGAAAGTCAATGTCAGAGATTATCAAATAAATGCAGCTCCTGTCACAGGATAATCCTTTTTTCCAGCATTTTCAATAAAAGAGGAGGATGAAAGGAGAAATACATATTTCGTATGTGATTCATGGTCTGCTGATGTAAAATCGAAGGCTTCTCTGAGGCACTCGGCAAGTGTCTGATGTTTTCTGGAAACAATTTAAAATCACATGCATTTTCCTCTTACCGCTTACTTGATGGTGTTACAGTACCTTCTAGATAGGACAGGATTTGCCCACCAAGGCCTTGCTTAGGGAGGGATATGTTTTTGTTTGGTTTGGTTTGGTTACAAACCAAAACCACAAAGGGGCTTCACTTACCTATCCTGAAAAACATGCTTTTTTTTTTTCCTTTTTAAAAGATTTTATTTATTTGTTTGAGAGAGAGAGTGTGTGTGCACAAGCAGTGGGAGGGACAGAGGGAGATACAGGCTCCCAGCTGAGCACGGAGGCCAATCGAGGACTTGATTCCAGGACCCTGGGGTCATGAGCTGAGCTGAGCTGAAGGCAGACGCTTAACTGACTGAGCCATCCAGGTGCCCCAAGATTGGGGTTTTCTACTTAAATTCATAATGGAATTTGAAATTGCTTCAAGAAGGGAACTTGATGCCTGCCCATAATGGCCGTATGTGGAATGGCAAGAGTTCCACAGCATCGGAGCCCCAGCTACATTAAATACCTGACGTACAAGGACATCATACACTGGCCAACTTCAGCCCTGTGAGCTTCTTCGGTCATCACCCCCTTTAAAACTTTCTGACTATCAGAGTTAATGACACTAGATTAAATGCTACAATCCTCAAGACAAAACATTCAAATGGGAAAGAAAAGGCCTGGGGCGCCTGGGTGGCTCAGTGGGTTAAAGCCTCTGCCTTCGGCTCAGGTCATGATCTCAGGGTCCTGGGATCGAGCCCCACATAGGGTTCCCTGCTCAGCGGGAAGCCTGGTTCCTCCTCTCTCTCTCTCTGCCTGCCTCTCTGCCTACTTGTGATCTCTCTCTCTGTCAAATAAATAAATACAATCTTTAAAAAAAAAAAAAGAAAGAAAGAAAGAAAAGGCCTTTCTAGGGTAGGGTCGACTCAGAAATCATCCTGATAACATTTTAAGACCAGACTTCAGAATCAGAGTCAACATAGAAGCGAAAGTGAGCTGAGACATAAGGGTAGCGATGTCATTCACTTCAGTTCATCTTGGCTGCAATGTTACTGCTCTAAGTAACGAACTTATTGAATCATTGCTTTTTCATTAGGGTAAGTTCACAGATGCCTATGCATAATTCAATAAGGAAAAAAATGTCAAGATGGATTTTTCTTTCATGTGTACCTAAAATTATCCAATAAATATGTAATTATGAAGAAGGCACAGTGCTGAATATCTGGTAAATACTGAAGTAATTCAAAGTGAGCTTGAAAATGGAAGAGAAAAAGAGATCGACAAAGGGGAGAGGAAGGGAGGGAGGAGGGAGGGAAGGAACAGAAGGGAAGGAAGAAGAGAAAAAAAACCGTATATGTGATGCTTATACATTTCCCATGCTGAACACTGTTGTCACAACAAAAAATCTTCCTGACATTATTTTCTATCGGCAAGCTCTGTTGGAATATCTCCTTTATACAAAAGTTTATATTTCATTTCCCTTCTTGTTAAAAATATTACAACGGTTTGACAAAATATGTCCACCGCCCTCTCCTACTATGTCCAACTTTATCCATGAAGGTAGTATCTCTTACATTCATCCAACTACTCTAAATCACATAGACTTGAGATAGGTCTGAGAGTCAGAAATTACTGATATTTGATTTATTGGCTGAAGAAATGGAGATTTCAGAAGACACTGACGTAAATAAGAAAATGTATTAAAAGACATGGTGGAACAAATAAGATATTGTGGTACAAGAGAATAAGTTATTGAGTCCCTTGGGAAGGAGAATGGAGGGAAAACAGATGTGAATTCTTCACAGAAGAGCTGATGCTCGGTCAAGGTCCTTTAGAATCAGTAGATACTCACCAGACAGATGGCCCAGAGAGAGTCTTAGGGGAAAGCCTTGGCGGTGGAGAGAATAAGTACAAAAACATGACAACCTGAAGGAGCAAGGTGCACCCAGGGATTGAAGATGGAATCAGAGGTGGGAAGCAAGTAGAAAAGTAAGATGGCTTGAGCAAGAAGACAAACACTAAATCACAGAAGACCTTGGATGATGTGCAGATGGTACTGATTTATTGTGTCATCAGGAAATTTGAAGCATGGAAGTAAAGTAATATGGTTTTTTATTTTTTAAAAAGACTTAACTACCAACAACATAGAAGACAAACTTAGAGAAACCATGGCGAAAGATCAATGAGAAAATCCTGACGTGAGTCCATAAGAGATGAAGACATGACCTAGGGCAGCAGTGCTGGACTTGAGAAGGACTGATGATTGAGAGAGGTTAAGATGGAGAACCTGTGACATCTAATGACCACATAGGTATGAGAGATTAGGTATGGGCAGAAAGGGGAAAGTTTGTAATTACAGCCAGATTTTTGGTATATATGTAAGAGCAAGAGTGAGTCTAGGGAGAAAGATAATTTTGGTGGTTTGGGGATGGGGATTGTTTTTTTAAAAAATTTATTTATTTTAGAGAGAGTACAGGCAAGCAGAGGGAGAGGGAGATGGAGTCTCAAGCAGACTCTGCACTGAGCGAGGAGCCTGATGCCGGGCTTAATCTCACGACCCTGAGGATCACAGCCGGAGCCAGAATCAAGACTTGGTTGCTTAACCAACGGCATCACCCAGGCACCCCAATAATTTTGGTTTTAAATGTGTTGGATTTTTCTGTGGGACGTCCTGTTAGCAATTAAGAGCAGGGAGCCAAAAAAATAAAAATAAAAAAGCGTAGAAGCTAAGGAAAGAAGGCTGGAATGGAGATAGTGATTTGTAGCCACCACCATCCAGGAAGAACTGGATGCAGCGGGCACTGAACAGGTTGCCATGGGAATGCAGGGGATTGAAGAGACAGAGTGGCTAAGTGTAAAGCCAAGAAAATACCAACATCTCAGGCGGAAATAAAAGGAGATTCTGGAAGTGAGAAAAACCAATTGAAGTGCAAAAGGGACTCAGGAGAGAACGATGTCTGAGAAGTTAGCACAGGAAAGGTTTTTCTGGAAAAGGCAGTCGTTGCTAATGAAGCCAGAGAATTTAAAATGTTAGTTGGATGTAGTACAGACACTGTTGTTGTTGGTTTTGAATTATTCTTTGCAAACTGCATTTAAAGACGGTTTTAGAACCTGAGCTGTCGTCCATTACACCGGCCATTCTTCTTTCGGTTAAATTGAATGGAACACTCTGAGGGCCAGAATGGCTGCTTATCTGTGTTTCTAAATGTGTAGAAACACCTATCACGCAACACAGGAAAACACCACACAGTGTCTGAATATCAATACTGCTGAAGCAATGGAGAGATTACTGGGTCTTGGTAAATCCCCCTCTTCATTCTGACGACGAATGTGTTTTTGAGCTGTGTGAGACCTTCGTATGTCAATGGCTCTGCGTGTGCATGGGGGGAGGGTTTCCACATTTGGAGACACTAATTCATTTATCCTGTGTGAATCACACTCTATCATATCTAGCACGAGACAGTACCTCTGACAGGCCTGGGCAAGTTGAATTGGCTTAGCTTCCTCTCTCCTGATAACTTAATTCAGCTGATCTATATTTTTTGCCATTTCGAGTCAACCTCTTTCCTTTATCAGTTTTAGCTGAATTTCCAGTCTCCAATTTGCTACTTTGGCAGAGTGAAAGAGATTCTAAACTTGGCATTTATGCATCTTTTAGCCACTCGCAATAATAAAAACGGTAATTTCTCTCACCATTTGTGTCATGTGAAAATAAAAAAACCAATTGCATCGGTCACCAATCTTGCTAAATTAGGCAGAGAGGAGTTTCAGCGTTATTAAATGAAATCAAGATGTTATTTGTTCAAGTCTGTATCCCTCCACCTGTGGCAAGTTCAGACTTAACTGATCTCATGAAGGACTAAGGCCAGGTTAACATCATAAAAAAGTATAATCACAAGGTAGTCAGTTCTAGGTCACTCTGGGGCTCCAAAAAGAAACAGAAGAACTGATTACAACCACATCAACTCCCTCCCTAAGGCCCCGTTCTCAACGAAGTCCATTCTATGCAAAGTTTGGGAATGTACCCCCACCAAAGTTATTGTGGGGATCGAGGGACATGAAGCATGATTATATGCTTATAAATTGTAATGGATTATAAAATGTCATCCAGCATGAACTTGCCCAACTGTGTCAGACCTCCATATTCGGCTAAGTGCACCACAAAAGGCTAGGTTCAAAGGGGACAGGACAAGCGGACCGAGGCAAGGTAAGGGGACAAACAGAGACGTAAACACTCTAAGGGTCAGAGTATGATCACCAACAGGTGGCCATTGAGGCAAGCAGTCAGGATAAGAAATAAAGGAAGCAGGGAGTGCAGCTTCTGACAGGCATGGCCCTGGGGAGACTTACTGACATCCAAGTCAGAGTTAAGGATCTGGTGCCCTTGGAAAGCAATATCTTTCTATCATTATTAAAAATCTACTTAGAGGACTGGAAGAAACTAATTTTCTATTAAGAAAAATATTAGGGGCACCTGGGTGGCTCAGTCAATTAAGCATCTGCCTTTGGCTCAGGTCATGATCTCGGGGTCCCAGGATGGAGCCTCTCATGGGGCTCCCTACCCAGCAGGGAGTCAGCTTCCCCCTTCCTTCTCTCCCCTGCTCATGCTCTTTCTTTCTCACTCTCTCTCTCAAATGCATAATTAAACTCTTTAACAAAATATTTAATCTTCAAAATAAGAAAATCATTACATGCACATAATGTTAAATAACATTAGGAATTACCCTAGAACTATGATTTTGTGCAACAAATATTTAAAAGGTCCATAAATGGCTGAACACAAATAATAAAGGAATCATTTATTCATGACAAATTGTAGCCAGTTAAGTATTGTTTGGTTTTGGAATTTCACTTGATAGCTGGTGCCATTTAGAGGCTGGTCTCAGGGCAGGTAGAATTACTTCTTGTGACTCCTACTTGCACCTTGAAAAATTATTTGGCAACATCAGGTCTGGACAGATTAAAAGTTTTCAAAGATTTTTATTCGATTTTTTTCCCTAATTATATTTCAATTGTTATATAAAAGTCACGAGTGAAAATTTCAGTTTACTGACATCAAATTTCCAATTAACACAGTGATGCTTAGCTCCCCTTAGAGATCATTGCCTCATCCAGTGGCCTGTCCAGGTTGTACTTCAATCCAAGTCAGCCATCAAATGGGGCAGAGATAGGAAATCAAGATCTCCGAGTAACAGGTCCCAGAAATCCACATGAGTGCCTTTGGTATTGAAGAAAACTGTTACCAGATGTGGCCAACACACCCTAATTATTCTCACCAGTGAGTCATGCCCTTGTATAATCCTCTTCCCCTGAATCTTGGCAGAGCCTGTGCCTTGCTTCTAACAGAATATGGCAAATGTGGCAGGATACCATTCCCATGATTATGTTGCATTATGTAAGACAGTCCAAATAGACTGGAGCAGGAGACTCCTCCTTGCTGGCTTGAAAGTCAGCTGTCATGATGACAGAGGGCCTAGGGGCAGGTTCACATGGCAAAGAACAAATGGCCTCTGCGAGCTGAGAATTGCACCCAGCCAAGACAGGTAGTAAGAAAACTGTGATCTCAGCCCTACACCTGCAAGGAGATGCATTCTGTCAACAACCTGATAGAGCTGAAAGGTGCATCTTTCCCCAGCTGAGCCTCTGATGAGAACACGGTCCTGGCCAATACAAGATTACAGCCTGATGAGACTGTTTTAAGCTGCTAAACTGGTGGTAATTTGTAAACACAGCACAGCCAAATAACACACAAGGTTAGCAAGGTTCAACTAATTGCCAGCACCTCATTCACCGGTAGGAGTGTAGAATGTTCCAGAACAAGGAAGTTTCCAGGTCTAGACAAGAGGAACCAAATAACCAGCAGGACACCGAAACACTAACTTGGGCAAAGGTGTATGCATGTGTTTGGGGAGGTCTGTACCTGGGGGATGAGGTAGACATCCTGTGATAAGGAATAAGCACCAAGTGAGAGCCCACACGCAACCAGGGTGGAGGAGTTAGAGGTTGGCGGGCTGTGGGGGAGGGGGAGGTGAGTCTTCAAATGGGGTATCTAGTTATGGGGGGATTACCATAGTCAAATCTGAGAACAGCGCTTTCATACTTTTTGTGAGGTGAAACAGAGCCTCCTGTCCCAGTAACTCAGAGTGACTGGAATCTTCCCAGCAGCCACACATTCCCATTGTGAAGCGTTTTCTTGATATTCATTAATTATAGCACCATAGAAGAGAATAACTACTGGATTAGGTTCCTTAATGATAGCTGGGATTCGCTGGTAATGAGGGACCATCTACCAAAATCTGGGATGGGACCCACAAAGAATGAGAGATAGCAAACTGGGAGTATTTCATTTCTCTAAGACAAGCACCATCTTTAGGGTTAGAACTGGATTAAAACCCTGCCTTCACTAACTTTCTGATTTCGGCAAACTACTGAACTTTCTCTCCGAACCTCAGTCTCCTCATTTGGAAACTAAGGATAGCAATGCCTGCTTCCCTTGTTTGTCACAGGACTGAAGAGGTGACAAAGTGAGACAATGAAATGATTTAGTCTCCACCCATGTACAAAGCCTACGCTGAAGTCTTACAAAAGTCCAACAGCAGAGAAAGTTTAAAACTTTGCCCTGGAGTCAGCCTGGGTGCTCTGAATCCTGATTCAGGGGTTTCTTATCTCTAGGACCTTCTGCTACTTACTTAACCCTGAGCATCACTTTACTCATTGGAAAAGCATGAAAATAATGCCTACTTTACTGTATTAGGCAAATATTAAATGAGACAATGTATGTAAAGTGTTCTGATTTTTTCCTTAAATAGTAGGTTGTTGCAATGTCTGATTAATTAGCCCACTTCGGGGCTAATTAGCATTTTGTGTTTGGGTATGGTAGCTCCCCATGTGCCCTGTCCCCCTATTTCTGTTACTCTTGATACTTCTAATTAGAATGATTAATGGCCTATGGTGGCATTATTTATACACCTCTGTGAATACAACTAGAATTTCCAGGGCAAAGCTCTTCACTGTCTACTGAATTAAATCGGATGTAAATTTCAGATTGATAAAGAATTTGTGGGGTGCAGACCATGGGCTTATTCTCTGTAATGCTGCTTATCCTCATAACCAAATGTGTGTGCAGATAATAATTTCCACTGGATAAGACGATACCTTTTAGGCCAACAAAAGGGGTTGATCTACTGCAAAATGTGAGCTTTGGTGTCAGCTTTCATCACATCAGCACCCAACACAGTGGGTACCACTGCAGGCTCGGAATCATGCCTCAGACCTTCCCAGCTCCGTTTGACTCCTATGTCACAGCATGCAAAGCGCATTAGAAGGATGAGATATTTATACTCTAAGTTAGATAGCTATGCCATAAAAGTGATGTATGTAAGATCAATATGACTGTAATTTAGCAATATAGGATGGGTTTGGAAAACTTTTCATGAATGTAAATGTGAATGTAATAGGCCAAGATGGTTACCTCAGAAAATGACGCTTAAATTGGTTTGGAAAGTTCTGGAAGACTTGTGGAAAACAAGCTGATATTTGCCCAGCTGGAGTCATATGGAGTCAAGTGGAGCCATTTAAGTCACCTTATAAAGGGTTATTTAAAAGTGGTACTTTTATCTCTGGGCCTCTATTGAACAGTATAACCAAAATCTCCCACGTGTCCTAAATTGTCTATTCTACTTTAGCGGGTCCTACATGGAAAAATATTCTACAATTTTCCCTTAACAACACTTTCTTATATCTCATAAGGATCCATACACAAGCTTTATCAGGTAGACAGTTTTCTATGTGATGTTGTTTTAGAGACACAAAAATGCCCAGTCACTAACAGCCCCACTGTCCAGAGTAAAATTGTCAGCATTTGGATCCTCATTTACTAGGGCCTCAATACTACTCTAAGCCCTTTACAGACACTAACTCATTTAAGCCTCACATAATCATTCTACGGGGGAGCTATTAGTATTACCATCTTCATTTTATATCCAAGGAAACAAGGGCACAAAGATATTGAATAAGTGGTCCAAGGTCACACAGCCAATTAGCAGCAAAGCCAATAACCCAACCCAGTTGTGGGCTCCAGACTGATGCTCTTAACCACTGGGCTATACTTTTCCCTCAACACAGAACTATCACTAGACTGGGTGGTAACTTTGAACCTCAACTTCATCACTAATTAGCTATGTGAAAAATTTGTAACATTCCTCATTTATACTTTAGGAATAATAGCACCCATGCCATCGGTTAGGAAGAGTACATACATGCGCACAAAGGCTTCCGCCCAGTGGCTAACTCATAATATGATCTGTATCTAAATTGAATTCCACTGGATTTTTCATTAGGACCCCTATTAGCCTACAAACAAATTATTGGGACCTTTGAGGCTTTTAGCAACAACTCCACTAATACATAAGCATCATTTAGTGTGATTGACCGCAGCCGAGAACAAAGTGTTGTAAGGAACTGAAAACCAAGACAAGTCTATTTGGGCAGACGTCGAGTCCAGTGCCCAATCAGAGGGCACTGGGCACTGCTGAGCAGGGCAGGCCCAGGCTGATGGCCATGGAACTGTGTGGGCGGAGGTCCCTGTGAGCTACACAGTGGGTGACAAGAGAGAAGAAGGGCTAACAGGAGTATGGAAAGGCCTGAACCTGTTTTCCTAGGGCAGGACTTTCTTTAATGTCTGAAATTTATCCCATGGCCCAATGCCATGACTGAGCTGGAAGGATCCAGCTAGCACTGCGCCAGCAATGGTACTGCCACAAAAGATTTCTCTTGTTTCCTCCTAAAGACATGGATGAGGATGAGGATGATGTATTTGAACTAGCTGGGTACTCTTCCCAGTTTTCCATGGTGGCACATAAAGGAAATGTCAGAGAGCAGCTACTCAAACACTGGCATCTCCATCTAAGCTGTGTGTGGGCTCAGCAGCTCTGCCTGGGGAGAAAGTGCTGCATCATTCCCCCTGGCACTGAGCAGGGGCAAAGCTACAGCAAACAGAGAGAACCTTGCAGGCATGCAGAGCACAGGTCCAAGCCAGTCTTCCATGGTGGCTAGGTTGGGCACTTGCACATGGCAATGGATAGAGGTGTAATCAAGGCACCTTGGAACAGGGATTTTTCCTGCAAGATTCCACTGGAAAGTGACAAACCACAGGGCATGGACTTAGCCACTACACCCTGAGCCCCACAGACAGCCAGCACATTTTTATCACTATCTCATACCAGAAAAGCGAAAGATTTTTCAGACAGCCCCTAGTATCTTCATCTGGGGTCAGAACTGTGTCACATGATTGCTAAACAGTGCTGCAAGGAAGGCTTGAAGAGTAGTTAGCTTTTCCCATAACCACACTGGAAATGAGGGAGACGGAGTTGGAAATAGACACTGTACAAGCTAACTCACACAGTCTGCACGATACGGACTCTTATCATCCCTATGACATAGCTAAGGAAACTGGGGTCTGGACAGGTTAAGCAGCTTGCACAAGATTTCACAGTTTACAAATGGTAAGGCCAGCACTGACCTCAAACACCCTCTGTCCAGTGTCCATACACTTAGCACTATATTCTGCTGCATTTCCAAATTTCTCTTCCAGTTAAGTCTCCCTCAGAGTACCCTGTAACTTTCCCTGACGGTCCTAATCATCGTTTACCATTATATAATTATTTGGGGTAATTATTTGTTTAACGTCTGCCTGCCCAATTACATAGCAATCTCTGTGAGAGCCAAAACATGTTTTCTTTTGTTTACCCTTGTGTTTGCAGCAATGTGCATGTTTTCTTACATATAGCCAGTCAATTAATACTAATCGAATAAATGAGTGAACTCAAATGACGTGCAATTTCGTGCTAATGCTGTGCTAATCAAGGGCTTGGGAAGTTAAGAGCAGCCATGAACTGAACAGAGGGCAAGGAAGACCAAGACCATTGTTGGGCTGGGCTCTGGAGGGATGGATTTGGCTCTGAACAACTGGAAGTGAGATGAGAAAGCCCCAACTAAGAAAAGACAAGTATGTAAAGCAGAAAATCAACACTTGATAAAATTAGAGGGTGTATGTTGAGAAATAGGTACAAATCAAGGTATTGGACAATTTAGGAGGAGCCTTGAAAAGGGGCAGAGATTTCAGCATTAAGAGATCGAGATTTTTGTGAATGTCAGCAAAATCTTAATAGTGTTTGCTCTGACAGTTTTATGTAGATTTGATTGGAGGCCCTAAACAGCTATTTCAGTAGCTTGCATACCATGGAACAGGGGAGAAAACCAGACCAGACCACAGCATAGGGAAGGGAGAGTGAAGATGGAAAAGTGATAGCGCCAAGGTAGTCACCAGTAGAACTTGAGTCTTTCAAGAATGATGTAGACAGGTGTAGAGAAATAGATTTAAAGCAACTCTAAGTTTTTTGAGATGCTTAAATGGGAGCACTGGGTAACAAGTTAGAAGTTTGGATAAGGAGCTGCTTAAGGAAGAGAGATTATAAAGCCAAGTTTGGAGTTTCAGGAAAGTCAAAATTATCCAAGCAAATCTGCACAGCAAAAGAAACAATCAACAATACTAAAAGGCAATGAAATGGGGAAGACATTTCCAAATGACATATCTGATAAAGGGTTAGTATCCAAAATATGTAAAGAACTTATAAGGTTCAACACCCAAGAAACAAATTATCCAATTTAAAAATAGACAGAAGGGGCACCTGGGTAGCTCAGTCAGTTGGGCGCCCAACTCTTGGTTTCAGGTCAGGTCATGATCTCAGGGTTGTGAGACTGAGCCCTGTGTTCGGCTCCATGCTTAATTTTTAACAATAAATACCCTGGCCTATCCTAACACAAGCAGGTCCATAGCTTGGACTAAGACAAAAGGTGAAATATGAGATGCAAAGAACATGAAGGAGTGAAAAGCAATGTGCAAATATTGTGAATGGGGATGACAAAGTTGCCATTAGGGTAAAGTGAGACTACTATTCCCATGACCAAGGGGTGAATAATGAGCTCAGAACGTGATTTCACCTTTCGGGGCGCCTGGGTGGCTCAGTCAGCTGGGCATCCAACTTTTGATTTCTGCTCAATCTCTCTCAAAAAAAAAGACAAAAAAACCAAAAAAAGCCCAAAACACTTGATTCATCTCTGATGCTTATCAATGTTGATAAGGCATTTTTGTGAAGAATGAATTTGAGGGAAAAGTTAATTACTGATCACTCACATTGAATGTTTGTAAATAAAAATGTGAAATACTCCACATGAATGTAAAATACATATATGCACAAATAATTTAAAAACTATTATTGATAAATGAATATTTCTTTTGGCAGCTGATGCAGTTCATAATATTTCTCTACAATTGGTCTTTCTCTATTCTGTTTTTAGTATGTACTGTTAGTATTGTGCCTTACAGTGATCAGGAAATACTTGAATGAATGAATGAGTAAATGCATGTATAAAAGAATGAAGAGTACACGGAAATGACTACAATTATTGCCTGAAAGCCTATTCCGGGATTTATATGTGTGTTGCCTTTATTCATGAAGCAAAGATGTAGAATATCTGTTTTCTAGTTCAAGTTTAGCAAGAAAAGTGTATAAAAGATGCACTTAGTGCATGATTAGGATATTAATTAGCATAAATTGCAAAATGACCTTAACAACTTAAATGAGTTTTTGACCCATCTAATTGTGACAAGAAAAGACTGAATTTAAATTGACTCACTAATTGACTACAAGGGAAAAGGGTTAGAGAAATGACAGTGAGTCTAGATATTTACATTCTTATTATGTTGGATGATTTTTAATATTTAGTACATATTTTTATAAGAGTAAAATAAAACAAGTTTAGAAGAATTATGTATGTTCTCACAAAGAGTTGGAATAAAGTAAGAGGAGGGAAATCATTCATCTGAACATCAGGAAGAATTTGCTGGTAGCGGGAGATGTCATATTGAGAAAGTGCATTAACCGCAGAGTTATAATACCAGGCTGGACAAAGAATTAAAACATCCATCACTGAAAAATCATCCTTCACCTACAGGGATACAGACGAGCCAACATAATGAATAAAAGTGATGTAGACTGCTTGAGTACTAGGTGGGCTAGCCAAGGCAAGAACAAATACTTCCAATTATATCACTCATGTGATAACAAAGATCCGGGACTGACATAAATAGCAAAATTACCATAAACCTAAAAACAAAACACATATTCTTTATGTCTACGTGTCTGTGGGTTTGTGTCTCTTCTTTGCTTCCTACCCACATTTCTTACTGTCATTAAAAAAAATCAGATTTCCAACAAGGAAGCAAAGCACTGAATATATTGAATACAACACATAATTTTTGTGGAAGACAGATAAAATTAGCTTGCCATTCTGATGAGCTTCCCCTCCTCTTGTTTACCTATTTCATCAATTCGACAAATATGTATTAAGTGCTTACTATATGTTAAGCATTGTGCAATAAACCAGATGGTCTCTGCTCTCTTGGAGCATATGGTCTAGTAGTTGATGGGGCAGGCATGAAATAATCTATTGCTAAATTATAATGTTCTATTCATTTGTCCATCTTCCTCATTGGAGTGAGACATTTTTAGGTGAGAACAATGCCTTATTTATCCTGACATTCCCAGAAACTAGCAGAGTGCATAACCCCTAACACGAGCATGCAGAAACTATCTGGAATAACGCAAGGGAATGAAAGAAAAATGAAGGAGAGAAGCATGGTGGAAAGGGAAGAATATGGATGATGAAGTTAAGTGATTTTGGTTAAATATTTCATTCCCCAGCTGCACTCCAAAATGCTCTCACATGGAGGAATTATATAACATTTGCATTTCTAGTATTTCCCACTTGCAAACAGTGATAATCTTTCCTAGTCATGGGTATACAGAATTAATTCAAAACAGTGAAGCACTCTAGGTGAAAAACACTAATTTCTACATGAGCCCAATTGGTATATTCATTTTCCTCTGAGACATGATGCAGATATTAATGTTGGGTAGACCCAGGAGAGAGTAAGACAGAAACTCTTGTAAAGAAACAGAACCTAACTTCCTCCTCCACAGCCTGGGAATGTGCTCTTACATGAACCTGTGGCTCCGTGACCCAAGGAAGACAGAGTGAGACCTCAGCCATTTCCTAGACTCCTACCTCAGAAAAAAATGGGACCTGGTCCAATCTCTACCCAAAGCAGCCACAAAGAGGTTGTTTGTTTCCAATCCACTGAAATACAATTATAAATTCAACCATAATATTTTTTCAACTTTGACCTGAAACGTTGATGTGTATTTCTAAATTAATGCTATGATCTGTATTCACTACATTTCTAATGACATCTTACGTATTGAACAGGCAAAGCTAATTTGAGAACCACATCCTCATCCTGCTCAAGAATCCAAAAACTACTGCTGCCCCAGAGGATACAGAGCCTCTAGGAAATCAACAAAGGAAGCCATAAAAGGTCATTTGGTCTAGTCCCTGCACGAAGCATGTAAATAGTCCGTTCAAGACAAAATATTTTCGGCAAAACCTAATTGACATCAATTATGTTGATACATTGACGGAAATGAATATCTACTCCAAGCCAAGGCCCAAGCACTTTCTACATTATCTCATTTAGTCCTCAAAACAATCTCATAGGTACAATTTTTCATCTCCATTTTGTTGATGAAAATATAGTCCAGATAAATCAACTGGAACTTTGGCTAACTTCATCAGAAACTGGTAGCTGAAAACATGTCTGGAAAGGGTAGAAAAATCAGGCTGCAGGAAGAATGGAGGAGGGCAGAGCACAGGGTAGGTCCTACTGCGGAGAGGATGGTGACTCTAGCCTCTGAATGTCCCACCCTTGACTTCCAGCTCCAGCACAGCATCAGAGAAAATCCCCGACCCTGCACCTTGTGTCACTGTGTCATCTCCTCAAATGTCAGAGTCCTGAGGAGGAGCTGTGCTGAGCTCAAGAGTCTCTATATGAGTTGGCAGGAGTCAGGAAAGGGATACATCTATTCAACCCGCTGGGATCCACTTTGGGCTTCCTCAGCAGGGAATACAGACTTCTTTTCTAGAAATAATCTTTCGATTTCTCCCCAAATGGAAAACCAATTTGGAGAGCAAAAATATCACCTATACCACTCTCAGTAGTATCCAGGCATGAGTATCACTACACCATGCTCTTCAGTCCTACAAACATTTAACCCACTCCTGCTGCAACCCTTCCATTACACGAATTCTGATCCACAGGGCACAAGGTCAGCCTAAAAGACTTTAGAAGTATAGCTAACACCAGAAATAAAACTTCAACCATCTGTCTGTAACCTACAACCTCCCTTCAAATGAATTAGTTGAGATTCATAATGTCTCTCTCATTCTCCGTGGATCTTTCCTGTTCCTCAACCAAATGGTAATTTCTTAGGAACGAATTACAGTATTGCTTCTACTTGCTTATTTCCATATTAGTGGATTACTTCTAACCTTAACGAATGATCCTCTGGCAAATTAATTATTCATTTTTTAAATATTTTATGTTCCCCACTCTATAGATTCATTAGTAACTGTTGGAACTTAGAAATGTTAACACGGGATGATGCCAGCATCCAGCTTCATCAATAATGGATTATTTTATTTTTTTAATGATTTTTTTGTACTATTGATTGTCAATGGCCTCGACCTGAAGGGCCTTAAGCTTTTTCCATTAAAAATGAAAGGAAGCAACGGCTCGATGTAGACTAACACTTTTAAAATCTATTCATGCTTGACTGTACCCAGATGATCTTAATAATACAAAGTTGATGTTACCAGCCTGAGCCTCATCTACAGTGGAAAATGGTCCCAAGGAAGAATCTGCAGAGAGTATATGAAAAATCCTTCCAAATAATTCTGAGAGTCAGCAATTAGGAATAATGATGCAAAATGAAAAATGCCAAGTCCTACAATCATCTTCATCATGAAATCACTGTGTGACTGCTAAAAGGAATCTACACTGCAAGTCAAATCTAAAAAGAAATAGTATTATATGGTAAGAAAAAGACCAGAAAACTGCATAGTAAGTCATTATGTGTTAAGTGCCTTGAAATAAAGGAGCATCATAAAAGTAAAGCATGTTGACCAGGGGAAAGAATAAAATCTTGGTAGCTATGAATAGAAAAATCAGTCCCATTTGTGATATTTCACTGTGATAAAAGGTTAACTTCAATCAGCCAGAAAAGCTAGTCATTGACCTACAGGGTAGGTCTTTCTTCTGCTTTACCTTTATTACCATATGCCTCCTTTTAAAAGGGGATGTCAGGTAGTAAGTTTAAATTTAGTAGGTAAAAGTTCCTTTCACTTATTCATTAAAGCATCAAACATTCATGGAGCAAAACCTTACATGAAAGCACAGGGGTAACCTGTGAGGGGAGCAGCAATATGGCAGCCTCAGCTTTCAGAGCGCTTATGCTCCATAAGTAGAAATACAATATGTAAACAATTATATAAGTAGTAAAGGTATAATAGCAATATTAAATATATGGGTGAGTGTTGAGGAAGTTTAGAGAAGAAAAGATTTTAATTCTGAAGGGGGTTTCATTTTGATTCTTAAATTAACATCAAGTTCTGTACTGTATTGTGAATTGATACTTGTTCTCCTATGGAAATAATTTGGATGTGGGTTATGCATTAACTCACTATAAAGGACCAGAAATGATCAATCTGAGGAAACGGAAAATCACATAAATTTTTAGGGTCTTAAAAACAATTCTCAAGGGTGAAATCCTGCCCTACAACCCCTGTATTATGACTTCACACAACCACTTTATGGCATGTAAATCTTAGGAACTATAAGAGAAGGTTATAAATTGCTTGATCCCATAAGATAGCCAGGTGTCCTTCGGTAGACCTTTCTGTGTTGCAGTTTCTCAGCTATAATGTAAGGAGGTTAAGCTCAGAATCCCTATGACCCTTTCAAGGTCTACTATCCTGAGATTCTAAGACTTTTCACATTGGGCCATTTTTCATATGACCAATTTTCATTCCAAGAATACATGTTGTTAGGTTACCAGTTCTACATAAAGGGACTACATAGAAGTAATTGGATCCCCAAGGAAAAGCAATGCCCTGTGTGCATCCCACGCCTCATAAATAGTCTACTATGAGCATTTGCGAGTCCTATGCAAAGTAATGAAAAACTTGAAACCTCCTTATTTGCCCCGAAACAATATTCTTTTTCGTAGTGGAGATATACGGGCTGGACTCATTTGCAGGCTGTTGACACAGAGTAAAGAACATAATCTTAAAAACACACCAGTTCTTAATGAAAATGGTACTTGTATACAAGGGCTGAATGGGTATCAAGATAGCAGGACAGCCAAATAAATTTTAATAAGAGGGATTCTAACATGAAGTCTAAGTTGTTTACATGATAGGAGCCCCTCTCCACCTCCACCAAACCCTCAAACGATCCACAAATTCTGTCTGTTTTGTTCTTTTCCTTCTTTTATATTTGATGTGGAAATCACAGACAGAGCTAAACCTCATACTGAGTTTATGATGTGGAACAGGGTACAACAATGCACGGAGTGTCCAGACATTCTTTCTATAACACTCACAATCTTCTGCTTTCTATTTTATGTTATGCAGAATCGTTGTTCCCTTACACTGTAAGTTATTAAAAGGAGGAATCCATGCCTGATTTATTCTGTCTGTCACTATGTGTCTAGCATTGCTACTTCTCAGACAGTAGGTGCCCAATAAATATTTCCTGGATGATTCATTAGACGTAAATATATCAAAGCCAAAGAAAAGCAATGAATCCCCCTGGTAACAACACAATCTAAATATGGAATTCTCATGAATCTGACCCAAGAGGTCCTAATCTTTTGATTGTCTCTCAGATATTTTGGAGCCTTTGAAATTCATCTTCTGTTCATGTTTCGTTGCTTGTCTATCAGACACAGAAACTTTAAGGTATGGGGTGTTTCTTCTATGTAATTCAACGTCGTTGGAGATGAATGGGAAACAGAAAGACTTTGGATGGTGACGTGATACCAGTGATCGCTAACGATGCCACTTGTTTGAATGAGTAATACAATTAATGACATACTAATTTTCCTTCTTTCCCTGTTTCCTCTATACTTCTGATGATACAGAAAGTGTTCCTTTCTTTTAAAAGGAATGGTTATGAAAACAATTTTGGCTTTAATTTTACAGGCTCATGAAATTTTCTAAAGCTCTACTAAATATAAGGAAAAAATCTCACTAGTGACTTGGCAATATAGCAGCAAAATTTTAAATCACATTTTGAATTTTTTTTGTGTTCCAGCTGATAGTAATTTGGAGGGGGGAGCACAAGAGCACATTCCTCCCAATTTGGATTATATATCAGCAAGAACATGCCTGAAAATCTCATCATCATTTCTCAGGGGACAGGAAGCAAACATCATATATTCACTCAGTGACTTCCCTAGATCATGGTGAAGCTATCCTTCCTCCTCTGAATCAATTTACCCACTGTAGTCAGGAACAACCAATAGTCTCATGGAGAAAAATTTCTTTTTATTTCTCAGTCCTTGAGATGATTAGATCACTACTCAAGAAGACCATTTTTAGCAGGAAAGTCAGAGAAAGTTGGGTTTCATAATCAACTAACAAATCTGACCGGCTCTATCTACATGAGAAGACAGGAGAGAGAGAAATACCCCTGGGATTTGTCCTGAACATCAAGAGCAGCAACTTTTTTTTTCTCTTTCCCAAGTGTGAAACAACAGACTACTGCGGCAGGTGGACATCTCTCTAAACATTTAATTTTGAGAATGTTAAGCGGAGACATGACTGTAAAACTCTGGACAATTCCATCCTAGCTAAGGGTAGTGATCTAGGTAGATGGCTCTTTTCCTCAGGAAAACATCTACAGCCTGGTGTTACCATGAGACAGAAAACAAGGGGAGGGCCTGTTCTGCCAAATCAAATAGGTAGCTTACAATTTTAAGATGGCCGTTTATTAATATCTCTGCTTCTTTCTCTCCCATTTTTGATTAAGACCTTGAAAGTTAATATATATAACAAAGATTCCAAATGGCTGTTAAAGTGAACAGGGGTGAAAATAACACAAAGGTGCCCAGAGCTCTGACCTCAAAACAAAACACGTGTGGGGCCCAGATTTCTTCAATTAAGTGGCCTGTTGTGAACGAACAAAACAAATTCTCATCAGATCAAAGACGAAGGTAAACGCGCTGTGCACGGGAGCACCGCGGAACCCATCTGACAACCCCCCCAACATGGCAGGAATGCAAGGACGAACCATCATCAGGTACTTCAGGAAGAGCAAGAGGGCTTCCCGGAACCAGAGCAGCACGTAAGAGGCTTGGAAACCATCCCCCCAACCTGTTAACAAGGGAAAGCTAAACAAACCGAAAAACCCACGACTCTTCTCGCTACGCACGAGCACGAGGTCCCAGCGCAACCCCCGCCCCCGCATCGCAGAGGCCAAGAGGCCGACCCCCGGGATCAGAACTCACCGGAGCGGCCACTCCTGCGCGAACCCGCGTGCGGCGGGGACGCCTCCACCGCAGCCGAGGCTCTGCAGGAAGCTCCACGCGCGCACCTCCGGGAGGTGAAATCAACGAGGGGGCCCAGGCCCGGAGGGGCTCCCGTGGCTGTGAGTTCGCCTCCCGCCTCGCACTCGGGTCTCACCGTGACCACGGAGGGAAGGCCCCTCGCGCTCCCCGCAGGAGGAGAAAAGCGGGAGCCCTTCGGCACACGCCCGGGCGTCGGGCTCCTCTGACCAGGTCCCGCCGCAGCAGGCAGTGTTCAAGCACAGCCGAAGCCGCTGGGGTTATGGGAGCCTGACGGCCCTGCGAGAGGAAGGAGCCTCCCGGCCACTGGCGGGCAGGCCGGGCTGGGGCGGGGCTGGAGCACAGGCCAGGGTCACGGTGCAGAGCGGTGGGAGCCCCGCGAGACTAGAGCTTAGGGCTGCACCCGGGCGGTCCGGTGGGCTCAGCGTCCCCCGCGGTTTTGGCTCAGGGCGCGATCTCCCGGGTCGTGACATGGAGCCCCTTGTTGGGCTCGGCGCCCAGCTCTTCTCTCTCCCCTGCCCTCGGCCCCTGCCCACCGCTAGCTCTCACCCCCTCTCTGAAAAATAAACCAACCAACAAATAAATAAAATCTTTTTTAAAAAAAGAAAAAAAAATCTTAAGCTCCCGGGGCACCTGGGTGACTCGGTTGGTTAAGCTCCCAACTTTTTTTTTTTTTTTTAATTTTATTTATTTATTTGACAGAGGGAGAGAGATCACAAGGAGGCAGAGAGGCAGGCAGAGAGACAGAGAGAGGGGGAAGCAGGCTCCCCGCTGAACAGGGAGCCCGATGCGGGCCTCCATCCCAGGATCCTGAGATCATGACCTGAGCCGAAAGCAGAGGCTTTAACCCACTGAGCCACCCAGGCGCCCAGCTCCCAACTCTTGATTCTGGCTCAGGTCAGGATGGTAGGGCCATAGGAAGGAGTCCTGCGCGGGTTCCGGGCTCATCATGGAGTCCGCTTGAGATTCTCTCTCTCCTCCTCCCTTTGCCCCTCCCTCTGTACGCGCGTGTGCCCGCTCGCTCTCTCACATTAAAAAAAAAAAAATTAAAAAGAAAAGCATATGGGGACGCCTGGGTGGCTCAGTTGGTTAAGCAGCTGCCTTCAGCTCGGGTCATGATCCCAGAGTGCTGGGATCGAGTCCCGCATCCGGCTCCTTGCTGGGCAGGGAACCTGATTCTCTCTCCGCTTCTGCCTGCCACTCTGCCTGCTTGTGATTCTCTCTCTCTCTCTCTCTCTCTCTCTCTCTCTCTCTCTCTCTCTCTCTCTCTGACAAATAAATAAAATCTTAAAAAAAAGGCATATTAAAACTAAGACTCTGAGTTCATGTAAGCTGCAAATGTCTGTCTTATTCTTGAATGATATTTTGGCTGGGTGCCTTTCTTTAGGACTACAATGTCTTTCCTTGGGGCTTCACTACTGCAAAATCCGGGAACTGATTATTTTTCCCCTTAAAGCACCTTGGCTTCCCTGCTTTGATTTTCAAGATCCTGTCTTTATATGTGAAGTCCAGTCGTTATGGGTCCGATTATTAATTGTGTTAATTACGTTATTATTTGGATTTTTGTGTTATCGTGTTATTAGTTACATAACTAATTCCATTATTAATTACATTAAAAACAAGTGCTTCTTAAAATTTCAGATTCATTAGTCTTTAGTATCTTAAGTTTATTTTTTTTAATTAAACATGAACGCTTTTTTCCATTTTATTCATTTCTTCTTACCTTTTTGAGACTGCCATTCTGGCAGAGGTGATTGTGTTATTAGTTACATAACTAATTACATTATTAATTGCATTAAAAACAAGTGCTTCTTAAAATTTCAGATTCATTAGTCTTTAGTATCTGAAGTTTATTTTTTTTTAATTAAACATGAATGCTTTTTTCCATTTTATTCATTTCTTCTTACCTTTTTGAGACTGCCATTCTGGCAGAGGTGAACCGGCTTTGTCTGTATTGCATGCATGCTGTTTTCTTGAGGCTTTCTTTGATCCTTCATTCAGTCAAGCTTTGTGAGTTGGAAGCTTAACTGGCTGAGCCATCCAGGTTGCCCCTTAAGCTTTTCTTAAAGAAACAACTGGATTTCTCCCCCTGATGAGAGGGTGAACTGACGTGGAATTAGGTGGCCTCCTCCAACCACAGTGCAACACTGGAGATGTCACAGGAGTGGGAGGGTGACTGAGGGGTGAAAGAGAATATCGTAGACACCCTGCCAACCCTCTGGGGGACACAGAACTGAGGGCAGGAAGGGAAACCCGAAGGGAGAGGCTAGGTGGAATACATGGGAAGAGACATTAATAAGAGTTTTCTGGTCACTCTGATTTATTCCCCCTCCCATCACTTAACACACTGTTGAGCACTCCATTGCTTCTGTGGGAAAGAAGAGAAGGGAAGGGAAGGGGAAGGAAAGAGAGGGGAGGGGAGGGAGAAAGAAAAGAGACAATATAAAGTAAAATCCAAGGTCACATCGGCCTAGCACAACCTGGAGCTACAGGGCGACTTGAGAACAGTGCTCTGGCCCAGCTGGGGGGCAAACAAGAGCAAGTGAGGCTCACGGTAGACTCAGAGCATCTCCTCTCGTTGCCAAAATACCTTGAAGTTAAGATGATCGCAACGCACAGGGTCAGCATGTGGGGAAGAGCAGTGACTGAGTTGGGGGGTATAGGCAGTGTGCATGGGGGGGGAGATGAGAGTGGTCCACCCCATGGAATGCGATCCCAAAAGAAACCCAAAGAATCTTCTTCCGGAAATGCGCTCCCCTTCTGAAATATTCCTGGAGGAATACGATCCAGTATTTTGCCAGGATTTTTTCCCAAGAACACATTACCATACCCTAAGGGAAGTCATCTCTTCCCTTAGGAAAGAAGAAGATTGAAGGGAAAAGGAATCAGATATGTTAACCAAACTGCTATTATAAAAATTCAATAAATTTAGAAAGTGATAACAGGCAAGGCAGAATTCATATACTAGACAGAAGAATTTAAAGTAAGTGTAATTAATGTCCTCAAAGAGATAAGGGAAGATACTGAAGATAAGACACAAAAATGGGTCATCATTTGGAAAAACTAGATGAAGACGCTGGGTCTGAAAAACGAAGTAGTTAAAATAAAGAGCTCAGTAAGTGGTTTCAAAACTAGAATGAACATTGCAAACAACAACAAGAAACAGAAAGCTAGAAGGTCAGGAAAGGTGACTCTTCGAAAAGGCACCTGGAAAGAACAAAAGACAAGATTTCTTTAAAAAAAAATTAAGATACAAGAACATAGAAGGAGAATTGCATTCACATAATAGAAAATCCCCAAATAAAAACAAAATAATGAAAAGTAAGGACATATTTAAAGAATTAGGGAATGATATTTTCCCAGATTTATGACGAATAGTATCCTCTGACTAAAAGTTCATAGAATGCCATTAAATTACTAAATAAATGGGGGAGAATCCCATAACTTAGAATATTTCAGATAATTTTAAGAAAACAAGAGTGAATTAAAAAAATTCTAAAACCTTCCAGAGGCTAAGACAAGATCACTCCAAAGCACAAAATTAGATTGGATATCAGGTTTTCAAAGCAACCCAGGTCATAAGGAGACATTAGATTAATTTATCAAAGTAATGAGGGATAAAAGCTTCAAGCCCAGAATTATACAAAACAGCTAAATTTCATTTAAATGATGGGGTAAAACAAGTCTCCAAGGCCCCAGGGGATTCAGCATGTTTCTGAAAATAAAGTGGGTGCTATAACTCTTATGAAAAGTACGGTTAAGTAAATAACTTGGTGAAGTTAGTCAAAATAAGCAAGGAAAAGAAATAACAAAAATATATTGCTAATAATCCAGAAATAAGTCTAGAAATATGAATGTGGGGAGTAATAGGAAAAAGCAGAATGAGGTGAGAGAATGCTTAAGGATATGTTTTACTTGGAGGAAGATACATAGATTAAAATTTTAAGAAACTGAGACTGGACTTTAATAAGTTATGTGTAAGCACTAGGAGACTAAGAGCAGAATACATAACTTTCAAACCAGTAAAAGAATATTTAATGTAAGTGATGGAACGCAGGGAATGAAGACAAAAAGAAATAAAGCATGCTCAATAAAAAAATGCCAAGTAAGATGGGAGACATAAAACTTCAAATAAGTAACTCAGTAAATAACAATCTGTAATACAGTCACAAAACAGAGACTTACAGATCTAATTAAAAACAAGGCAATAAAAAGCAAAAAATATCGATGAAAGCAAGAAACATCAACATACATAAACATAAAACAGAGGTTGTCTACCTTATTAGACTTATTACTGTTAGCTGCAAATAAATATAATGTGGAAGAAAAGAGGGAGTTACAAACAAGATTTTAAATGTTAATACTATAAGAAATTACAAATGCAAATCTGAAGACCTAATAATATATATATTTCTGACAAATTTTAAATGCCAAATATTGCACTAAAAAGAAATTTTTAAAAATAGTTAAGACCAATAACCATTAAAGACATAGTGATGTTCATCAGGATTTCTCCAGAGTTTAGCTATGCATAAACTATAGGTAAAAGAATGCATAAGAAATGGATAAAAGTGGTGCCTTCTAGGAAGGGGGACTGGTGATTGAGATTTATTGTTATTGTATCCTTTTGTATGTTTCAGAATATTGCCCTATGTGCATGTATGACTATTAAAGATAATTTTTGACTGATTTATTCAAGAGTATATCATTAGCGAGTAAACCAATTAAAACTTCTGAAGTGTGACATTTTAGTCATTTAATTTATATTGGAAGTTAGAGGCATTTGACAAAAAAGTAAATTAGCGATATAACTTCTAGTTCCCTTAAATACACTGTTCTCCATTGGTAGTGAGAATGTAATCAGTCCAACTGCTGTGGGAAACAATGTGGAGGTTTCTCAAAAAATTAAAAATCTACCATGCAATTCAGCAATCCCACCGCTGGGTACTTATCCAAAGGAAATGAGAACAGGATTTTGTTAAGATACACGCACCCCCATGTTTATCACAGCATTATTCACAAGAGCCAAGATATGGAAACAAAGCAAATGCCCATCAACAGATGAATGGATTAAAAAGCTGTAGAACATAGACAGAACGGAATATTATTCCCATGAGAAAAGGAGGCTATCCTGCCATCTGTGACAATGTGGATAGACTTGAGCATATCATGCTAAGCAAGATAAGTCAGACAAAGTCAAGTACTGTACAAGATCACTTATATGTGGACTCTAAAAGAGTCAAACCTATGAAAAAAGAGTAAAACGGTGGTTACCAGAAGATAGGATGGTGAGGACATAAGACTGATGATATTTAAGGGTATAAACTTGTAACAAGTAGTTAATAAGCCATAGACATGTAATATACAGTATAATGAATATAGACAATAATATTGTTCTACAATTACGTCAGGTGATAACTATTGCTACAATGGCAACCATTTTATAATACTGAAATGTATCAGAGTGACATGCTATACACCTTAGATACATGCAATGTTACAGGCTAATTCATTCCATTAAAAAAAGAAAAGAAATACATTGTTCTTAGAAGTAAATAAAAGAAGGGGGTGCTAGGGGGTGCAGTTGGTTAGGCNACATGCAATGTTACAGGCTAATTCATTCCATTAAAAAAAGAAAAATACATTGTTCTTAGAAGTAAATAAAAGAAGGGGGTGCTAGGGGGTGCAGTTGGTTAGGCATCAGACTCTTGGTTTGGCTCATGTCATGATCTCACGGTCATGATCTCAGGGTCCTAAGATCAAGCCCCACATCAGGCTCCACTGAGCCTGATGGCTCAACCAACTGAGCCATCCAGGTGCCCCATTTCCTCCTATAATTTTTTAACCCAGTGGGAAATGTGGTCACAGTACATTTGTATTTTTATCTTATGACATTAATTTTCTGAATTGTAAGAATATGGCAACCACAAAATCAGGAAAGGACAATATGAAACACCAAAAAAATGTGAATGAAAATTCAATTTCGAGATATGGAAGAATCTCTCTAGAGTATGACAAGTTTGCCTGCACCAAATTGGTCACATAAATCCTACAAAAGGAATGGGAAATTACCATAATCTGTGAGTCTGTTTATGGTCACTAATAAACAGAATACTGATACTCCCTTATATTTGCCTAAAATGTTCTAATTTACAGACATTATCTCATTTAATCACAGACTAAGAAGATAAACTTCTTTTTTCACTTTATGTAACATACAGTTACATATGGTTTCTAGAGCAAAATTCAGTGATTCGTCACTTACATACAATACCCAGTGCTCATCACAACACGTGCCCTCCTTAATCCCATCACCCATCTATCCCCACCCACCTCCCTCCATCAGCCCTCAGTTTTTTCTCTACTGTGAAGAGTCTCTTATGGTTTATTTCCCTCTCTCCTTTTTTTCCTTTTCCCCCTTCCCACATGTTCAACTGTTTTCTTTCTTAATTTCTACATACAAGTGAGAACATATGGTATTTGTCCTTCTCTGACTGACTTATTTCACTTAGCACAATATACTCTAGCTCCATCCATGTCATTGCAAATGGCAAGACTTCATCATTTATTGATGGCTGAGTAATATTCCATTACACACACACACACACACACGTACATATACCACATCTTATTTATCCGCTCATCAATCGATGGACATCTGGGCTCTCTCTAGTCTGGCTATTGATAATGTTGCTATAAACATTGGGGTATATGTACCCCCATTGAATCTGTATTTTTGTATCCTTCGGGTAAATACCTAGTCGTGCAACTGCTGGGTGGTAGGGGAGCTCTATTTTTAACTTTTCGAGGCACCTTCCTACTATTTTCCAGAATGGCTGCACCACTTGGCATTCTCACCAACGGTGCACAAGGTTCCCCTTTCTCCACATCCTCGCCAACACCTGTTGTTTCTTGTGTTGTTAATTTTAAGCATTCTGACATGTGTGAGGTGGTATCTCATTGTGGTTTTGATTCATATTTCCCTGATGATGAGTGATGTTGAGCATAAAAAAATGAACTTTTATATCCTTTTTGCACATGGAGAAAGGAGGCTGCCAGGGTCAAAGAGATTTCATGTGTGTGAAGCAGGAACAGAAAGCAGAGCTTTCATTAACATCTTGAGTGTGTCCACCTTTAAAAATAAACAAAGGCTTTTTGGCTTCTCTTAAGGTGCCGAGAACTTTAAACACTTGATTTTTTAAAATGACAAGATGTTTTTCATTACCAGTTAGTGGAAAGGATACTGAGTTAAGATGACTTTATGTTCCCCTTTGTGTTCTCACTATTTTCAATTAAGCTAAGTCATCATGAACTCAGCTTAACATGTGACATTTGTTACTGAATTCCTTTGAAGCAATCATTTTTAAATAAAAAGATTATCAATCACCCCTAAAAAATTAAATAAAGTCCATGTGGGCCATGAATAAGAGAAACTAAGTGAAAATAATCATTACTGTTGCATGTCTCTCTTGGTTTCATGTTAAGATAATGTCTTACTTAACTACTCACCTTCTGTCATAGGGCTGAAACAGGATAGAAAATGTGACTCTTTGGCATCAGCTCCTTGTGCTGATGGGAGAACCATATGGGGACCTCTGTCTGTCCTCAGGATGCCCTTAATTCTCAAGTTGTAAAGAGTACTATAAAAATCTACTGGATTGTCTTATATGACATAGAATCCTTTTATTCTACTCCTTAGGCTTGATAAGCACAGTAAATATAATAACAGATGAGGCTTTCGCTGTCAATAACATAGTTTAATGATTTTGCCGGAAATACTTCTTATTGTTACAAGAAAAAAGTTAAACTCTATTTCGTTGTGAATAATAGCTTTTTCCATTTTTTTTTTCATTGTATGTTTTTGAAAGCCAGTAATGCATCACTGTCCAGGAAACCTTCATAAGCCCTTGTGCTGAAAAGGCCCTAATGACCAAGGAAAGCGAAGACAAACCCATTGGGGTTCTGGGCACATAGCTCTGAGCTTCATCTTTATTAGAAAAATTTCTTTGTAATCCCATATTTAATCTCTAAAATTCATGATCAGTTTGTTTTCTAGTTCTTAATCTGTCTTTGGATCAAAAACTAAAAATTTCAAATTACTAAAGATCAGTTTAATTGCTATTCAGGGAAGATGATGGTTGGGTATCCAAAAGCGTCAAGTATCCAACGACATGGGATCTCAAAAGGGGTAGGGGATGAATGAATGAAGTAAGTGACTAATTTAAGCCTTGCTTCTTTGGAAATATACATACCTTAGGTCAATCAGTGAAAAAGTTCTTTATCCCTGAAATTCATTAACCACATCAGGTAGAATTCAAGCTAAAACAATGAGCATAACCACCCTGTTGGCAGGTGATAGCTAAATTTTTCCAGCCTCTCCTGGGATAAGAACTACTAATCTGTTCTACTAGGGAAACAAAAAAAGATAAGAGCTTATATAATACTTCACTTTTCTCTCATTTCGAATTAAGTCACCCTCCAAAAACAACTGAAAAACATCAAAAGGCGCCCCTACCATGATTTGGCAGCCTTGGGTAGTGAATAACGTCTAGACTCTATGCAATTTTCTGTACCGTGTATCACAATTCAACACCTAAAAAAGAGCTAAATATATCCACAGTAATTCATAGGGTCATATTGTAACTTCCTCTAGAAATTTGATCCCCCAATGAAACTGATGTCATTGCTGCCTTGCCCAAATTTTCACTAGAAATTAACATGACGTAAATTTGGGTTTTTTAATATAGCTATAGAATTGTGAAAACAAAATTCAGTTGGCCGTTTTTCCTGAACCAAAACTCACTCTTTGAGAGTTGTGACCTATAATTCTGGAGACACTTACTTCCAGTTCAGGTGTCATTGCTATTTGTTTTTGTACAGATTAACTGGACATTGCAGAAAGATTGGTTTTTAGAGCTAACTGATAACATGGAAATCCTTCATTTTATACATGAGAAAATTGAGGGTTGCTGAGGTGGTGATAAAATTCAAGTCACCAGGCTCTAATTTATAATCAGTACCAGGCTTATAACTTGTGTCTCCTATAATACTTTTCGTTAAAGATAATATACCATCCTATTCTTTTACTTATATTTAATCTCCCTATTACATTTTTTATCTTAAATATTAACTCATAATATTTGTGATTTTTGTATGTTTTATTTATTTATTTATTTGAGAGAAAAAGAGAGTGTGGGAGGGGGAGGGGCAGAGGGAAGGAATCTCAAGCAGACTCCCCATTGAGCGCAGAGCCTGATGTGGAATTCGATTCCACAACCCTGAGATCATGACCTGAGTGGAAATCAGGAGTCAGATGCTTAATCCACTGAGCCAGCCAGGCATCCCTAATATTTGGGGTTTTATACTAAAATTATTACATTCATTAAAGAATAAGCCAATTTACTACTCACATATGTTTTTAAAAAGTAAAATAGATTTTGCTAGCAGATTTTCTAGAGGTTTTAACATTAAAGGTAAGCAATCCACTCCTAGCAATGTTCCTTATGTCTGCAGGACTTTCAGGAGGAGGACGAAGAGACCACGTGGAGAGGGAAATTGGTTGGGTCTTTACTAGAACAAGATGCCATAATTACTGGCACTCAGAACCAAAGTATAATAAATTCTCAGTCAAAAGGACTGGACATTGATGTGTTATGAACCATTGAATATTCACCAGTTAATACAACATGGTTTCTCAGAGATAACTCTTATACATTAGGTCAAAATAACCCTACTAGAGCAAAGTTTCTCATTGGGAGTGGCTGTGTGTCTCCTGGGGTCATCAGGAAAAGTGTGGAAAGGAGTGCACTTCTAGTTGTCAGAAAGCCTGCAGAGAACGAATCACATGTCATGGATTGAACATCAGCAGTAACTAGACATTCTGTCAGAGAAGCCTCTTTGTACCCATATACCAGTAGGACCTTCCCTGAGAACCAGTGAGTCAGAAAGAAAGCACATGATTCTCTTCCACTGACAATCGAAGGCATCACCGATTTCAAGGTACCAAGTTTGTCAGTTCGTAGTGACAAAATTCACTAATTTCTCACAAATCTGTCGTTATCAAGGAAGAGTCCTAAGCTTATTACTAAGTAACTGTGCTTAGTCCAAACAGGATGTCTTTAAAACTTTTATGCTGTGTTTCTATCTTAAGGGATACTAGAGTAAGAAGAGAAAAATTAAAGATGGCTAACTGTTGAAGGTTTGTTTAAAAAAAAACCAACAGGAGACGCCTGGGTGGCTCACACATTAAGCGTCGGCCTTCAGCTCAGGTCATGACCCCAGGGTCCTGGGATCAAGTCCCGCGTCCATCTCCTTGCTCAGCGGGGAGCCTGCTTCTCCCTCTGCCTGCTGCTCTTCCTGTTTGTGCTCTCTCACTCTCTCTCTGTCAAATAAAGAAAGAAAATCTTTAAAGAAATAAAAATAAAACTTAAAAACCCAACAAAAGTAATCTTGCTTTCATCAACTATTAGTAGCAATAACAACATAGAAACAAACAAACAAAAATGGTAAAAGAAAAAAATGCCGCCTCGGAATTATACTAAACTTTGCTGTACCAAGGATTATAACAGAAACACTTGCGTGAGTGTGACAGAAGCCTCAGATACAGATGTCACAACTGGAGTGAGGAAGGACTTAGAATCTAGGGAGAAATAAGCCAGGGTAAAGCCTGCAAGTGAAAATACACAAATACACAGAATCCCAGTGGTCTGGGGCGAGGGTCACCACAAGTGCCCAGGACTTTTGCACGACACTTTGGCAAAAGTAAAGGAAGGTTTCAGGCAAGCTTCTGAGGTGGGAGCCCAGTGACAGCAAACCAAAATCACAGATGGGTCATGATCACCGGCATCATGGGCCAAAGGTATCCCAAGACAGGATCCTTGAATCGTAAGGGCACCATCCTTGGGAAGAGGGAGGATAACATAATTCTGTCTGTTGCCCCCCAAATACACTGCCCTCCCCAGGAAGAACTTGCATGTTAGAAAGGCTTACGCTGATGGACGTGTGTGTCTGTTGGGAAGGTTTGGGATGATCTGGGTTTTTTGTTTGTTGTTGGTTTTTTTGGGTTTTGGTTTTTTTTTTTTTGGTTGTTGTTTGTTAGTTTGTTTTGCCTGGCCATTTAGTAATTTCCCTGAGTTTATGACCAGTGCTAGGGCTGAATGAATGGAAATAATACACAATGCCTTATACACTGAAATTAACTGAAACCGACGGCCACGCCTCCCCAGCCTGCCAACGAGAGCCTGAGAATCCGGAATGACCTGATGGGGTGGAATGCAAAAACCTTTTCTAAATTTCATGTGCTTTGTTCACAGTCTTCCTTAAGTGATCTTTCGTTTTAACTCATTATCCTCCAAGTTCCCCTTCCCATTTCTATTACTAACTCAAGAGTTATATGGAAAACTTGTATTTTTGATTAAAACCTGTGAATCCATCAAAATGATTTCAAATCCAAGAAATGTTAAATTTGGATATCACTAATATTCCAGGAAACTTTTTTTTGCGTATTTGCTCTTCCCCAAAACAAACTCATCTCCCTACGTGCAGGCAATAACTCTATGAAAAAGGAAATGCACCTGGAGAAGTTTTGGCCGTTGAGATATCCGATATCATTTGTGCTGTGAATGTGTATCCAAGTGCAAAATTTTTGCTGGCCTATTTTTACGTGGAATGTGCTTAGAGCACAAAGTTTCTATAAATCCATTAGCTTCCCCAGCTGCACTGTTCTTTCATCTTTATTCACCTTAGCCTCCCTTAAGATAGAGAAGTAAGAGGTCCTTCATGGTTTGAGAATGTATTTGCTTCTCATTTCTTTACCAGAGTATTTTTTTAGAGCAGTTTTAGGTTCACAGCAAACCTGAGTGGAACATATATTTCCCATGTGCCTCCCACACACACACAAACACAGCCTCCCCCACTCTCGACATGCTGCACCACAGTGGTCCATTTGTTACTGTCGACCAACCTGCGGTGACTTCTCATTATCACCCAAACTCAGTAGGGTACATAGGGATTCACTCTTGGTGCTGTCCATTCTATGGGTTTTGACAAATGTATAATGACATCTACCTGCCATTATACTATCATACAGACTAGTCTCACTGCCCTGAAAGTCGTTGGGGTGCTAGGCGCCTCAGGAGGTAGACTGTCCAACTCTTGACTCAGCGCAGATCATGACCTCAGGGTCATGGGGTCAAGCCTATGCCAGGCTCCGCGCTCAGCAGGGAGTCTGCGGGAGATCCCTCTCTCTCCCTCTCCCTCGGCTGCTCCCCCTGCTCATGCTCGCTCTCTCTCTCGGTAAAATAAATAAATAAAATCTTTTTAAAAATCCTATTTGCTTGTCATTTTTGATGCTGAATTTTGATTAAAAACATATCTGATGGGCACCTGGATGGCTCAATGGGTTAAGCCTCTGCCTTTGGCTCAGGTCATGGTCTCAGGGTCCTGGGATCGAATCCTGCTGAGCAGGGAGCCTGCTTCCCTCCCCCCTCTCTGCCTGCCTCTCTGCCTACTTGTGATCTCTCTCTCTCAAATAAATAAATAAAACCTTTAGGAAAAAAACATATCTGTTGCTATTAAAGATATTATAGATGGTAATCATTTTTAGTGAGATATGTTAATCCAAAATAGGCTTAAGGATTCTGTGAAATGATATTTTGTTTTTATCAAACCTTATTATACACATGCTAATAAACTCCTCATTCAAAAGGCCTTTAAATACAGATCATATATTGAGATGGAAAACCAACAGGGATATAAGGTCCTATTTCTATGAAGGATAGTTACTGCTAAGAAATATCTCCCCATTTGAGCTTGGTAGTGTCACCTGAGGGAATATTCCAGTTTCTGGAAATAAAGTCATTTCATTATTTCCACTCTAACAGTACGGATCTAGATATTGTAAATTCAGAGTTTCACAGGTCTTGCGTCCCAGAGTATGTTCCCTTTAAATAAGGTTCCGTGGTCAAATGCATGTTGGAAATGGGGCATACTATTGTTTGGGGATTTTTTTTTTTTTTGGAGATTTACAAAGTATATTGGCCATTTACAAATTCTGTGAAGTCCTACACCAAATAACTTGTTTAACTCTACCTATTCCAGCACTTTCCCAACTCATTTAATCATGGAACACTCTAGGGATTAAAAAAAAAAAAAAAGCATGGCACAGACTAGCTGCATCAAAATTCTCAGGGGAGTTTTTTGGAAGTGCAAGTTCTAGTAAACCAAGATAGAAAAATAAGATAATAAGTATCACCATTAATATTTTTTAAATGCATGCATAATCTACTATTTTTTAGTTTACTTTCCCCTGCATTATATTTTTGCATTATAGTGATGTTTTAAAATTGTGAATCTGAACAGCCAGGTTCCACATTTAATGGAGGTCTTTAGACACCTCACCAATTTTTTCATTAATGGGTGTAATAAATTTGTGGTAGTACACATTCCAAAACTATGAACAAAGAACTCAAAAGCAATAGCCACAATACTTACACTAAAATATATTAACCCATACAGAGAGTTTATAACAAAATGCATATCCTGCAAGAAAGAATCTTTTGAAACAATTGTAAGAATTAGAAGATTACAGATTCCAATTACATATTTTTAAAATAGAGGTGATGGCACAAGATGTTTCACTTATAAATAGTTATTTTCATCATTTCTGTAATGGGATGGAAGGTTGATAAGAAAACTCTTACATGGTATGTAACACCCCTACCCCCACACAGAGCATTTAATAATGTCCCCAAATTAATACATTTTACAAACATTCCTCATTAAACAAATCATTGCAAAATTTGGTGTATGTATACTGTTAATCATACATATCGAAATATATTTAATCTAAGGAACAGCTAATGCTCAAGTGAAATAAGAATGACCAATAAATATATTCCCAACTTTTAAATAATGCCTTCTATTCCAAAATGTTAACTATTTACATAATGGCTTCGATCATAACTTTTACACACAAAGGACACTTTCGGTAGGTTATCATAGTCAGTCTGTATCCTAGGTTTCTGGTATGATATGAAAAACAAAATTATGATTGTCTGTAATGTTTAAAACCAAAGCGTATACCTACCTTTAGGCAAATAATCTGAAAGTACGTACTTTGTGACTTTGTTAGGTTTCTTCCTTCAAATACCCTCTCCTTCCCAAGTCATGGATCTGTTTCAACAGTGAATAATAAATCCCTCTGGCAAAGACCACCCAGCCTCCATCATAAAATGGTGGCTACATACACATTACCCATTTCTCGACAACGGTATACTTGTGGGAGACACCTAATACAACTATAAAAACTATAGTGAACTGTTCAGAATAGTATAAAGTCAAGAGAATGAATGGCTTTATACACATATTGATTGCCTTTTTTAAGACATATTTTTATTTTATTAATAACAAATTTATTAAATAAAGATAGGAATTACAGAAAGGTAAGTAAAAATCATCTATAATGGTAGTACAGATCATTGATTGCCTTTTTTAAGACATATTTTTATTTTATTAATAACAAATTTATTAAATAAAGATAGGAATTACAGAAAGGTAAGTAAAAATCATCTATAATGGTAGTACAGATCAATGCCCTGGTAAAATCTTGGTTAATTTTTTCTATGCGTATGTGTGCACACACGGTGAAAATGCATCATATGTATTTTCAATGTATATGTAACATATATAGGATGTGATGTATGTGTACTCATTTTTTAAAGTGGTAGAAGTGTATGAATACTTTATATCATTTGTACTTTAGAAATGTTCCCTTTAACATTTATGGATCCTAACCAAAAATTCCTTTTCATAAAAAATTCTTGACAATCTCAGATATTGTTAAAATCATTGCCTATCTGAAAAATAGACAAAGCATCTCACTCATTCATGTCTTAATTTTCTGTAGTGTGACTTCTAGTAATGCTGAACATGTTTGATAAAAATATCAGCCTTTTTCATTTTGTGAATCATTATATCATGATCTTTGCCAATTTTTATTAGTTTTGTCATTATGTTTATATCTTTATTTACAAAGCCTCTTTATAAAATATTAACTTTTTGCATTAAACATGTTTTGAAAATACTTCCCAGTGTACCTACTGACATTTTCCCCCAAACTTATTACCATAGCTCTTATTTATCAGCATTTGTAATTTAAAAGGTCATGAATCTCTGAAATCCATAACTTAGGAGTAGTATTAATAACTAGTATATTGGCTTTCATCCTATGAATACTTCTATTTTTTGTTCTTCATAGTCTGGAACATCTTAATTCAAAAGAAACTTTAAAATAGCTTAATATATGAGACTCATAAAATAAGATAATTGGAATAAAGAGAAAAATTATAAACTTTGGAAAGGAAAAGAAAAAATACTTTAAACATCAAGAAATGTTGTTACCAAATAAGCATAATTTTGGTTCTAGATGTCCTGTCAACCAAGGCTACATAAAATACAGTACTACAACCATTTTAATTTATTTTTTAAAATGTAAAGCATATTAATTCATCTAGGGTGGCAATTTTTCCTGGAATGTAATTCTAAATGATCATAAGGATTTTGATGCAAGGGACTATGGGATTCCTTCCTTTATTCATTCAGTGAACAATGCTTGAGTGTGTGGTATGTACCCTGCTCAGGTTCTGCCCTTAGCTGTGAGATATTAGTTTTTGGGCCCTGAGCACATGTGTCTCCCCTATTACTGAATCATGATCCAATCTGTTTCTCCATCTGCCTTTTCCCCAGTAGAATACTTAGAACAAAATTGATGAGGCATAATATTTGTGTTTCTTTTAGTTGAAAAAAAAATAAGAAACAATGCAGGGTAGATTTTTTAAAAATTAACTTACTGGAAAGATACTGGAGTCTCTTATAGAATCAGAGAGAGTTGAACAAGCAAGTGTTAGAAATTATAGAAATCAAGGCAATTCCAGAGCTTCCACAGAAGGAGTTCGTAGGAGGACTGTGTATCTTCCTTCTAGAGCAGTACCTTGGACCCTGACTACATGTTAGAACCATCAGACAAGACCTTTTTAAAGTACCATACCCAGGCCCATCCCAAACCAATTAAATCAGCGTTTGGGGGCCGAGGCCTACTCAGCAGTATGTTTTAGAGAGTTCCAGATGATTTTAAAGTGCAATCATTGCTGAACTGCTCTAAAGGGCTGCATTTAACATAATTATGCTGCCAACAACGCCTAGTCTCAGTGTTTCTCTTAGTTCAGCACTCAGAATCCAACAGACGGAGAAGGAAATTGGTCCAGTTTGAGAAAGATGTACACCATGGCTGAAGCAGTCATGGCCCTGAGGGAGGCTCAGGGACCAAAACATAGCTTCTGAGTTGGAGCACGGGTTGTCCTGGTTGCCCGAGACTGAGGAATTTCATAGGATGTGAGACATGGAGTGCTAAAACTGGTAAACCAGGTAAGCCAGGGCAACTGGTCACCCTTTCAGAGAGCCAGACTTGTGGTACAGAGTAGGGAGGAATTCTCGGGAGTGGGACACGGAGGTTGAGCTCCTCAACAGCCCTGCATCACATTGAGTGAAATCTTCATGTTTATGTAACTCTTACCATTTGAAGTGTCTTGTGACTCACTGGGGACAGTAGAGAAGGAAGGGAAGAGAATGTGGATGTGGTGATTCACCTGAAGGACTACATGAAGTTTAGCAGAGAGGCACCTGGGTGTCTCAGTCCGTTGAGTCCAACTCTTTTCTTTTTTCCAGTGATCCAAGAGTCATTGCTTATGCGCCACACCCAGTGCTCCATGCAATACGTGCCCTCCTTAATACCCACCACCAGGCTCGCCCATCCCCCTCCCCCTCCCCTCCATAACCCTCAGTTTGTTTCTCAGAGTCCACAGTCTCTCATGGTTTGTCTCCCCTTCTGATTTACCCCAATCCACTTTTCCTTGATTTCAGCTCAGGTCATGATCTCATGGGTCATGGGATCAAGCTCCGCACTGGGCTCCATGCTCAATGGGGAACCTGCTTGAGGATTCTTTCTCTCTCTCCCTCTCCCCGTCCCCCCCGCCAATGCTCACGCACTCATGCTCTCTCTAATAAATAAATAGATTTCTTAAAAAAAGTTTAGCACGATCTCACCATATTTAATGCAGGATGTTTCAAAGAATAAAAAAAAACTGAGTTAAGTATGGAGATTAAGATTACAGAAACTTTTTTATGAGTTTAGTGTATCTAGCAGCAAAAATCTTAAATATATGTATATTGAAAAAAATTGTATAAATCTTTACTAAAGCTCTAAAATATTTTAAGTCTACTTCATAACCAAAACTAAAAAATCACAAATGTGGAAATGCAAAATGTGTCACAAATGTTATCTCTGACAGCCAAATGTCATCCTTTTTCCACATTTTAAAATGAAAACATTAGAAAAAGTAGGAAATTTTAACTTAAAAATGGCATGCTGTTTCCAGGGTCTCTGCTCTCTACTAGTCAAACTTGAATGACTTTTTTAAAAATCTTAATTGTTTTTAATTCAGTAGGCCAATGAACTGTTTAGTTGTAGGGCAATGGCAAGAGGAGAGGTACAAACGCTCATACGGGAGTTTTTTATGACTCTAATAGCATATCTACAAAGAGAAGCTCACAGCAACTCCTTAAATTATAAACTCTGATGCACATAAGTCATCACTTGATATAATGGGTGTTCTGGAAATCTGCACAGCTTCTAAGGGAGGCCATAAGATCTAGAGGTCCCTACGACTCTCGAACCAAAATAAACAATGCCAATGGTACTAGGCATTGGGGGACACAAAATGTAATTTGTTATATATAAAGATGCAGGACAGGTTGAAAATTCCCTTCAGCAATACAGAGGAGGGGTCAACAACAGACTGAACACTGAAAGTTTAACGCTGACTCAAAATATACGCCATGAAGGAAGCCAGTGTCCTTGGAGTATAGAAGGAAGAACTAATCAATATTGAAACAACCTAACCAACCTAACCAACATCCAACTGACAGTACCACAACTACAAATCTCCCAGTTGAAACACGTACAAATTACTGCCAAGGATAATATGCTTTGAGAAATGCATCGTAAGAAATAATTTTGCCCTGTGAGTCTGAAAGTAGACAGGTCTCAGGATTTCAGTGCTCCAGAAGAGATTGTAATCATGTGGACAATAACTGTTAAAATCTCAGACAAAGACTAACTACAAATAAACAGAGAGAAAGGGCAATGTTCCTTCCAAGAAGACATATGGCTATTCTGAGCAATAGTTTTCTGATTTGCCGACATTCTAAATTTTTAATTCCTTAATTAGGCAATGGGAAATGGTTTCTATTCCTCAAAATATTCAAATGATCCATGGTAGGCCAGAAATTAAAAAGAGGAACCATGATAAAACGGATTATTGTTCTCTAGACAAAAACTAATTCAGTTAACATTGAAAAGAGATAAATAAAATAGTTCAGATTAAGTGTATAGTTTAATGGCCAAAAATAGAACTTGCTTGCTTGGATTTCCCCTAATTTGTCACGTTTATTACCTCAGCATTTACACTAAGTGTACTTCTTTATAAAAAGCACAAGCCATCTCATGTTAAAATGGCCTTCTCAGGGTGTCTGGGTGGCTCAGTTGGTTAATTGGCCTACTCTTGACCTCAGCATCATGAGTTCAAGCCCCGCGTTGGGCTCCAGCACTGGGCCCGGAGCCTACTTCAAAAACAAACAGCCTTCTCAGAGAAAACAAGAGAACCAAGTTGTTAGGGAAATTATGAGTTATTTTTCCATCTATTGCTTTGTTGTAATTTGCCTGAGCTGGTTTTGTTTTGACAAGGCTTATATGATCCTTGGATCCTTTCAACATTTTGTTAGGACTTTTCCTCAGTTCCCTGGAAATGAGGCCCCTTGTCAGAGTAGCCACTGGAGCTTGCTTTGGCGAGTTCCTCTCCTTGGTCCTCACTTTCCTTTCGCTTCCAACTATATAGTAAAACTCGGTTCCTGGGGAAGTTTGCTGTACGACGTCCATGTTGTGCCACGCCCAACACCACCACAGGTGGGTGACGTTTGTGTTTGCTCGCCTAAAAACATCCATTCTCTGACGAACACAGGAGGGATGACCACCTGAGGCCCATGTCAAGTGAAAGGAAGGATCCAACAGTGTCAACGGAGGTTTCACAGAGGCCATGTCGCTGAAGGCCGGGTGTTTTGTACCCAGACACACAATGACAAGTGCTCAGTGCATCAGGGGACCACATCTGCAGCTCAGTGGCTCCAGGTCTCTGTCTCAGGGCTCCGGTAGCTTAGATTTATCTCCCACTGCGGTGCTCAGCCCATCACATACACAGACTCTGGACCCATGGACCCATAGGTAAAACTCTTATGAAAGAGAGGGCAGGGGCGCTGGGGTGCCTCAGTTGGTTAAGCATCTGCCTTCGGTTCAGGTCATGATCCTGGGATCCTGGGATCGAGTCCCGCATCGGGCGCCCTGCTCAGCGGGAGTCTGCTTCTCCTTCTCCCTCTCTCTTTTCCTCTGCCCCTCCTCCCTGCTCATTCTCTCTCTCAAATAAATAAATAAAATCTTAAAAAAAAAAAAAAGCAAACAAAATTCCTTTTTCTCTTTCCCAGTTATCATTAAGTCAAAGGGAAAGGAACTGTTTGAAATCAGCACTCTTGCTCAGAAAATCTCCTTGACTAATTCGTGGGAACCACGAGAAGCCTCATGTTCCTGCGTTCACGCAATCTGATCCCCCCCCCACCCCCGCCAGCTAGGATCTGAACAAGCATGAGGAGGACGGCACAGTCACAGGACCTCATCTCCATTCATTTACGAACTTGGTTGATTTCCGCGCTTTCCAGCTCCTCAGGCTTTTCCCAGTTGGGTCTCATTGGGTGGAATCTCGGAATCCTTCATGAAACCCAGAAGTCAATTCCGGAGTTGAACGACACCAGGGATGGCCCAGCGGGCCTCTCTGGGCAGGCACCCATGGAAGCTGTCTCATTGGTCCTTCTGGGAGCAGGGACAGGCCTGACCTCACACCGAAAGATCCTGCTGACGGAGCATCACCAAGAGGCAGGACTGCTGACTCCTGCGTGATCCTTGGCAGGCACTTAAATCAAAGACTCCCATCCAGGGATCTTAAGGCAAAACCCTTAAAGCCCTCAACCGCATGCCCAAACTGCAATCTTAAGATACACAGAAAGAAAATATAAGGCAGTTTTGAGAAATGAAAGAAGTAAAAATCTACCTGGGGCTGTGAACTTGCTGTCATTCACCAGGAACAAATTAGAGGTAGACAGTAGGGTTTGGGGGAGAGAGGACAGTTTATCACAGACATTGTCTTCCGGGGACCAGAAATCAACCACATTAAAAAAAAAAAAAAATCCAGTCATGTCTGAGAGAAAGCAAACTGAAGCTAAATAATCGAATCAGCATTGTCTTTGAGGCACACCACACTTGTCTGACTACATTTTCAGGGTCTGTCTAAATATTTAGGATGGCTAGAAATCCAGAGCTTTGCAACATGACAGTACAACAGCATTTTCATAAGGCTGCACAAAATATCATATTTAGGGGCCAAAGTTTTGCTGGCAAAATAATTACACCACCCCCAAATACCTGAAAACATTTTCTTTCTTTCTTTTTTTTCCTTTCCCTGAAAACATTTTCAAAGGCGGCTATGCAATCCCTCACAGAGAGAGATAAGGCCTGCGCCAAGCTCGGCTTACCCCAAAAAGGGCTTCAGGGAAGCAGCAATTTCCAGAACAATGAAACATACAGGAGCAAATGACAGAAGAGAAACATACATAAAAGGAAAAGATAAGAAGGGAAATAATTTTTTTTTAAAAGTCTAATGTCTGTATCTTAGGATTACCCAGGTCAGCATGACCTGGAGTGATTCTATTCTGCCGACCCTGTCCTTTCCCCAGGGCTCGGAGAACATTCCTTCAGGTCAGACAGGACCTCAGGAGCTGGTAGGGACTGCGGGGCCAAGAGGTTGCCGTGGCTTTCCGACCTAAGCACAGTGACTCTGCGAGGGATGCGCGGGTGGGCTGCTCGCGTCTGTCCTCGCCTTACTCCATGGACGTGAGCTGCCCTTGCGGTGTTCAAGTGCGAAAACAAAGCCTGGAGCCAACGGACCTACCTTCATGTTTTACACATACTCCTTACTGCATGAGGCCCACTAAATCTTAATAGACTGCAGTCTTCAGGTGAAACTCAAAACTGCTCTATCAGGGTCACTGTTTTGTTTGTTTGTTTGTTTGTTTTTTAAGTTTTATTTATTTATTTAAGAGAGAAAGAGAGAGCATGGCAGGGAGGGGTGAGGGCAGAGGGAGAGGGAGAAGCAGCACGGAGCCCGACAGAGGCTCAGTCCTATGACCCTGAGATCATGATCAAGAGTCAGACGCTTAACTGACTGAGCCACCCAGGCGCCCCTAAATCAGGGTCACTTTTAATAAAGTTCTCCAATACAGATTCCCATGGGAACGCTAATATACTTAAAATTCTGCCTATTCATACAGAACAACAATAGCCATTAGACATCCGTTGGCAAACCTGTCCATTTGTCTAGTAGCAAATTTTAAAAAAATAATAATCTGAAATTGTTAAATAATTTAATAAGATTAAATCCACCGAAACACTGATTTTCTCAGACTGTCCCACTTTGCATAGTACTAAGAGCTGCTCTAAATGAGATCGAAAGCTCTTTTCTTTCCATCCGCAACCTGAAAAATCCCACCACCTGCTTACTGCCCTCAAAGCTGTGTTTGTTTATTGGGTTGCTTTTAGAGAAGTTCTCACTTCATACATGTAATTATCGATGCCAAAGGACGCCAGTGTCGTCTGGAGTAAGCGTCACTCTCTGGCTTTCAATGACAGATTCCACAAGTCTCTAACACCACTGGTATATAGCTGATGACAACTCACCAGCTCCAGCAGACCAAAGCTGTGATTTCCTGTACAAAACATTGAAACAGAGCCCTCTGTCTTCCCCTGCTGTCCCCGGGACAGATCCTCAGCCTGCATACCTCCACGGGGATTCTCATTGCGCTGAACTCTGGAAGAACATTCAGGAAATTCACCACCTTATTTTCAAGGTGTGAATATATCCTATCATTTTCCATTAGTTATGGAGCCCTAGCAGGGCACCTGGCACCTATTATGACAGAAGGCATTTTTATAGAAATTCTGGACATAGCTAGAGCCACACACCCCCAAGGGAAAGAAAAGACTACAGGTGTCAACATGTGTTGAAAAAGTTATTAGAATTCTGCCTCCAACCCATCACTTACCTACAGATAGGAAACAACCTCTCTAAGGCTACAAATGAATTTTGCAGGAAAGAAAATTTCATTTAAAAAAATTTAAAAGATTTATTCACTTATTTGAGAGAGAGAGAGAAAGAGAGAAAGGACAAGTTGGGGGGGGGCGCCGAGGAACAAGCAAACTCTCTGCTAAGCAGGGAGCCTGACCGGGGCTCCATCCCAGGACCCTGAGATTATGACCTGAGCCAAAATCAAGAGCTGGCCACTTAACTGACTGAGCTACCCAGGTACCCCCCCACATTTCACTTTTAGATATAAAAAAGATCAAGAATCTTCTTTCTGCAATTTTGTGCCTTCTTTAAGATTAAGAGAACTGTACTTATTGGAATGAAATCCATAAAATGTGGTCAGTATTACCCAATATACATAAGATATTTAATATTATGTTATGTCTCCTACTTTTCAGATCAGCCAACAAAGGATGACTAATAACAGCCAACCTTTAGGACTTAGGGAGGATTTCGTGAGGACAAACGACCATTCTGATACTACCATGCATTGAATACAACCCATTGCTTTCTTAATATCTCATTTTGCCATATTTCCTGACCCTTGATTAGATGCTTAGACAAATTTTACAAATCTTTAAGCATTCTTACCCTTTGAAAGAAGTTTAATCCAATTAAGTATATGGGTAGATAAAAAAACAAATACACCTTCAAAATGTAATCTACACTGACATCAATGTCAAAAAATTTAACTAGTCTGTAATCAGCTTACATTATTGGTAAAATGGAATGGCATTCTTTTATCTATATTTCCATATAAGTATTATATAAATGCACTAGAACACTACAAGCCTCTTTTGTCAGAGACACTACAAGATTCACTGGAACGGAAGATGGCAGGTTCGTATGTATGGGTATGTGTGCTGGCATATACCTTTCCTGTCTTCTGAGGATGCTCATTTTATTCCCTTTTCTTTAAGGAAGCTCTAAGCCCAATGTGGGGCTCAAACTCACGACTCTGAAATCAAGAGTCATATGCTTTTCCAACTGAGCTAACCAGGTGGCCCCAGGGATGTCCACTTTAAATTGTTTTTCTCATTAAAAAAAAAATTATCTTTAAATTACATACTGCCATTTTCTCCATGGCTCACCTGAAAGGTAACTGTAGGGAAGAGAGTGAGAAGTAATACATAAAATAAGAGAGAGAGAACTATTCATAATATTGATAAATTCAAAGAAGCATAGAAAACTAGTTTTCCGAATCCTACCCAAAAAACAAAAAAAAATTGAAAACATGGATGAAATATAAATTTTCCAAAATATAAAATTTACTCTAGAAGTAATAAAAAAGCTAACAGGGATGCCAGGGTGGCTTAGTCAGTTAAGCATCTGCCTTTGGTTTGGGTCATGATCTCAGGGTCCTGGGATTGAGTCCTGCATTGGGCTCCCTGCTCAGTGGGAAGCCTGCTCCCCCTGCTTGTGTTCTTTCTCTGTTTCTCTGACAAATAAACATATACAATCTTTAAAATAAATAAATAAATAAATAAATAAATAAATAAATAAATAAATAAATAAATAATAAAACGGCCAATAATTCAAATGAAAATAAAAGAGGAATTAATCAAAGTTGTAGTTTCCCCACTTACAAAAGGCACCAGGTCTACACGGTGTCACAGGGGAATTTTACAAATTCTTAAAAGCAGTTGTGTCTAGTGTTAATGGTTTGTTCCATAGCACAAAAAAAGGAAGAAAACATATTTATAACAGAAACATATACAACAATACACATAAAAACATATATATACGTATATCATAAAAACATATATAACAATCTGTACTGAAACCCAATAAAGATTACACAGAAAGGACTTTTCAGACCAGTCTTACTTGTGAACACAAGTCCTGAGTTGAGTGAGTGAGGGTACTAATTTCCGAGAGTCAAAGCAGATTTTAGGGGAATGTGATCTACTTGGAAGGCAAGCCCCAAAATGATGCCCAGGAGCTACAATGAAAATGCCCTCCTAAAATAAGAGTATCTCAGGTTCATTAATTACTAATAGATTGAATCTTCTAAGCAAGGACACAGCAGCAGGAATTTCAAGAATTGTTGTTTTCAAAATGTAGATTGTAGGTCACTTAGATGGAGATTCAGGAAACTGAGCCCAGACTTGCTGAATGAGAATCATTCAGGGTTGAGGCCCAGGAACTTGACTTTTAACAACTTTCTTTTCTTTTCTTTAAGATTTCATTTATTTATTTGTCAGAGAGAGAGAGTGTGCAACAGCAGGGAGAGTAGAAGGCAGAGGGAAAAGCAGACTCCCTGCCAAGCGCGGAGCCTGGGGCAGGACTTGATCCCAGGACCCTAGAGGATCATGACCTGAGCTGAAGACAAACCACTTAACCGACTGAGCCACCCACATGTTGCAGACTTTTAACAACTTTCAACTGATTCTTCTGGCCACGAAATTTAACTACTTTAGTGCTCAAATAGTGGCTCTACTCATGGTTTCTACCACGTAGAATAGTGTTATTTGCAATACTGACTTTATCAAGTGAGGCATTAAAATTACCAATTAACCAAGAAACATTATTTTCATTTGGCCAGGAATCATTATGAATCCCTCCTACTTATTTTGTAATGGTTACTTTTTTTTTTTTAGATTTCATTTTTAAGTAATCTCCATATATAACATGGGGCTCAAACTCAAAACCCCTACAATGATCACTTTTTAAGCAGAAGTTTATAAGTATGAACTAAAATTGCTATTTTAACATCGTTATTTAGTGGAAACCACTTTCACTAGCCTTTTTCCTACTGACTCATCTTCATTATGATATAATACCAATGGACCATTCATTCACTCATTCATTCAATAACAAGTATTTCTATACTGCCTATTATCTAATTTACTAAAACTATTAATGATGCATTATTTTTCTATGTACCTACACAAGGCCACTACTTTCAAGAACAGAATTTGTAGCTGACCTACCTAACACATAGCAACAAACACAGGGAGTCAGACATAACGAGGACACAGACAAATATGCTCCAAACAAAAGAACAAGACAAAACCTGAGAAAAAGAACTAAACAAAATGGAGATAAATAGTCTATATGATAAAGAGTTTAAAGGAATGGTTATAAAGACTCTCACCAGAATTAAGAGAAGAGTGAGTGAACTCAGTAAGAACCTCAACAAAGAGATAGAAAATATAAAAAGGAAACAATTAGAAGAATATAGTAGCTGAAATGAAAATATGCTAAAGGAATGAACAGCAGAAACATCAAGGAACAACATGGAAACATTAAGTGTACTAACATTCACATTATTGAAGAAATAATGGTTGAAAGGTTCACTAACCAGGAGAAGGAAACATCAAAGTCCAGGAAGCAAGGAGAACCCCCAACAAGATGAACCAAAGGAGGTCCACACCAAAACACATGGTAATTAAAATATCAAACATTAAAGAGAGTTTCTTAAAAGCAAAAGAGAACGAAAATGGTTATGTACAGAGGAAACCCCATAAAGCTATGGCTGATGTTTTTGCAGAAACTTTGTAGGCCGGAAAGGAGTGGCATGATATATTCAAAGTGATGAAAAGGAAAAAAAAAAATCTACATCCAAAAATACTCTATCCAGCAAGGTTATCATTCAGAAATGAAGGAAAGATAAAGAGTTTCCCAGATAAAAGTAAAAGGAGTTCGTCACCACTAAGCCAGCCTTACAAGGAAAGTAAAGATAGTAGATCAGTAACTTGTAAAGCTAGTATGAAGGTTTAAAGACAAAGTAGTAAAATCAGTTGTATCCACAAAAATTGGTTAAGGAATTCACAAGATAAAAAGATGAAAAATATGACATCATATATGTAAATTCAGAGGGATGAATAAAAGCATAGTGCTTTTAGAATGTGTTTGAATGTAAGTGACCATCAACTAAATACAGACCACTATTTACATAGGAGGCTAATTAAGAACCTTGTGGTGACCACAAACCAAACACATATAATAGATACAGAAAAAATAAAGAAAGAAGAATCCAAGCATGATAGTAAAGATAAAGTCATTGACTGTAAGGGAGAAGAGCAAAAGAAAAAGAAAGGAAGAGAGAAGCACAGCAAAACAGCCAGGAAACAATTATCAAAAAAAACTCACAACAATGAACAACATGGAAATAAGCACACACTTATCAATATTTATCTTAAATGTAAGATTAAATGCTCTAATAAAAAGACCCAGGATGACTGCATTGGCAATGACAACAACAAAACAACTAGGTCTGTCTCTCTGCTCCCCACAAGGGCCTCACTGCAGACCTAAAGACATATAAACTGAAAGTGAAGGGTTGGGAAAAAGATAATCCATGCAAATGGAAGAAAAATAATAGGATAGCAATATTGTGTCAGACAAAAGAGACTTTAAAACAAAGGCTGCAACAAGAGACAAAGAAGGGCATTACATAATGATAAAAGGACCAATCCAATAAGAGGGCATAACAATTATAAATATCTCCATAACTGACAGAGGAGCACCTAAATATATAAAACAAATATTAACAGACAAAAGGAAAAAGTTGACAATGATACAACAGTAGAGGACTTGTCACTTATAATATGCCACTTACCTCAACAGAGAGATCATCCAGACACAAAATCAATAAGGAAACAGTGGCTTTGAATGACACATTGGATCAGATGGACTTAGCAGATATATATAGAACACTCCATCTCAAACAGCATAATAAACTTTTTTTTTTCAAGTGCACATGGAACATTCTATAGGATAGTTCATGTTAGGCCACAAAGAATGTCTCAATAAACTTAAGAAGACTGAAACATAGCAAACATCTTTTTTGACCACCACAGAATGAAACCAGAAATCAATTATAAGTGAAGAAATTGGAAAAAGAACACAAACACATGGAGGCTAAACAACATGCTACTAAAAACCAATGGGTCAGTGAAGAAATCAAAGAGGAAATTTAAAAAAAAAAATACCTGAAGACAAAAGAAAATGGAAACACAATGGATCCAAGTCTTTGGGAACAGCAAAAGCAGTTCTACGAGGAAAGTTTATAGTAACACAGGCATACCTCAAGAAACAAGAAAAATCTCAAATAAACTATTGAAACTCACACCTAAGAAACTAGAAAAAGAACAAAGCCCCAAATTAGTAAAATGAATGACAGGGGGCGCCTGGGTGGCTCAGTGGGTTAAAGCCGCTGCCTTCGGCTCAGGTCATGATCCCAGGGTCCTGGGATCGAGGCCCGCGTCGGGCTCTCTGCTCAGCAGGGAGCCTGCTTCCTTCTCTCTCCTCTCTCTCTGCCTGCCTCTCTGCCGACTTGTAATCTCTCTCTCTGTGTCAAATGAATAAATTTTAAAAAAAAAATGAATGACAGGATAAAGATTGGAGCAGAAATAAATGAAACAGACTAAAAAGATAATATAAAAGATCAATTAAACTAAGAGCTAATTCTTTGAAAAGATAAACAAAATTGATAAGCTTTAGCCAGACCATCCAAGAAAACCCAAGAAAACCCCAAGAGGACTCAAATAAATAAAACTGGAAATGAAAGAAAAGTTAGAAGCAACACCACAGAAATCCAAATTTTATAAGAGACTACAATGATAAATTTGGATAACCTAGAAGAAATGGATAAATTCCTAGAAAGATACAATGTCCTAACACTAAATCAGGATCAGGAGGAAATAGAAAATATGAACAGATAGATTACTAGTAAAAAAATCAAATCAATAATCAACAAACAACAAACAGAAGTCCAGGATCAGAATACATCACAGGTGAATTCTACCAAACATGTAAGAAACTTCTCAAACTACTCCAACAAATAGAAGGAGTGCTTCCAAATTCATTCTACAAGGCTAGCATTACTCTGATACCAAAATCAGACAGAGACAGTAAAAAAGAAAATCATAAACCAGTATCCCTGATGAACATTGATGCAAAAATCCTCAATAAAATATTAACAAACCAAATTCAACAATACATTAAAAGGATCATTCAGCATAATCAAGTGAGATTTATTTCAGAGATTCACAAATGATTCAATATCCACAAATCAACCAATGTGATACAATACACTAACAAAGTGAAGGATAAAAATCATATGATTGTCTCAGTAGATACAGAAAAAGCATTTGATAAAATTCTGCATCCATTCCTGACAAAAACTCTCAATAAAGTGTGTTTAGAGAGACCATACCTCAACATCATAGAGACCATATATGAGAAACACACAGCTAACGTCATACTCAATGCTGAAAACCTGAAAGCTTTTCCCCAAAGATCAGGACCAAGACAAGGATGTCCATTCTCACCACTGTTATCTAATATAGTATTGGAAGCCCTAGACACAACAATCAGACAAGAAGAAATAAAGGACATCTGAATTGGAATGGAAGAAGTTAAACTGTCACTGTTTTCAGATGACCTGATACTCTATATAGAAAACCCTAAAAATTCCACCAAAAAACTATTAGAATAAATGAATTCAGTAAAGTTGTAGGATACATAATTTATATACAGAAATCTATTGCATGTCTATACATTAATATTAAAATAGCAGGAAGAGAAATTAAGAAAACAACAGCTCCAATGACTTCATGAAGGTTTCCCCATTAACTCAACATCCCCATGTGCACCTTTACCCTGATTCTGTTTAATACTTCATTTAATGAATGTTTTATATCGTTTTCTCAGTGTTAAGAATTATCAAAAGTATATTACAAAAGTACTATATATAGTAACACATAGAGAATGTTATAAAATATCATATGTATTATATATGTATTATATACAAATGTAAACTATTCCCAATAGATTTGCACATTAATAATTGGAATGATATCCATCAAAATGTCAACAGTGGTCTATATGAATTGTGTGATTCAAGGTATGTGTGTGTTTTCTATATTTCTAATGTCCTGGAATAAATGTCTTTTTCTTACGGAAAGGAGCAGGATGTATTATTATTTTTTAAGTATGTTCCGTACCCAGCGTGGAGCCCAATGCAGAGCTTGAACTCATGACCCTAACATCAAGACCTGAGCTGCTGAGATCAAGAGTCAGCCACTTAACCAACTGAGGCACCCACGTGCCTCCAGGATGAATTTTTTTTTTATTGAATGTCGAATATGTCTCTGATAATGTAACCACCTGCTTGAGGGGAGAGTGTACATTATACATCCCCACAGCTCTCCAAATGCATGGATATGAACACAGAGGATATAATAGGAGGAATGCTGAATTATATGTATTGGAATGGAACAGAGACAAACCATGTTATTGTTATCTATATCAATACAGGCCAAATAGTAACCTGATCAGGAAATCTACCATATTAAGTCAACAGGCCTGTGTTTTTCATCTGAGAGAGCTGTCTGCTTCATCAGGGAGAGTTGTGAAATGCTTCAGATCATCTTTTTATCATCCAATGGTGGGGGTAAGGGATACATGATGTTTCATTAAAGGCTAAAGACCCTGTGATTTTTAACACACATCCACACAAAGAATTGCCTCACTCAATATGCCAGGAGTCCACTGTTAGGAAAGTTGGTCATATTAAACATTTATTTCCTTACTACTTATTAAAAAATGTGAATGCAAACTCAAGGCATTAGGATATCATATTAGATCATATGTCCCAGAATGTGTAGCAGATGAATGATAGCCTCAGTTCCTTGACACTCTTCCTACTGAGAGGAGTGTCCCTCCTGACAGCTCTGGCCAATGGAGTATGATAGAAGTGCTGTGAGGCCAGTTTCTGGACTTAATCTTTAAAAAAGGGGGGGGGGGTACTTATGCCCTGCATTGTTAGAATCCAGCTATTAGGTGAGAAGACCACTATGAGACCATCTTGCCATGAGGAGCCCAAACCACAGGGAGAAGAAGCCTTAGAAAATGAGATGCCATGTGGAGAAATAGGTACTGGGGAACATGGAGATGCCAGGCGCACATGAAGGCATCATGGAAGTAGATTCTCCAACTCCAGACGACCTCCCCGTGTGTGACAGAAGACCGGCCCAGCTGAGTCTTGCTGAAATTTCTGACCCACACGAACTGTGCGCCAAATGAAATGGTTGTGTGAAGCCAGTAAAATGTCTCCTTTTATCTTGAGTGTATCTCTGTTGCCTCCTGGAAATTCAAAATGGCGGATATACTGCATTTTAATGTATTTCTAGAGAACACCTAAATCATTTTCTCTGCAATAAACAAGTAGACCTCAAATCTCTAAATAGAATTCTAGCAACAATTTAAAGCACGGTTTTCCAATTTTTCAAGTGATCCTATTTTTTTTTTTAAAGATTTTTTTTATTTATTTATTCATTTTGACAGAGAGAGAGATCACCAGGAGGCAGAGAGGCAGGCAGAGAGAGAGGAGAGAGGAGGAAGCAGGCTCCCTGCCGAGCAGAGAGCCCGATGCGGGCCTCGATCCCAGGACCCTGGGGTCATGACCTGAGCCGAAGGCAGCGGCTTTAACCCACTGAGCCCCCCAGGCGCCCGATCCTATTTTTGATGCAACCAGCAGTTAATAATTATCTATCAGACTCTAGCTAGCTAAAATGGACATAAATCAGCCATTGTGCTGACTGGGACTCCATTATGACATTAGTTAATTTAATGCAACTTTACGACATAGAGCTAGTCATATACCCGTGTTCACGACAGAACTGAAAACTCCTTCAGGACATGAACAACATCTGCTGCGTTTCTTGTATTCCACCAAAATGCACCCTGCTATCATGCATATGGAATGTGTTCAGCAAATGCTTGTGCCTGATTATAATACAACCTACCATTAGAAATTAATTGTTTTGGCTAAATTCAGCATCACCCCCCTTCGGTCTTCTATTTGGAAGCCCTAAGTTCTTGACTTAATTTCTGGCTTGCCATTGAATCCTCACTATTGAATTCCATTGTGATCCAGTCAAACATCAGTATTTCACAGATGAGGAAATTCACCAAGAGGTAAGTGATGCAGTTATTTAGTGTAGACTAAAGCCTTATAAGCTTAAAATTACTTCCTTTAACAGATTGCTGGTGAAAGGACGAGGACAGCTGTAGGGCGTTGGAGCTCCTGAGACGTGGAAGCATGGAAGCTAGGGAACTGGCGAAACTGGAAGTTGCAGACATTTAGAAGAACCAGTTACATCATAATCCATCTGGAGCACGAACCAATGTGGGCCAATATCACTCACAAACCTGAAGGGAAAAAAATGCTGAAACACAGAAATGTGAAGGGGTTGCATGGTTATAAGAGACAATAAAGATTTCTTGTTTAAATTAGTTGTGTAGAGTCTCTGCACCGAGACGCTTCATTAACAGCTGTTTATTGTACTGTGAATTATTGCAAGCTAATGTATGCAAGACGCTAGCTTGATATTTGTGCATCCACTTCTCCAGTGAACTTGACTGTCAGAAATGGAGAGCAAATCAGGATGGCAAAAGCTGTCAGCAGATGAGGGAGAGCAAAGTCTCTAGCCACCTTACATTTCCATTGTGTGTTTTATAGGAAAAACACATCCGGGTGGTCTAAAAAATAACCAGTGGGAAGTTCAGGTGTAGATGGTGGGTATGCTTACTTGAAAATTCTAAGAAAATCCAGCTTAGGTTTTATCAGCGTGACATAAGAACCCCAGGATGAGAGCATACTTGAAGCCTTTTTCTCTCCATGCAGAATCCAAAATGGACTTGAAGAGTAGTCTATCAAAACACTGAAAAATAGGGCTTAAGCACAACAAAAGTGTCATTTATTCATCCGTACTTTTTGGTAACTTAAGAAACAAAAGGAAAGAAAGCAAGCAACCGCTTGGCTCTATATGGGGCCTTCGGTAAGTCGAAGTCTTCATGCCCTTCATCAAGGTGTAAGCCCAGCGGCTTGGAGATTCCACTATGAAGCGTAAGTCCCGACGCGTCTGCTTGTCAGCTCATGGCATCCATCAACTCATACTGAGCATATAGCATGGACCAGACATGGCAGAGCGTGTACATTCCGCTAATCCCCACCACAGCTCCCCAAGGCAGCTACTGCTTCTACTTTTAAACATAAAGAATTTCATGCTTGCAAAGGTCAAGTGTCTCTCTTGAGGTCACACAACTTATTAGTGGTGAAGCCAAAATCCAGTGAGGTTTATTATGAATCAAGCATACGCCAAAACCTCTACCCATCAATTCTATAAAGCGGATATTGTTATCCTTATTTTAACTATGAAGCAACCGAGACTCAGAAAGTAGATTACAACACTCAAATGAATAGACAGAAGGGTAGCAGATTGGGGATCTTATCCAGGGCTAATGTCTTCCACTGCGGCCTCTTGTCCTCAGTGGGTAGCTTATTCTCACTGTTTAATCCTTCACTTGAACGTGACTTGCACACTAATAATAATTTAAGATCCAACCATTCAAAGAATCTAGGATCCCCAGCTCCAGACGGTGTTTACAGCCCACGTTATCACGAGTGATAAAACACAAGGTGCTCCAAGGGGACTAGAAAGAACTCGTACGGCATCCCTTTGGGATCGGTTAGACTAGGCTGACTTGTGCTGTGTACACAACAACCATGCAATTTTGGCAGTTTAACAGAACACATGCAAAGTTTGGCAGTGGGCTCAGGCCAACCTCCACACGGTGTCACAGGGATCCAAGTGGCTTTGACCTTGAGGCTCTTCCATCTCGATGTGAGGCCTTCACCTTCCCCATGGCCAGGGAAGAAACTGACCCAAGACTCCCAAGGGCTTTCACTCTGCCTGGGATTGACATGTATTCCTTCTTTTCCCATTTCCTTGACCAGAATCCATCACCCGCCACCGCCTCACACCGAAAAGTTTGGGAAGTGTGATTTGTTGGGTACCCAAAGAAGAGGAAAATAAAATGAAACTTGGTGAACACATAGCCTCTCTGCCACATTAACCTGAAGAAGTGGGTGCAGACCACACACACACACACACACACACACACACACCACACACAAATAGCAAAAGGTTAGGAATTAGCAAGTGAGGCCACAGATTCAGAATTAAAATAAATTTTTCTGGACGGAGAAACATAAAGCCTCACTCTATTTTATTAATTCAACTAAGAAGAGGCAAAAGTTAGAAACTAGAGATACCAGAAAAAAAAAACCTGTTTATATATGGTGATTAAATAGAAGAAAACTTACACATAAAAATGCGAAGTGTTATTTTATTTAAATGTCAAGAGTGAAAGACAGGTTTAGGACTGTCTGGCTCTGGGGCAAGAGTTTATGCATCGTTTCATTTACTGCACAATCCAACTTCCCAAATTCTATTCAGTATCTCCTTTTTCGTGGCACTGAATAAGGTTCAACAGCAAGCCTGAAAAAAATCCAGACAGTTCCACCCCTCTCGAAGAGGATATTGCGATAGATGAGAAGAGTAGGCATGTCTGAACAGGAGCACAAGATCACTTGGGATGGACTCTTAAAGGGCGCCACAGAACCATCACGCCTTGAAAGCCTCACTGGGGTCTCCCCAAAGGAATATACCACCTTCCTGGTCTGTGTAGCTTGAATACAAGATATGTTTCTCCCGGTTGCTCCCTCTCATTTCCACCGGGTGCTGCGGTCACTCATCCTTTCGTGCTGGCTTGGAAGCCCACGTCCGAGACTCTGGAGCTGAATCATTCCGAATGAAGAAAGTAGATCACAGAGGCTTGGCAGCCCCATTCATCACGTCTGTCAGCTCCGGCAACACACGGAACCTTTAAGATGAGCCTGTGTCAGCCCACCTTGCAAGTAAGGGACATGTCCCACGAGAGCCAGCACCCCATCGGGGAAACTGTCTCTTGATCACTTGGTCCTCACAAACATTCTCCGATGTATAACACAAAGACGGTATAAGACAGCAATGTACTGATTAATTTCAGTAAGCCTTTCGGAAGTCACAGTCTGTGCTGAGCGAAGTGATTTTCAGCTGACTTTATCTTATTAGTGAGGACTCTGGGGAAATTTTGTGGGGTAAATCCTTTTCTGCATTACCGAGGCAGAGGAAACGGTTTTCATCTTTAAAGCCCTGCAAACACATACACTTTTTTTTTCTTTCTTTTTTCCCCAGAGCCTAACCCTGGCCTGAGAGAAAGTTTTACTTGGAGAAATCTCATTAATTCCAGTGGTCTGATTTGTCCACAGACAATTTTGTGATACATTCATTTCTGCTAGTTTCTTTCTTAATGCTTGGGGGGGGGGGAATGAAAAAAAAAAAAGAAAGAGGAGGAAAAAACTCCTACCTCCTACTTTCCCCCAAAATCAAGAGAAATTTTCAGGACAAAAATAAATTCTATTCTCATGTGATTAACTATGGATCAGAACACAATGTTGTATTTTCTTGTTCATGAAACAGGAAGATATGAAAGTAGAGGAAATTTTCTCCCCAAAGAAGTTGTTGAGTCATGGGCTTGGTAAATTAATTTTATCATTTTGGGGGAATTCTTGGTTACTGAAAGGTCCCGTTTCTAAGTAATTTGGAAGTGAAACTCTTGAAATATTTTTCATCCCTTGTTTTACTGAGCTTAAAGAAATGTAAGGGGAGAAGGGAGTCAAGTAGGCGTTTTCTATGCACCCAATTTTGTACTTTTTCCTCCTTTCTGATAACAACCCAAATTCATCTGACTTTCAGGCCTTTGTGGTTAAAGAAAGAATATAGCTGGAAAGTCTGAGTACCACTGATCCTTGAACAACACAGGGGTTGGAGGGCTAACCCAGGTAGGCAAAAAAAAAAAAAAAAAATGCATATAACTTTTGACTCTCCCAAATACTGAATAGCAATGACTGGAAGTCTTACTGATAACAAAGTTGATTAATGCACACTTTGCATACATATTATATACTGTATTCTTCAAAGAAAGTAAACTAGAGAAAAGAAATTAAGCAAATCATAAGACACAGAAAATACATTTACAATATGCTGTACTATGTTTAGCAAAAAAAAAAAAAAGGAAAAAAAAAAGAAAAGAAAAAAGAAAAAATCTGCATATCCCTGCTGTTCAGTCACCTGTTGGACTCTATAATGCCCTCTGGTACTTTATTATATTCTTTATTAAGTTCAAAAGAGCAACTTCCTCCAAAATTTTTGTAATCATTACCATCTCTTCCATATTATCTCAATTACCACTGTATGTTAGAGAGATTTTTAACTATGCCTAATTATATGAAGGTTGCATTAGACAACATCATGTTTACCTCCAAATAACTTAGTTGGTGTCACGTTCCCGCTGACGTCACGGTTCAGATTTTCTACATTAATACAGGGATATGATTATCCTTACCCTTTCATCTATTTGTAATTCTCCACCTACTTAGACTTCAGAAAGGAAAAAGAGAAACTGACACGTTGCTTGACTTTGTTGTTTAATAATGATATGCACATAGAAAGTATTACAATCGTTGACTGAAAGGATCATTCTGGACTTTCCTTCTTTTAAACATATAGAGAAAAACCTCGGAGCGCCTGGCCGGCTCGGTGGGTCAAGCATCCAACTCTTGACTCTTGATTTCAGCTCAGCTCAGGATCTCGGGGTCTTGGCATTGAGCCTCCCTCGGGCTCCACAGTGGGCATGGAACCTGCTTAAGTTTCTCCCTCTCCCTCCCCACCCCCTCCACTCACACTCTCTCTAAAAGCATAAAAAAATAACTACCTGAAGACTCGTACGACCATCCCTGGAGCTGCTTGTGACTTTAGGACAAAACTGACATCTCGGTGCTGGCCCCACTTGGCTGCCCCAGTCAGGCTCCCCTCTCTGTGACTAGGTAACTTGTAAGCACAATGGTCTTGCCTTGGGTAACAAAGCCAGAGCTGGTGGGTGGGAGGGTGATTTCTAGACCCAAGACCATGCCTTGGGGTCTCAAAGCATTCTTTTTTCTACCCGGCCCCACCATGTCCTTTCCGATAGGAGCCCTAGTGCCTTTCACTGCACCAAGCAACCCCTGACATTACTATTCTCTCTGGCTGCAGACAAAAAAAAGGTTTGAGAAAGGCCCTGTGGAGCCTGGAAAAGGCCCTCTTAGGTCTGCATGGATGCAGACAGAGTTCTGAGGTTTCTCAGTCACACTTAGCTCAGCTGCCATGTTCCAAGTGCCAAGTTAAGACATGACAAAACATAGACAGTCTTCCCTCGATGCTCTGTATGATCCAGTAAGGGCAAAAAGCTTTACCAAATAACCTGAGCACTGATGAAGTGTTGTGATAGACGGGGCGCCCTGGTGCTATGAGAATGAGCACCTGATGAATGGGAAGGTGTCCGGGGATCCTTCCTACAGATGATAAGCGGAGCCAAGTCTGGAAGGACAAGCGGGGGTTACATGTAGCGACGGCGGGAAAGTGTGCCAGGCAGAAGGACAACGCTGCCTGAAGTAAGATGGGAAGGATGAAAGATACTAGGGCACGTACTGTCACTCTATGTTGCCAGTCTGTAGGATGGGCGCAGTCAAGAGAGGAAAAGTTTTGTGTGGTGTGCCAATATTTTATATTTATTCTTTGTTCCATAGAAAGCCATGGAAGAATTTTGACAGAGGAATGAAATAAGAAGAATCAACGGACTTTGGCGTCAGATTGATTCAGCAACCAATTTTTAGAAGCCTACTATGTTTCAGGCACTCTAGAGAGAGTTTCAGACATAAACACAAGCTAGATCTGTTCATGCCTTTCCATCACTTCCAGGCTGACCACTGTAAGCAAAAGGATGATGGAAACAAGGAGACAGAAATGCACACAAAGTTTCCGGCTTGGGCAGCTGGGTGAATAGCAGTACTATTTACAGAAAGTGGGCACAGAAGGAAGAAGGTAAAAGTGCATTGAGTTTGGAACATCTTTTCTTTAAGCTGAGGGTAAATGCTCGCCAGGGAGCTTGACCTCACACTAGAATGATCCATTGGGGCATCATGGGTAGGGTATTTGCTTAACCAGGAGTCAGCAAACCACAACTCCAGGGAACACATGCAGCTCACAGCCTAGTTTTGTATGGCCCTCAGGTCCTACTCCCTTGTGCTAACACTGTGAGCTACAGAGGCTAAGGGGACACCCCCTCGGGCCCAGTTCCTCACAGTGCCTGCCCTCCTACCAATGGCCATCAGTCCTCCTCTGGCCCCATCCCCTCTGTATGCACACTCCTGCTGGCCCACAGGTCCCTGCCACCGGATCCAGAGAAACCCCCCAGCTGAAGGCAGGAGCCTCCAAATGCAAAGGGCAAACAGGACCACAGAGGGGACACTGTTGCCTCTTCTATCACAAAACCTAAATCATTCACTATGTGGCCCTAAAAAAAAAAAAAGTTTGCCAACCCCAGGTTTAAACTGAATTGTGATACTGAAAATAACTAGCCTTTGTATGGGACGCCGCTAGCATTCAACTCAGATGAACAAACATAATCTCAGCCGACTCAGAAGTTTTATATTTTTTAGGATTTTATTTGTTTATTTGAAAGAGAGTGAGAGAGCACAAGCAGGGGGAGTGGCAGAGGGGGAGGGAGAAACAGGCTCCCTGCTTAATGGGGAGCCCGATGCGGGGCTCGATCCCAGGACCCTGAGATCATCACCTGAGCTGAAGGCGGGCGCTTAACCGACTGAGCCACCCAGGCGCCCCTTATTCAGAAGTTTTAAACTGGAAATACCGACAACTGAACACATGCATTACATTCCACAGAAGTTCTCTACTCGATCCTCCTCTCCCTTTCAGTCTGGAGAAAGAAAAATAAAGGCTAATTTGTCAGCAGGACCGAATCCCTTGAAGATACCGTAAGATAACTTGTGCTCAATTTCTCATACTTTGGGTTGAACTTTCCTTAGAGATTGCTCAGTGCACACTGCTTTCCATTCAAGCGAGTTTTCAAATCCCCGTGAGCCTATCAATTCACTAGTGAAAGAAAGAAATTAAGGCACCGTGCCTTTGGCAATAAAACGACAACTTAAAAAGTTAAAAACCAAGGGGCAATGTCTCTGGTTATTTGGTTTCTATGATCCCAGACACCCAGGATAGCCAGCAAACTGTTTTGGACATCAGAAGAGCTAAGTCACACAGACCAAGAAGTCAGAGAGTCTGAGAAGCTTGTGGGAGGTAATTAAATGCTATTAGAAGCAAACAACCTAATTTGCCTGAATCGCCAAGTGCGGTGTGGTCTTTTGAAAACACTTCCAAATACAGGAATCAGATTTGATCCTTTAAGTCCTTCTTTTCTTTAGGATGCATGTTTATTCAAAGCACAGATGGGGAGGAAAATCAGAAAAAGACTTTGGTCGACCCACATAAAACAGCATATTTGAGTGTGGGCATGAAGGGAGATGAGTTTGGGAAGGCTTTTCATCTGTTTGATGTGTGAGATAGACCGGGGAAGTGGCAAGGCACCGGCTTTATTTAATCTCTCCAAAGGAGGAGCTTCGGAAGGCTCTTTAAAAAAGAAAGCTCCCTTAGTAAAGCACATACTTCCATGCTCTCACGACTTTGGTATTTTCCGGTCTAATAAAAGTGGGGGATTTCCAGCACCAGCGGTCCTGGGTACCACGGACAGGAAGAAAAGTTACGCATGAACGTAAACTGCCATTGACACATGGAGCCTTTTCAGGGTTTGACCATTTTCAGTACATTTCCTCTGGATGAGGTCATGCCTGTGCGTGTCTTATATACACCTCCAGGTGGGAAAGACCAAGATGGAAATCAGCAGAGCGCACTGCACGGAGAACCCCGTGCGGTTGCACCCATGACCCATGACCTTCCTAGCCGACCCCGTAGTTTCTCCCCAGTCTCACAAGAAAATGGTTTCTCAGGAGATGCCCGAGCATTGTCACTGCATGTCAGGAAAATCTGGCTATCAACAAGTACTTAAATCTAAGTGTACGCTTTGATGGCTACTTAAAGCAAATTGAGCTTCTGAACCCTATGAGGTGTGCTCCTTTGAAATGTTGGCCTCGATCTGGAGCACAAATACAAGACAACGGGGGGGGGGGGCCTCTGGATGGGGAATCATAATGGAAAGGCAGGGCCCACTGGTTGGTAGCATTTCCATATGGACACAAGCAGCAAGACCACAAAAGATCAAAGAGCAACCCGAAGAAGAAGGGAGTGTCCGTCCTCATGATTCTGCATGTGTGTGAGCACACGGCTTTCTGTAAGGATAATGGCAGAAACATGTTTGTGCAAGTGGGATTCGGTTACGCCAACTCATGGGGGTGCCTGGCTGAGCCTCGATATGCAAAAATCTACTCTTCATTTGTAAAAGATGCTACTGATGGATGGTATCTCAAATTTGTAGTAGCACCTAACCGATGCTTTTTTTTTTTTAAATATTGTGACGTTTAATGGTTTTCATTCTATTTTTAAAAACTTATTTGTCAGAGAGAGAAAGAGAGAGAAAGCACAAGCAAGAGGAGGAGGGGTAGGCAAAGGGAGAGGGAGAAGCAGGCTCCCCACTGAGCAAGGAGCCTGATTCGAGACTGGATCCCAGGAGTCTGGGATCAGGACCTGAGCCAAAGGCAGACGTTTAACCCACTAAGCCACCCAAGGGTCCCAATAGCTGTCATTCTAAACCACAGAAACGTGAATTAAGAAGACAGATTTTTTTGGGGTGCCTGGGTGGCTCGGTGGGTTAAAGCCTCTGCCTTCGGCTCAGGTTATGATCTCAGGGTCCTGGGATCGAGGCCCGCATCGGGCTCTCTGCCCGGGGGGGAGCCCGCTTCCTCCTCTCCCTCTGCCTGCCTCTCTGCCTACTTGTGATCTCTCTCTCTCTCTGTGTCAAATAAATAAATAAAATCTTAAAAAAAAAAAAAGAAAACAGATTTTTTTTAAGGGAGACTGTTAATAATGACCACTTAAAGTAGGACCAACATCCATGTTGGCAAGANGAAAAAGAAAACAGATTATTTTTAAGGGAGACTGTTAATAATGACCACTTAAAGTAGGACCAACATCCATGTTGGCAAGAGTCCCTTCGCTGCGTCTCACAGGGGTGAGGGTAAAACTCGAGTAGTGAGCAGCGAGCGCAAACAAGAACAGCCAGTGCTTGGGCTTCAATGTCTTTACGTCCTAGTTCCACAAGATTCTCAGGAGAGAGTTTCTCTCTGGTCAAGCCCTGTCAACCCTTCTTGTGGCCGAAGCTCAAGACAAAAGAATTTCGCCCACCCTTACATAGAGTCAGAGCAGAGAATGAACTTGTCGTTATTCCAACCTTTAAGTATTAGTGTCAGATACGAGATTCAGTATTTTTTTTTTTAACTACTGTCTTTCACAAGGAACAACTTCGTTCTTTAATAACCAGGGGATAGCTTTGTTTAGGCATCGCTAATACGGGAAACCACTCATTGGCCTGTTCAAAGAGGTTAGTGAGCCCCCTTTCAGGAACAGCCAGCCTCACTCTACCTTACTACGTACACTCTGCCAGAATTGAGAAGTTCTAAACCAGTGTCCTATTTGGCTAGAACAGTGTGCTGTTGACCATTACTAACACATAAGAGCAAAGGGGACACGAGGGATCTATGAAAGCAGCATGGGCACATCCCCAAATATGTCACTGTTCATTATGGTCATCCAAATCCCCATGTTTTCGGGTCATTCAATGGCCTCCTTGGGAAAATAAATGGAATGAGCTTGGAAGGAGTCCTTTCTTGAAGTTAGAGAGCAAAGTGACCAAGACACAACCTTCGACACCTAATTACGCTATTAGATTTAATGTTGGCAATTATCTGGGGTTTTATAGTCTCAAGGTGCTTCGCCACCTTCCATCAGCCCATCTACACAGCCCAGTTCCACTTCCAGACAAGCCCAGTGAGGCACCTGGGTTGTGATTTGCCTTCCGGCGGCCGAGCCAGAAGTCCAGTCCAGAAAAGCCAAGAAGTTCCAAAGCAGAACCACTCCTTGGCCCCTGGGCTCGGGATGTGCTCTTCATTCTCCAGCTGGGCTCACTGGATTGGATTGCTTCTCACGTGAGAGCATGCAATCCCATATCACCAGGTACAGGCATTTTTCATAAAATCTGTGCTCTAGCCACAAGCCAAACGTAAGTAAACGTCTTCCCCCTTGCTATATTCCCTGTCTTCCCATTCTCCTGCCCACTTGCCCTCACTGGGAGACTCAGGATTTGCTTTAAGAATAATCTCTCCTGGGCCGCTCAGTCGGTTAAGCATCTGCCTTTGGTCAGGGTTATGATCTCAGGATCCTGGGATCAATCGAGTCCCACGTAGGGCTCCCTGCTCAGCGGGGACCCTGCCCCCCCTTCCCCTCCCCCCTCTGACCATGCTCTCCCTCTCTCTCAAATACATAAATAAAATCTTAAAAAAAAAAAAAGAATCTTTCCTTAGGGTTTATAGACTGAATTTGGTTAAGAGGGTGGCTGTGCGGAGGGGACAGGCAAGTGTGGTTAAGAACAGTATCAAACAGTATCAAATTCCGGCGCCTGGGTGGCTCAGTGAGTTAAAGACTCTGCCTTCGGCTCAGGTCATGATCTCAGGGTCCTNTTCCGGCGCCTGGGTGGCTCAGTGGGTTAAAGACTCTGCCTTCAGCTCAGGTCATGATCTCAGGGTCCTGGGANTGAGTCCTACATCGGGCTCTCTGCTCAGCGGGAGCCTGCTTCCTCCTCTCTCTCTGCCTGCCTCTCTGCCTACTTGTAATCTCTCTCTCTCTCTCTCTGTCAAATAAACAAATAAAATCTTTAAAAAAAGGAGAATAGTATCAAATTCAAGAAATCCAGTTGAAGCAATTTTATACCCCTTAAAAGTGTCATTNGCCTGCTTCCCCCTCTCTCTCTGCCTGTCTCTCCGCCTACTTGTGATCTCTCTCTCTCTCTCTCTCTCTCTCTCTCTGTCAAATAAACAAAAAAAATCTTTAAAAAAAAGAATAGTATCAAATTCAAGAAATCCAGTTGAAGCAATTTTATACCCCTTAAAAGTGTCATTTAAATCACCAGTTCAATAGGAAGTTTTAAGAGAGAGAGAGAAATTGTGGGCTTTTCCACAGGCTTTTTTTTTCCCCTGGCTCACCTTCCAGCTGCCATGTGGGGGAATCCAGGTGGGTGAGCAGGTTACACCGGNGAGAGAGAGAAATTGTGGGCTTTTCCACAGGCTTTTTTTTTCCCCCTGGCTCACCTTCCAGCTGCCATGTGGGGGAATCCAGGTGGGTGAGCAGGTTACACCGGGCCCTGGGGTGCTGTATCCCAGCTGCCCATATCCTCCCGGGGTCAGGGGGCAGCACATAGCTCATTCCATTTGTACCCACGAGAAGGGGAGGTCCCCCAGGGAAAATCCGCACTCTCCACAGGCTCAGCCCTGTGCAGGGGTCTAGGTGAATTAGTCAGGGAGAGAGGAGGAAAGGGGATGGGTCTTGACACTCTGTTTCCTCAGAGGTACGGCGACGTCATTTCCAGGGCCAGCACCATGCCTTAAAACGGATCACTGATCTGACCCAGCCAGGGAGATGCGAAGCCTTTAACAGCTTTCCGTTAAGTGCATCTGAATTCTACTGCTAAGGCTTCCACCAAAGTATCAGGGGGAAAAAAAGTAAGAAAGAAAAGAAAAAGAAAAAGAAAAGCTTTGAAGTGTATCCCTTCCAAGCGCCATACGAATTCAGAGCCTCCTCCCCCAGCTCGCTGCACCCCCCCCTTCTTCGCTCCGTCCTGTTCTCCCACCGTGGTGCGCGGTGCGGACGCCTTCCTGCCCATATGAACCCCAGTTGCTGAAAAAGTGAAGCCAAAAGAAACAGCCAATAAAAACAGAAACAGCTGTAACAATTTTGCACAGCATGCTCTTGATTTCCTTGAGTTTTGTGCTTTTGCCCCTTTTTGCTCGCTCCTTCTCTTTCTCCAGCTCCATTTTTCATGACACAACACCTTCAGTGTCGGGGCCTGAAATGGAGCAAAGATATACCTTCTCCTTCTGCCAGCCGCTGTCATGCAGAAAAAAAGGCTGAAGTCCCTTTGGAATAACCAGCTCCCAAACACACAGAGCTGAGGGGAGGCCGAGACAAGGGGAATGAGCCAAGAATCACCATCAAACACAGGTGCAAAGATTTTTTTTCCCCCCCAAAACAGAAGTAATAGACCCAGCTCTCAAATGTGCTCTTCCTCGAGCTGTTGTCAGTGGGTGTCCCTCTGTTAGGAGTCCACGGAAGCCATTCTTTCGCATCTCAGCTCTGTGCGTTTGTCCTTGCCTCTCCAGATGCAAACCTGTCCTGAAGCCTTCCCCGGACAGGTCTTTACAGTGGCCTGATCTTACGTCAATTTCCTCCAACTCGGTCACGCAACGGTAGCTTGTAAAGGCACAGAGCTGTTGGGGAATGATATCAGTGGTTTCAGAAGAGAGGAAAAAAAGGGACAGAAGAGAACAACCCAGAGCACTGAACAAACAGAAAAGGAAAGACGCCTAGCAGACGGTGATCAGTGTCTTCTTTCCTGTCTGTGCAGGCTCAAGAACCCCAGGAATGTTTACCTTCCTCAGAATGCATGCACAATCAAAGACATGCTCCTTCGGTCCCCTCGTCAGCAGGCGCTGCGCCCCAAACCCACGTTCCGGCTGAAACGCTTGTCGTGGGTGGCGCTGACCTCTAATGGTTGGAAAAGCCTCCTTTTGACTTTATTTTTGTCAGGGATTGGGCGGTGCATGTTTTCTTTTGCTTCCCTCCAGCTGCTTCCTTTCTTTACCCAGGCTCTGGAACAAGCCCCAGTCTGAAGCTGGATCTGGGCTCAGCCGAATGGCGAGCTGGTAGGAATAAGGATCCTTTCATGGGGCACGGCCCTGTTTTTCAGATGGTGTGAAGCAGATCTGTAGTTTATTATTAATCATAGCACATGCGTGACACCACATCTTCAAAGGGCTATGCAAACATTAATTCTTTTGTGATGTGAAAAAAGCAGGCGGCAGCGTCTTTTTAAAGTGAATCTCCCAGGCTTCTGGAGAGGGGCGAAAAAACCATAGTTCCAGCTAGAGATGAATGAATCAAACCCTGGAGGTCTGGGCTCTGGGTCCAATTGAGAAGCGCTTTGAGAAGAAAAAAAAAAAAATCCAGAGTTTTATCTGAACTCTAGCATGTTCCAAATTCTACCCTCTTTTACACTCACATGGAAGTCTTTCGAAGACAGGCTGTGGTATCTTTGTTCTGGGAACAAAATAAACAGAATAAAAGGGAGAAAAACAGACCAGGATAAATGCGTGTTTTCCACAATGTTGAATGTGATCCGAGGTCTCTAGCAGAAAGAATTATTCTCACCAGTTTGCCAAAGCGTGTCCTTCAATTTCACTTAATAAGTGATTTCTTTGTCAAAGTCACAATCTTCTGTTAAAAAGTGACCATTAATATCCCATTTTGCAGAAACACAGAAAGAGAATCCAGAGGTCTCACCTTCTACTGGACTTCCCAAAAAGCTTTCCCCTCAGTATTTTAAAAATACAGCATTTTAAAAAAATCATATATATATATATATATATATATATATATATATATATGTAGCATTTGATACTCAGAAAAGGATAAACATATATATGCGTATATATATATACATATGTCTATGTCACAAGGCATAATTATAAAGTGAAAATAACAGAACCGCTACCCCACTTAGATACTAGACCATCACCAATGGCAGCTGTGTGTTTCCTCTTTCCACCCCTTGCCTTCCTGACAGTGGTCATCATGGTCCTGAATTCTGTGATGAGTGTCCCTGTGGCAGACTGACTGCATTAATACCGCCCATTAATGTCCTCCTATGGCCTTCGCCTTATGATGTCATCGTCTGCTCCCATTTTAAAGCTAGGCTTGGTAACGTGACTTCGGTTTGCCAATAGGATGTAAGCGACACACATGCACAGTCCTGTTTGCCCTTTGCAGGACTGTGCTTGCCTATTCTTTACCTCTGAGCCTTGTCATGAGAACATGGCCAGACTAGCCACCTGGATGGCATCACACTAGGTCACAGCCAATCTAGAGCAGTCAATAGCCAAGCCAAGAGCATGTGCCCGCCCAGATGACCAGAACCACCCGGCCGACTGCAGCTCCCACGGAGGCATGAGGACGCCCAGCTAAGACCAGCTGAGTCCCGGCAAGATCCAATGAACGCAGCAGACAGCACGCTACATAAATACTACATGTCTCGTTAAGTCACCGAGTTGTGTGGTGGTTGTGTACAGTACTTTTTGGCAATAGATGATTTATACGATTCCCTTCGTTTTTGAAAAAGCCACAGATGTATACAGTGTGGAAAAGTATATGGCTTGGCCCTGTCGTTTTGTCTTTTTCGGTTTTTTACAATTTTATCACAACGTATGTTTTCCTTTGTGACTTGTGTTGTCCACATGTCATTAGATTGCCTACTTTCATTCGTGTAGTTTCATGGATAGTGATTTGTTCTCACATTGCTATTTAATTTTTGTGACTATAAGTTGTCTGCTCCGTTCCTCTGTGGATGGACACTGGATTTCTTATCAAAACACATTTGGGTTGTTCTCCAATCCAAATTTTGGATTTGGATTGGAGAAACCCAAACCCAAAGTTTAGGTTATTATAAACAATAAACTCACTCATGTATGTCTCCTAAAAGCTCATTTACAAGTTTCTCCAGAGCAAATATACCTAGGAGTACAATGGCAGGACTATGGGATATGAGAATGTTCATATTTTGAAGCTAATGCCACTTTGTTTTCCAAATTGGGAGGAAGAACATGTAACTCCATCAGTATAAATCCTCCAAGGGTCCCCACCCATCTGCATCAAACCAATAGGAGCAGAAGAAACATACAGGAGCCCTTTTGGGAAGTTTCAGTGACTGAGTCCTGGAAGTGGCCCATGTCACCTCTGGTCACACGTCATTGGTTCAATCTCAAAAACATGACTTTTTCGGTGCAAGTGTCCCTGGGAAATGTAGTCCAGGAAGAGGAGGCAATGAGCTGACCACCTCATCAGTCCCTGACATAGCTTCTAATCCTTTGAATAATAAAAACACCTTTTATTAGGTAAGCACCCACAGTCTATACATCACATTCGTGTAAAGTTTCTTACTTTCACACGCTCACCAACTCTCTTGGGAAATTAGATCAATTATCGTTATCCTCTTTTTGTAAGTGAGGAAAGTAGGGCTCAAAGTGGTTAAATGACTTGCCCAAGGTCACAAAGTTAGTAATTTGCTAGAGACAGAGTATAATATCAACTCTTTTTCCCCAAAGTCTTGTCCCATTTCTAGTATAATTAACCTTTCTTTTCCCAAATATTCATTCATCCAACAACTGAAATTAATTTTTGTATAACTACTACATGACTACTGCTCTATGCGTCCTTCCAAAACTATTAAAAAATGAACATCACAGGGATCCTGCCACAAAAACCCTACATTTTTTAGTTTTCTAGGTGTTATCAGCTGCTATCCACCTGCTGTCTCCATTTACTCACTTTTTACTCACAGTTCAGTCTCCTCACACTAAATTCACCAATAACTTCCAGTTCATACGTAGATACAGTTCAGGCCTCATCTTATTTGAATTCAGTGAAAGCATTCCAAATTGTGACCCTTCCCTCTTTGTCCTGCTGTCATCTTTTAATTCCCATGATCCTACACTGTCCTGATTTTCTTCCTACCTCTCTGTTTAATAATTTACTCTTCTCTTATCCTCCACTAACCGGCCCTTGCACATTGAGATTACCATAACCCTACCTGCCACAACCAGATCTTTCTTTAAAGACCCAAATGAAATACCACCTTCTTGGTGAATTTGTACCTAATTCCCCAGGCAAACCGAAGTATCTCCAAGGTTCCTCCAAAATTTAATCCTGAGTTCGTTCACAGCACTGACTACATTCCACCTCACATTAATCGTCTAGTCGATTTCAGATGCTGAGTCTTACCAGTTGAACTGGACTCCTCTGAGGCTCAATCCTGGTGTATCTTGTCTTCTCCTTCTACTATTCTCATTTTTGGCTGAAGGCCTTTTTAAATGCTGTCTTCTCTACCTGGAAGACTTTCTCTTTTACCTGGTTAATTCCCAAATATCTTTCTCAGCAAAAGTTACTTCCTCCATGAAGCCTCTCCTGATCCAAGAGTTCAGGTCCCCTTGTTATGTGTATACTTGTCCCTCTTGGCACTTGTCACAATTGTCGTGTGACGTTCAACTGTGAAATTCATTTCATTTCTTTTTATCCCATTAAAATTTAAGTCCTGAGATCACAATGCCCAAGTGTGTAGTCTTTACTGCTATATGTTCTTTACATACAGTAGCGCTTCAGTAGATGTTTGTTGAGTGAAATAATTTTATTACTGCAGAATAAAATCTCGATGAGTTTTTAGATGCTTTCTCACACATGACTCGCAGTTGACTAAAATCAAGGTGTTCTTTCTTTCCCCACCCAAACTCTAGAGCCTGATTATTTGGTGGCTCTCATGGCAGAACTATAAATACATTTGCTTGTAGACATCATCTTACAAGAGGCAACCCACTGGATTTGCATTCTGTGATTCCATGTACACCATCCCTCCCACTTTCTGTCATCTGACTACGTGATCAAGTCACTGACAAGGGCTGAACAGAACAAGTCGAGGCTCTTGAACCTGCCTCTTGAAAGTACTTCTTAGTCGTTGACTGTGATACTTTACCAGAGGCGTTCAACTTGCCAGCTGTATTATCCTGATCATGGCTAATTTTTGAAGGAGGGTCTGTGTATCAAGTACCCTTATACGGCACATGAAAACCTAATCTTTTGAGGTCCAAAAGAAATGGCACTGTCATGATAAATTTTCACCTAATTTCGCTAAACAAAAGTACCCTCTTCTCGCTCCAGGTGTCCCAGTTTTGTTCTTACTATTTTAATCTCACTGATCACATTCTGACATATATTATTGCCATTTGTTTGGACGGCACTAACCCTCCCAATTTACCTTCAGTTCCTTCAAGGCAACAAGGGCTCACGTTTGCTGCACTGGAGTGACTCTTTATTGAATGTCTCCACCAAGCCAGAGACGGTATTTTAAATGCACCAACTTATTTCTTTTTGGGGTAAATATTACAAGGATGAGCACTTCAGAGATGAGGAAACCGAATCTCAGAAGATAGTTTACTCACCTAGCACGGGCCCTGGCTCACAGCATCTAGTAAATGAGTGACTGTCAAATTAAAGTATACAAGTGATGTTGATGGCAATCTGTATGGGGATTCTGCCCACCCAGAGACTATGATATTAATATCTTGCATTAGATGCCAACTGGACTACATCTGAGCTGCTGTTCCAGATGAAAGTTCCCTGATGCATTATTAATTCTCTCTTTCAAAGACAGTATGCATTCTATATTGCTTCAGGCAAACAGAGACAGGACAGATGTGTTATTTGGAAAAACACTGTTGCGGGAAACAAAAGTATGCAAATTATGTCTCTCTGTATACTTCCAGACCCATTCTTAACTGGGTAAACTTCTTCAAGGTGACATACTGACATTTTGAAATAATTTCTCTCATTAGACTACACTGACTATAATTCAGGCTTTTTAATGGAAGACTGAGGAGATAAAAACCGTCTTCCATAAGCGGAGAGTGATTGTTTCTACCGAGGATTTTTTTTTTCTTCTCGAGCGAATCTAAAGAAACACATAGTGAGATAGAGCTGATAATGAGGAGTGTAAGTGATTCCAACAGGGAACTTGCACAACAAATCTGTATTTTTCTTTTGGAGAAAGCCACAAAAACTCAGCTTGGGGTCATGTTTTATACAGAGGATTGCACAATCTTTCCAAAAGTACAGGATTTTTTAAAAGATTTATTTATTTGAGAGAGAGTGAATACAAGACAGGGGAGGGGCAGGGGGAGAGGGAGAGAGAGTCTTAAGTGGACTCAGTGCTGAGTGCAGAGTCTGAGGCAGGGCTGGAGCTCAGGACTCTGACTGACATCATGACCTGCGCTGAAACCAAGAGCCGGACCCTTCACTGACTGCACCACCCGGTGCCCCAGATATTTAATCTTAACGAATGCTTTCTGCTCATTTTTGCTTATAAGAACATCAGCGGAATAACTTTCTTACTTTTATTTATTTATTTATCCATTTTTAGAGAGGAGGGGGAGGTGGAGAGAGGGGTGGAGGGAGAGGGAGAGAGAGAATCTCCACGCTCGGTGCAGAGCCAGACGTAGGGCTCGATCTCAGGACCTGAGATGACCTGAGCCGAAATCAAGAGCTGGATGCTTATCCAACTGGGCCACCCAGGCGCCCTAAAAGTATAGAATTTTCTTTCTTTTTTTTTTTTTTTAAAGATTTTATTTACTTATTTGAAAGAGAGAGATTACAAGTAGGCAGAGAGGCAGGCAGAGAGAAAGGGGGAAGCAGGCTCCCTGCTGAGCAGGCAGCCCGACACGGGGATCGATCCCAGGACCCTGAGATCATGACCTGAGCCGAAGGCAGAGGGTTTAACCCACTGAGCCACCCAGGAGCCCCACAATATAGGATTTTCTAATCGAATTTCCTTTTATAGGTAAGAAAATGTAGGCCTAGTGAAGAAGAGTGTCCCAGAGCACAGGGCAGTTACGTTAGAACTCAGATTAGAGCCCAGGGTCCAGCCCTGGAGTCAAGCTGCGGCATCTCTGCCTCCCCACCTGCTCTTGCAAATGGGTCCCCACTTCCGTGTCGGAGTCCCGGGACGTGACCACCCAGACTTCCGGTGGCAGCTCATGCCCCACTGACCTGTGCAGCCCTTCTCTCTGGCCTGGCGATCTCAGTTCACTGGTCAAGACAAAGTTCCTTCCATGCAGTGGGCACTCGTTTGACTGTCTGTACATCCCATAGGACTGGGTCAGTACACTCTTCCCTCCAGTGAGCCCTGACTAGAAAGATCTGTAACACAGCACGCAGCAGGACATAGTAGGCAGGGCCGGGCATGGACTTCATTTATTTATTATGTTGAGTTAGCCCACATACAGTATATCACAAGTTGTTACAGTGTTCAAGGATTCAGTAGTTGAATCACCACACATGCTCTTGTTAATACCCATCCCCCTGTTACCCCATCCCCCCACCCCCTCCCTTCTGTAACTCTCTGTTTGTTTCCTGGAGTCCAGAGTCTCTTATGGTTTGTCTCCCTCTCTGATTTCTTCCCCTTCAGTTTTCCCTCTCCTTCCCCTCTGGTCCTCCGCTCGATTCCTTATGTTCCACATATGAGTGAAACCATATGATAATTGTCTTTCTCTGTTCGACTTATTTCATTCAGCATAATCCCTTCTAGTCCCATCCATGTTGATGAAAAAGTTGGGTATTCATCCTTTCTGATGGCTGAGTAATATTCCATTGTATATGGACCACATCCTCTTTATCCATTCATCTGTTGAAGGGCATCTTGGCTCTTTCCACAGTTTGGCGATTGTGGACATTAGTATGGACTTTAGAATTTGATAGCATGGCTGTTAATCCTGCTTCTGTTCATACGATCTATGTATGTGCCACCCTTTCTAAAGCCTTCTGAACTTCAGCTTTCTCATCTTTACCATGGGAGACACCATAGCTACTGTACATGTTGGGATGGGGACCAACCGAGATAATGCATGAACTGTATTTATCACATGGGAGATGATGAATAATTCACTGCACTTTGCTAATGCTGTCCTTAAATTGTGGCCATCAGTTTACACTGGTCTTTCTGAGTTGTCGTTTTCATTGGCTGCTGTTATGAGAATATATCTCTTCCAGAGGTGCCTCGGTGGTTCAGTTGGTTGGGTATCTGACTTTGACAGGTCATGATCCCGGTCAGGCTTGTGGGATCAAGCCTCATGTCGGGTTCCACGCTCAGCAAGGAGTTAACTTGTCTCTCTCCCTCTACCCCTACCCCCAGCTCACTCTCACACATACTCTCTCTCAAATAAATAAAACCTTTAAAAAAAAAAAAAAAAAGAAAGAGAGGGGGAAGAAAAAATCCTTTCCAGAACATGAAAAAGCAATGTACTGGGAGCATATTGGGAACAATATATTCCTGATAAATCATCTTCGCACAAGCAGAATGACTGGAATCGACAAGGGATGTAAAGGGAACTAGAAAAGACTTCTTTCTATAGGTTGTTTTCACCTCAGATAGTCTATTTTTCTTTTTCCTTTTACTCGAGTAGTTCGATAGGCTGGATCCAGCTTACTTTCAACAATGACCTTGAAATGATGCTTAGGGGCCTCCACCCCTATATCAGTCTGGGTTCTCCAAAGAAACAGAAGTCATAAGAGACTGGCTTGTCCAAAGTGACTCAGTTCCTCATCCATACTGAGCACCCTATGGTGCTGATTGTGAGCCCAGGCACAAGACAGCAGCCTAAGGACCAATAGCCACAGGTTGAGGTTGAGAGTGATGGACTTCACAACAACCCAGGAGGATCTGCAGGTTCTTTCTTGGCGATCCATCAGATTGAGTAAATCTTCTCCGTATGTGTCCCTATTTGGAAAATTAGAATTAATTACCAAGTTCTGAAACAAATTATCACAAAATCCGAGTTAGCCGACACAAAAACATCAAGCCTATGGCTGTGAGGAAAAAGTCCTTTTGCAGGTGCAAAATTTGGAGAGGAGTCCACAAGACTACACCCATTTTTTATTTTACTGAAGAGTGGATATACAATACTGTATTAGATTCAGGTGTACAACATAGGGAGTTGATGAAATACATGATGAAATGAATAAGACCACGCCCACTTTAGACTGCGATCGTCAGTTCAGGGATCCTTAAGACCACTGTTGGGTCCCATCACTCGCTAGAAGGGCTTCGGTTACACTTCGTCCTCAGTGTAACACTGGAAAATGTTACACTGATTGTTAGGATTTTCACAGCTGAGAGATACAGACTAAAATCAGCCAAGGGAAAGGAGATATAGAGCAGAGTTAAAGAAAGTATGAAATGTGGATCTTCTGGCTGTCCTCTCCCTAGGGAGTGAGGATCCACTTTACTTTCCTGGCACCAACATGTGACAATATGCATAGAGTGTTTCCAAGCAGCGGAGCTCAGTCAAGCCTCGGCGTCCAGAGACTGCACTGGGGCTCCGTCACCTCGGCACGACTGACTGCCCAGACAGCTGATCTCAGTCTCCAGCCCCTCTGGCTCATGCATGATGCAAACCCCACTGTAAACCACATGGTTGGTGCAGCCCAAAGCTTTCACTCCAAACTGTGTCCTTCCCATCCGGATGGCCAAAGGCCTCCAAGTAAACAGGAGCACTTTTCTCAATGTCAACTTTTGGACAACTTTTCCAAGATGACACACTCTAAGGGCTTAGAGATTCCCTCCCAGGAAACAAGGTCAGAAGCCAGACTTCTCTCTGGGGAAGGCTGAGTTCTTTATTCCTCAGCTAGAGAGTTGGTTTTGCCCAAGGATGCTCCCCTGTTGTAACTTCATAAAAAGAAAATGTGTAAGTAGGCTTATCCATGAAACAAACATTTCTTTGGCATTTATTTTGTTCTGGTCTACTCTGAAATGTTTTCCCAACACTGTCTCCACTAGCCCTCACTGCAGCCCACTGTGGTGGGCACTAGTTTAATGGCACTTTCGAGATGAGGGAACCAAGGGTTGCCTCAAATTGCAGAGCTGGTGAGTGGCAATGATGTAATAACAGGAGGCAAGTGAGTCCAGAGGTACAATGAGGCGACTGTAAGAGTTCACACGAATCCTCACCACACTGCAAACGTCCTGCCTTTTCCACGGGACGGAGATCTCCACAGGCACACTCACAGCCAAAGAAGGCAAGGTCACCGCATGAACATCGTCCAGTACTGCCATTCTGTTCCACAGTGTAAGTGAATTCAGACTGCCACAACGAGCGACTCCTCTTGCTATGCATTTAACAGAAGTAAATGTAAGACAGAAGGACATGAAGATTTACCATGAGCTCATGGTGCCTTGATCAAAGAAGGCTTCATTGACAATAGCATTTCGAAGGGTCTTTTTGTCTGGAATCCCAGAGATCTGAACACCCTGGGGCACGGCACAATGATAAGATTCTGGGTGAGTGAAAGGCACGCCTTTTTTCATAAAACTGGGTAAGGGCACTTCTGAAAGGGGAGGTGGGAAGACCGGTGTTTGAATCTTCCAGTGTACATGCCTTGTCACAGAGAGAAATTTAGAAAGGAGAACGCAGGGATGCTGGGAGTCTAAAATGGTTTCCCTTAAAACACTCCGTGTGAGGGCGTCTGGGTGGCTCAGTTGGTTAAGCAACCGCCTTCAGGTCATGATCCTGGAGTCCGGGGATGGAGTCCCACATCAGGCTCCCGACACCGGGGGGATGGGGGGCGGGGAGTCTGCGTTTTTCTGAGGAATGGTGATGGAAGGGATGTGGCCCCAAGGGTGCTGTGAGGAAAAGGTCCCGCCCCAACCCAGGACGGGGCAAACAGGGCAGTCTACCATGAGGTAGCATGATGGAGGAGTATTTCTACCCACGACCATCCTTCCATGACAGAGTGAAATCTCCAGGGTGGCCTGTGGTTCCCAAGAGATGGTTCCCACGACAGCGACACAGACAGCACAGATGTGGAGGAGTGACACAGGCCAGTTCTAAGCAGCAAAAGTTGCTGTTAGTGGAAAAATATGGGTCAGCCCCCTCTTAGACCTGTTTCTGTCTGAGCAGAAAATTCCCAGAGAAGGAGGAAAGGAGCTCGAGTTCCTTCCGGAGAGCAAGCTGGTGAGCACGAGCGATGGAAGGACTACATGGGTCTGGAGCCATTTTTAGGGCCATTTTGCACCGCCTTGTCTCTCCAGTGGGTGGTCTTGGAAACATCAGTTACAAGGCTGATTTTAAAGAAATATGAAATACAGATGTTCTCCCCTTTTACTGCCTGTAAATTTTATAAACAGGTAATTGTGAAATTTAATATGTAAAACTGCCTCACTCCGAGGGTTATTTTATAATGATTAAAAACTAAATGGTCTTTAAAGAAATTTGGCCAAAACACTGTCAGTGCCTCATTGTACCTACACTCTACAAATACTCCAGGTTTCTGTGTTTAATAGAATTAGAAAGGCATCCAATCCACACCGGTATAATGAGTTGAAAAGTGAAAAGATTAGTTAAGTACCCAGTTGTACAACTCCTATAAAAACAAAGAAAAGTATTCTAGGTTTGGGGGACGCTGGCTTCAGTTTCGGGCTGCCTTAGCCCCCAGGATGGACAAAGCCCTTTGACTGTCTGGTTTTGTGTCCCTATGGTCCATTCCACCTCACAGATCACAGTCCTTCGAATCTGGGGCCTGTGTGGTCCGGAAGATGCACGTGGACCCTCTCCTGGCACCGGCGTAGGAGGTAACTTTTCAAACTTCTCCAATTCTAGTTTGGAGGAGCAGGCATACCCCCCACTTGCAGGACGGGAAGCTTCCATATCAGAGGGAACCCCAGCAGCAGCAGCAGCAGCTACCGCTCAAATAAAGTGGAAAAGAAAACCCAAGAGAGGGTTGACTCTCAGCACTTTTCGTCCAAGAGAGGGGTGTAGGTTCGGCTTTCTTGTTATCGGCACCGATAAATAAGACCTGGCCAAAGCACATTTCTAGCAACACGGGGAAGGGAGCACAGGCCTCGAGGTCACAGGCAAAGGCACTGGGAAGGGAGGGTAGTTGTGTTTCAGACTCTCCTTGGGAGAATTCGTCTTTGTTTCCAATTCATGGCCTCCTTCAGTCATGACATAGCATAAATAGAAGACGGAGCTTTAAAAAAAATAAAGAAGGCAGGATGGTTTTGTTTCTGCAAATGCCTTGAACAAAGCATGTGTTTCTGTTTAATACTGGATAAGCTCCAATTGATGTCTAGATCCTTGTCAAAATGTTTACTTTTCTGTGGGATTTTTTTTTTTTTTTCCAGCGGGGCATTAGGAAGCCACGGCTATAGGCCTGGGCTTCAAAGTTGTGGCCAGCGGCCCTGGAAAAACCATTGGTGTACCCACTGTCCCATCCCCGTCCAAATTAAATCTTACTTTAAAAAAAAAATCATTTTGGGCCTCGAAGAGATCAATCTCCATACAAAACCAGAAGAAAGTGGTGAAGAGTTGAAGGAAATTCACCAAAGCAACTACTGAGACAACAAATATTGAAAACATGAATGTTTGTTTTCCTTGGGATCTTCTGCGTGATTTTTTGGTGTCATGTAAAGCAACAAAAATAGCTTGTTTTATTTTTAAGCAGTTGTGAACTACTGACTTGAGTAGGCACAACCCCTGCAGAGGGAAGTTAGAAAATAAAAAACGTTACTCTAAGTTCCCTTGGTTATTTTATTCAACACCACAGGCCTGTAGAAGGTAAAATACATGTGCCCTGAATTATAAACATGTCGAGACAATAAATGAGTAAACCTGAACAGTTTTACCTTACATTTTCCCTAGAAAACTTAACCCTTAATAAAAGCCACGTACTATGATGCAAGAGACGATGGAACAAATAGGAAAAAGAAGTCTGTAGATAACAGCTCTTTAGTTACAAAGATAAAAGAATTTTGTCAAAATAAGCAAAACTAAAGCCTCTGAGAGTCACTGTAAAAGGATCCGATTTCTCCCTTTCGGATCTTTAAAATCCTTTAGATCAATTTCTTTGGACTTCTGGGTAAAAGACCCACTTTTCCATCCCCGGCGGAGCGCTGAAACTGGATTCCCGCCTTCTGGGCTTTGCTCTTGCCCCCTCTCCCTCCTTTTGACTGGAGGTTTGTGAGTTAGTGTTTGATGCTTTAAAAACCGTCCCCAAAGGTAGTGGCTTAAGATAACAATGGATTATTAGTTCATGGTGCTGAGGGCTGTCTGGCTGGCTCTACCCCTGGGCTGTCCTGCCGGAGCTGGGGGAGCGAGGCTGACCTCATCCACACGTCTGAGACCTCAGCCCCGCCTCAAGGACGTCCATCCAGGCTGCACCAGGTGTCACAAAGACTCCCAGCAGGAAGAAAGGGAGAGAGCATTGCACAAGCCCCCGTCAAGCCTCTGTGTGTACCCCGTTTGCTATTGTTCCATTGGCCAAAAGCAACATTGAGTCACTGTGGTTAGAGCGGGTGTAGACGACATAGGGAATAGATACGGGGACATGTGAACAACGCGAAGAGCGTTACTGTAACGACCTGTCCCTCTAGGCTGGAACTCACTTTCTTCGCCTGTAAATCGGAAAACGTAAGAATTCGCACTACTTTAAGACACTGTTTGGAGAATTAGATGAGAAAATATAGATGGAAACTTTTGAAAATGAAGAGAACTCTAGAATTGCAAAATAGTATTTTGATGGACAAATCTGGATTGCTCAAGTTTTTACATATGTCCCAACCACTTTTAAATAAATTCATCCCCCCAAAAAAACTTAGACTTTTTTTTGTATTTTAAAACCAAATTATGACTTCTTTTTATAATTGTATTTTTAAGTATTCTCTGTACCCAATGTGGGGCTCAAACTCACAATGCCAAGGTCAAGAGTCGCACGCTCTACTGACTGAGCCAGCAAGACGCCCCCCAGATCACTACTTTTTTTAACTGAATTTTTAAAACATTGAATTCAGTCACCAGAGTTATCTTCAGCAGAAAAAAAATCTGATGTCATCTAATTTAATGTTTATAGAACTAAGACTTTGTCTCCACGATGCCAAAATATCTGGTCAATTTAACAAAGTTGGTTTTTGTGAGGCATCAAGATGTTTCATCCACCTAACTCTAATGATTATGAATCTCTACTGCTCAACTGGACTCCTTTATTTCATTTTTTATAAGGTGATACAGCTGCCCGCTTAAGAGTTTTCATTATTCTAGAATACGCCCTGAGATTAAAATGTCTTTTGCTGAGAAAAGGGACTCTTCTCTGCCACACCCAATGAATCCCTTCTACATTTAATTCCCTCCAGCAAGATAAATGAATTATACTTACAACAAACAAGAGACTAAACAGAACAAACAGTATGTTGAGTCACAACTGCCTAGAAAGGTGGGGTGTTTTCTCCTCCCCGGCCCCTCCTATGTTTAAAGCATATGAAATGGGAGCTTGCTGAATGAACCATCATAGCAGCATTCTGTTAGAATCGTCACCTTAAATTAATGAGAAAGGAGCTGGAACAGCAATGCTGGTAAGTCCCAAGTGGAGTTTGGAGCTCTTATCTCCTAATTTGGTCCTCAAGTTCAAGGGAGAACTGAAAGGTTTGGCATGATTTTTATATTTGGGGTTTCAACTTTTTTTTAACTTTCACTTACCCATATGTCATGAAATTTTAATTTCTTAATGCCCACTGTCTCCAGGAAGCGGAAGCTTTATAGGAAAAGCTTTGTGTTGGATGCCTGGGTGGCTCAATAGGTGAAGCATCTGTCTTTGGCTCAGGTCATGATCCCAGGGTCCTGGGATCAAGCCCCACACTGGGCTCCCTGCTCAGTGGGAAGCCTGCTTCTTCTTCTGCCTCTGTCATTCCCTCTAGCTCATGTTCGTCCTCTCTCTCAAATAAATAAATATTTAATAATAATAATAATAATAATAATGCGACTATTCATTAAGGGACAACTGGAGCTGTTCTCACCTTAGCAGCCAGCACGACCCAGTGCAGAACCTCTTATCCCTTTTTGTTCTCCCTTCTTTTTTCCTCTGGTCCCTGCTTGACCCATTTCTCTTCATCTTTGTTTTTTTCCCCAATGGTGTCATTAGCTGCCCCAGGATTTCTTAGCAAACGCATTGGTGTATTGAAAATCTGAGTCATGGGCGCCTGAGTGGCTCAGTGGGTTAAAGCCTCTGCTTTCGGCTCGGGTCATGATCTCAGGGTCCTGGGATCGAGGCCCACATGGGGCTCTCTGCTCAGCAGGGAGCCTGCTTCCTCCTCTCTCCTCTCTCTCTGCCTGCCTCTCTGCCTACTTGTGATCTCTCTCTCTGTGTCAAATAAATAAATAAAATCTTTAAAAAAAAAAGAAAGAAAGAAAATCTGAGTCATGTTCTACGATGAAGAGTACTCCGAGACAACGTACAGTTATATTTGTTTCAGGTACTCACATGGCGCTCATCACAACAGGTGCACTCCACAATCCTCATCCCCTACTTCCCCCCTCCCCCACCCACCGCCCCTCTGGTGACCATCAGCGTGTTCTCTAGAGCGAAGAGTCTAGCCTCTAGTCACTCTCTGGAGTGAAGAGTCTGTTTCTTGGTTTGTCTCTCTCTCTCTCTCTTTTTGCTTTTCCCTTTGCTGGTTTGTTTCTTAAATTCCACATATGAATGCAATCATATGTGTCTTTCTCTGACTGGCCTATTTAAAAGAAAACCCTCTTGAAATATGATTATCCTGTGGCTATAAAGATCTTCACCTACAACTTTTTTTAAAAACTTTTTTTTATTTTTAAAGATCGTATTTATTTATTTGACAGAAAGAGAGACACAGCAAGAGAGGGAACACCAGCAGGGGGAATGGGAAAAGGATGAGCGGGCTTTCCTGCAGAGCAGAGAGCCCGATGTGGGGCTCGATCCCAGGACCCTGGGATCGTGACCTGAGCCAAAGGCAGACGCTTAACGACTGAGTCACCCAGGCACCCCTAAAACATTCTATCTTGACAGAGAGCTTTACTTTTATTTTTTTAAAAGATTTTATTTATTTATTTGACACAGAGAGAGAGCGCAAGTAGGCAGAGGGGCAGGCAGAGAGAGGAAGAAGCAGGCTCCCTGCTGAGCAGAGAGCCTGATGTGGGACTCGATCCCAGGACCCTGAGATCATGACCTGAGCCAAAGGCAGAGGCTTAACCCACGGAGCCACCCAGGTGCCCCTTGACAGAGAGTTTTAGCTAGGAATTCGCTGGGCCTCACTTGTGGGTATGAAGTTTAATATTTACGAAACATAAACACTCTAATGTCACATATATGGACAGACTAAGTCAGCATGTAGGAGTTGTAATAAAGGGGAAGCACAGAACAAGGCCCCACATAATCACCACACTTTAATTTGTGGATATTTCCAGCACCTAATAGATTATGCTTATATTTTTGAATCACCACAAGATTAGAAGTGCTGGCAACAATCAAATTTGGAGAGAAAAAAAGATTTAATTCTGTCTAAGACAACTTTTGGCTTAAATATAGTTTCTGGTATTCTAATTCTTCGAAAATGAGTAATGCTGCTCATCAATAATTCATTCACAACCACACTATAAACTGAGATGTATAATTGTTCTGGCTTAACTTTTTGATCCTACACAGTAAAATTAGATTACTCTAATTATAGCCAGAGACAGTGACCATTATGTTTTTAAATCACAATCTCCTTCTCATCCCTAAGTTCAGCTTCATCTTCTATATCCAACCACCTCCAAGGAACCTATTTTTGAGCCGTAAGGAACGTGGGCTCGATCCTCAGGCCTGGCAATGGGGCCTCTGCCCTGGACGTAGCTGTAGAAATCCCTGCACTGGCCTTCTTCCCTACGTCGAAAGGAAATGTCCCTCCCAAGGACGTTATGCCTTCATTCTTCAAGACCTGGAACCTTGGAATGTCCTTCATCAAGGGCCTCATACCCTCTTCCAAGGCCAAGGGTAAGGAAGTTTGACTTTAGGACAGATGGGCAGCAGACTGTTCACCCCTAGGCTCAAGATTCACCCATCTTCCCAGAAGGCCACCTGTAGAGGGAATAAACCTAAAGATAGGAAGGTAGAAGGTATGGGCCACAGCCTGGGCCTCACTATTGCTTCCACCTCCCCCACCCACACCCAAGAACACAGAGTGAACCTACAGAATTCATCACTTTCCCCAAACCCGCAGGGCCCTTTTCGGTTTAACGTCTTTGTATATGCTTCTCTCCGAAATCTGGATTTCTCTCCCCTTTTCACTCCTGAAGAGGTCTCCAAAACGTCCAATTCCACTTCCTTTTTGAAAATTCTCATAACTTCTCTGGACCAATTGGCTGTCTTCTCCTTTGAGTTACTACAGCCTGTTTTACTAATATTTACCGAAGAAATTAACACATCTGATTATAATTATTTATTCACATATTTGTCTCCTTCTCATGAAAAATTTGAGGCAAGACTTAATTCAAATGGTGATGCTTCATAAATATTTAATAAATATGTGTTGAGTTAAATGCACTAAACACAGTCTATCTGTATCCTGGATATCAAGCACATTTCTCATGCTAAAATTCTTCAGGCCATGTCTTAGTATAATATTACATTTTTATTAATGTAAAGGAATAGAAGAGTAAACTCAAAATCAGTTATTTTCCAAATGTGGACAATTCCAAAAATTCCATCTATAAAAACAAATGTTTGATGTATAATGTAGTCCTTGATAAACACTGTTGATTAGGGGCACCTGGGTGGCTCAGTCAATGAAGGGTCTGACTCTCAACTTCAGCTCAGGTCTTGATCTCAGAGTCGTAAGATCGAGCCCCATCTTGGCTCTGCCCTGGGTATGGAGGCTGCTTAAGATTCTCTCTCTCTCCCTCTCCCTATGCCCCTCCCTCCCCACCCTCTCTCAAAAAAAAAATTGTCAATATACTTAGCATGGCTTTAAATGGAGAAAGATGCCCACAATCAAAAATATAACCGAGGAAATATATTGTATTCATATGTTGGATGCATCCATCAAATCAGCTGTTACTAAGTGCATTTGGGCCAAACCAGAATGTCCCATCCTAGAGAGATAAGTTCAAATTGATATAGTTACTGTAACCTGCCCCTCTGCCAGGTACAGAAATGGGAAATATTATCAGAGGAATATCATGAGGGTCAGGATGGTGCCCAAAGTCACTATGGGATTGAACCTATAACAGTCCTAGAGGCAGAAAGATTAAAATTTGGGCGTCACTGAAATATGTGTGGTAAATGGGCGACTGGGGCCAAAGGGTAAGTGCTGGTGAGGAGCAGCTGGTCGGGTAGAAGGGTAGGAGAACACTGAAGGGGCCGGACAAACAGAGGAGCTGGTGCAGGAGATGGAGAAGGTGATATCAGAAAAGTTGGAGAAGAAACAAGAGCAGGAATGTTCCAGAAACCGAAGGAGGGCAGAACTTCGTGAAGGCAGCTCAACATTACCAGACCTCATACACACATTACACAGTTGACCATGAGGCAATCCTGATGTGCATTTAGAAGGTTTCATTTAGAAGTTCACATCCAGACTAAAGCCAGATTTGGCGAGCTGGTGAATGAGTGGAAGGTGATGATGATGTAGGAGTAAAGAAAGGAATCTTTCAGAAGGCACTGAAAGGAAATGCTAACACAACACAGAAGTTTGAAAGATAAGGAAAGTCCAAAGTTGTTCTCAATGGTGCATATTTTCCACTGTCATGGAAGCAGAAAAAATCAAATAAAGCAATTTTAAATATGGTATAGTTATATTTGCTAAAGCCATTGGCTTCTTAAATTTATACGGCAGAATCTTGGTAGTTCTAGACTCTTCATACTCAATGTTTGGTCAGCTCTATTAGCATTTGCCAGGAGGTAGTTAAAACTACAAAATCACAGGGTGCCTGGGTGGCTCAGTGGGTTAAGCCTCTGCCTTCGGCTCCGGTCATGATCTCAGGGTCCTGGGATCGAGGCCCGCATCTGGCTCCCTGCTCAGCGGGAAGCCTGCTTCTCTCTCTCTCTGCCTGCCTCTCTGCCTACTTGTGATCTCTCTCTCTCTCTGTCAAATAAATAAAATCTTTAAAAAAAAAACAACAAACTACAAAATCTCAGACTCCACCCCGGAATCTGTCTTGTAACAAAATTGCCAGTGATTTAAATGCATTTTAAAGTTTAAAAACCATGAATCTAGATTCTACTCTCGATAACCCAGGAGAAATCTTATCCATTATAGTTTAAAATTGTTTTAATTTACTCTGTATACACACCAGAGTCACATCTAAATTATTTGTAAATATCAGCATTGCTCTTTTTCAAATCCTATAATTAACTAGTTTCAAGTTATACTGTCTATCTCGAGTAATGAACATTTTACTCCTAAACTGGAATGCAATCACATCCATGCGGACAGACTGTATAGATTCGCTTGGGTGTGGCCCTCCCTGAGGGTGCAGTGTTTTTTAGCTCTCTCCAATTCAAGCCCTTTTCCACTTTCCAAAGGCAAATATTTTACGGATTTCTCTCAACAATGATGCTTATTTTTTATTTTCCTCAAACCTATCCCAGCTTATGTCATAGACATATTGTAGCAGAATAAATAAAGGGCTTCATGGGGTTCGTTTTATATGGGATGCAGCTGAGGTCATAACAGCAGAGAAGGAGAAAGGATCTGAGGACCAAGGAGAGGATTCCATAAAAGGAAATCACACACAGAAACAATCCTTGTCTGCACGATTCCAATATACACAGATTTCAGCTATCACGGTTTAGTGAAATACTACCGGTCTCCAACAACAGGGTTCAAATTTCAGTTACTGCAATATATCAAACGCAAGTAATCACTTGAAGTATAAACTTTGCTGCTAGTTCTTCAGTCAACAAATCTCTGTATAAAAAATCAGTGTGCACCCTATCCCGTGACCAACCATCGCACTTTCATCAAAGTCGGTTGGTGACTGATCACTGGACGTCTGTTATTTCGTGCACACATGGACAGAGAAGTTTGTCGTTCCATTGCTCCCTTGTCTCCCAGGGAAAATCCCACTTAACATTCTACTGGAAGAAAAAGGACAAGCAACAGGGAAATGGCCAACAAAGACGAAAGTAGAGCAAAGAAATGAAAAGCACTAACAATGGAAGTTAAGTTGGAATCTTTCATGCATAGCTGACCCAGGGAACGTTGAGCCCGCTACCATTTGAGAGACTCTGTCCAATATGACCAATAAAAACTTAGTGAAAGAGGACTTACCAACAAACACGGGGAAACTAGTTGTGATGAAAAGGGTCGAGTTGTCTTAGGGGAAGTGACATCTGTAAAACATAAATTTCACATTAAAAGAACACTCAGGGATACTTCATGACACCAAAGGCACAAAGGATGAAATGTCAGAAGGTGATCCACACATGGAAAGAAGTATGGCAATTTGCCATGGCCAAGAAGATATTCATTCCGTAAGTTACATGATGAGAAGAAGGCAAGCATGGTCCCAACCACTCTTGACAAGTTTTTATAAAGGAACAAAGCACTTTAATTCTCCAAATTTCTGTTTCAAATTATAAAATACTAAATAGACGTTTACTGCTTTTTTCATTTCCCTATACATTTATGATGGAGAGTAAGAGAGTTTTTAATGTTTTAGCAAAAAATGGTAAAGGTCACTGATAAAACATAATTTTTCCTATTGATTATTACAATTGCTTTATGCATTTTCAGTTCACAAGGTTATTTTTACAATCCCACACTACTGTGCAGAGGATTGTCAGTAGAGATGATAGATAGATAGATAGATAAGATAGATAGGTAGAAGTAGAAATTACAGATAGAGATAGCTAGAGAGAAGAAAATGGTCAAAATGAATTCAGACATAGGGTAACTCTTTGAAGTATCTTTTTTTGAGGTTTTTAAGTGTCAACCAAGGTCAATAAAGAGAAGTATGTTTATATATATATATATATATATATATATATATATATATACACACACATATACATGCACTGGATATCCAATTATGATATTAACATGTATAAAACATGCAGATTTGGGGGACAGTTGGCTGGCTCAGCCAATGGAGCATGTGACTCTATATCTTGGGGCTGTGTGTTCAGCCCCACGTTGGGTGCAGAGATTGCTTAAAAAAAATATCCACAAAAAACAAACCAAAACACACAGATATTGAGCATGAATTTATCTTTTAACTTGGAAATGATTTACAAGGGACAATTCCATGAGCGTTCTGCCAGCAACTCTTCATATATAATGAGGGAGACTCCTTTGCAAGTGTAACTTCACTACACATGATAAACGTAATCCTAATTTTATATACATTCTAGTCTTCTAAGTTAAATCATACTCAGACCCACGAGAGAAAACTTCTAAGAACAGAGTATCACTATTTCACCTATAAAATTAAAAGCCTACATAAAAATATATAACCATTTTTATATAAATCTCCATTGGATCTATAACATTTTATATAAAGTAAAATGAGGTTGGTCTTACTGTTCTTAATCTGTAAGGCACAAAGTGTTTAAATGCACAAGAACATGAAGATAAAGTTATTACTTGGTTTTCAGAGATTATCAAATTATAATGTAAAATTATAATCTAATTATAATGTGAAAACCACTTCCTTAAAAAAAGGCAGAAAACTATATGTGTGTGCTAATGATGAAGGAACACTATCCTTTAAACATTAGTTGCTTTTTTAAAAAACATATTTTATCTATTTATCCATTTGAAAGAGAGAGAGCACCCACATGAGTGCTCAAGTTGGGGGGGGCGGGCAGAGGAAGAGGGACAAGCAGACTCCCCACTGAGCAGGGAGCCCTGCCAGGATCACAACCCGAGCAGAAGGCAGATGCTTAACCAACTGAGCCACCATTAGTGACTTTTTCACATAAAATTCATATTTGTTTTGCAGAGTTTCTCAACTGCTGAGAAACTGGCAGTTTCTCAACGGCTTTTCATTCCGTAAGATAGAGTTGCTATTGGAAAGCCTTGCGTCTAGGTGGGCCATATGACTAGTTCTCACCAGTTGATTTATGAGAGAAAATTGATTTTATCACTTTCAGGTCAAGGTGGTGAAGAGGCCAGGGAAACTTAACCCTTCAGGCAGCTGGAAGCAGAACTTCAAGGATTTGGAGCATAGCTGAATCACAAGATGGAGGAGCCAGATCCTCATCACAATGAGAAAAGCTGTCTGACAAGTGGGAACAGCCACATTAGCATATAAATGAACAAGAAATATTTATCACTTTCTTACACCATATGCAAAAATAAATTCAAAATGGATTGAAGACCTAAATGTGAAACCTGAAACTATAAAAATCCTAGAAGAGAACACAGCTCAACACCCAAAAAACCCAGATAATTCAATTTAAGAACGGGCAGAAGATACGAACAGACATTTCTCCAAAGAAGACATCCAGATGGCCAACAGACACGTGAAAAGACTCTCAACATCACTCATCATCAGGGAAATGCAAATCAAAACTCTGATAGCATACCACCTCATACCTCTCAGAATGGCTAAAATCCACAACACAAGAATCAACAAGTGTTGGCAAGGACGTGGAGAAAAAGGAACTCTCGCGCACTGTTGATAGGGATGCGAACTGGCGCAGCCACTGTGGAAAAGAGTATGGAGGTTCCAGAAAGGTAAAAATAGAACTACCTTATGCTTCAGCAATTGCACTACTGGGTATTTACCCAAAGAATAACAAAAACACTAATTCAAAGGGATGCATGCATTATTTACAAGAGCCAAGATACGGAAGCAACCCAAGAGTCTATGGATTGATGAATGGATAAAGAAGAAATGGTATACATACACAATGGAATGTAATTCAGCCAAAAAAAAAGAGAATGGACTCTTGCCATTCACAATGACATGGATGGAGCTAGAGAGTATAACGCTTACCAAAGTCAGTCCAAGAAAGACAAATACCACATGATTTCACTCATATATGGCATTCAAGAAACAAAACAAATGTGCAAAGCGAACAAGAGAGAGGGAGACAAATCAAGAAACTGACTCTTGACTATAGAGAACAAACTGACGGTTACCAGAAGGGAGAAGTGGGGGAGGGGAGAAGGGGGGATGAAACAGGTGATGGGGATTAAGGAGTGTCCTTGTGATGAGCACTGGGTGATGTATGGAAATGCTGAATCACTATAATCTACACCTGAAACTAGTATAACACTGTATGTTAAACAACTGGAATCAAAAACTTAAAAAGCCCAAGAAACACTCATCATAACTGAAATGGTGAGGTTTGATTTTACTTTGTCTAATAATATCTATAAAAAGATATTGTTTCTTAGGTACCATAACCCATATTTTCTAACCCAGTGCTGTACAATAAAATGTTCTACAATGATGGAAATATTTCCGTGCCGTCCAATATGGCGTCCACAAAACACCTGTGGACACTGGAGGACTAAACTGTTATTTATTTAACTTTAATTAAGCTTAAATGTTAATAACCATGTGTGGCTAGTGACTACCGTGATGGGAAGCTCAGTCCTCATCTTTAGTAATACCATTCCAGCTTGCAACAGGTCCTCATCCAGTTTTCGCATACCTTCCTATCGACGAATAGTTTGTGTTCCTGAGTCTTGAAAAGTCGACAAAGAAAAGGTAAATTTTGGTTAGGTATATTTGTTTTTCTAAAAAGAAAGAGGATAATTAACAACCGTTATCTCCAAAACGTATTTTAGCTTTTCTTCAGAAGCACATTTGAAGGTAATGTTTACTGTGCATCACCACTGGGGCAGAGGGCAAGGGGTTTGTCAGAAAAGTTTGGAGAATCATATTCTTTGCAACGCAGGGTCAACTTCTGCCTGTTGGATAAACACGGCAACCTATATTCTCTTCCTTTTCCCTCATTTTGTCAATAAAATTTCTCAAGCCACCAAGTTATCCAGAGTTACAATGACATGGATTCTTACGTTAATCAACATAAGTGAAATATGAATATGATGGTTCCTAGAAATGCATACAGCCAAAATCTCCCTCTACTTTTTTATAGTCTTTCCACAACCACTTGGAGTACCTATATGATCCTGGGGCATAAATGTGGGGTACCTCCACTCCCTGCAAACATCTCACAGTGAACCCATTGTTGATAGTGGTGCAATTCATGTAATTCCCTCTTGTCCACTGTTTGCTTCACCTCCATCTGCTTCACTCTCGCCCATGCCCCAAAGTCCAGTGTGAAGGCCAGCATCGTGAGGACCTGGCCTGAGAGCTAGGACATGAAACACTTTCTGCACTCTGGCAAAGACGGTTGGTATAGAGAGAAAACTGGAGTAAAGCAAATCAAATTTTCTCTAGAGACACAGTATAAAATATCAGTTTCTGAAGCAAAGGGCAAGGCAATGAGTAAATTCTGTTGATTTTAATGCTTCATGATTGTTTACTATTTCTCTCGGCAATTTCAGATGTTTAAAAAAGAGCATTTATTTTGAAAAATTAGTATTTATCACTGTTTATAAAGATACAGAACAAACAAATCTAACCAAGATACTATCCAAAAAGGGGGGGAAAAAAAACAGATGAGGCCCTTGTCAATTTTTAATCGGCAAAGCAAAGAGCATCACACTAATAAAACTTAATTAAATCATTAAATATTTAAAATGAATTTCTAACTCTAGCTTATGGAATGAATTCCCTTTTATGTATTTGAAACCCTATTATGAAGTCTATACATAAAGCGAAATCAAATGTAGAACCAAACAATTTAATGTATTCATCCCAATCAAAAATTCCATTTCATTTATCCTTCCAAAATCTAAATCACCTCAGAACACTACATCACCATTTACATGTCCCTCACATCAGGAAACACATAACAAAACAGTGTCACAAATATATCGTCCAATTTTCAATGAATGTCGAATTTCTGGTAGAAGATTTCTTTTTTTACTAACTTCATTTTTTTCAGATCACTCACAACCAACCACCTACATGTGCATGTCTTCGACATCCTTCAGACAAGCATTTCTTACAGTGAGGAGTAAGTATATGCCTTTGTAAGACAGAATCAGATTCGTGATTACTTTCAGTGGGGAAGATGCACTGTATCAGCTAATTATTACATGGATTTGAATACATCTATCAGGAACCACATCTCTTACAGAATACTATACATACAGTAAAAGCTTAACATAATCACGCTAGGCTACCAATGCTGTAAATACCTATAAATACACAAATACATTACAAAAGTGACAAGTAACCCCCTGGCCAACCAAGAGTGGAAGGGTGCCAACTCATTTGTTGGCACGTACACTGAAACTGACATTAAGGTGGCTTTAGCAGGAAGCAGGAACTATACCCCTTGCTAGACCCAGAATGTTGGTTAGTATGGAGAACGAGATCCTTTCTCCCTCTGGAACTTTCAGGCTCCCTCTAAATGACAGAAATGCTTCAGACCCCTAAGTGTGGCGGCAGAAACCCAAGCCGTCTGCTTCCAAGCCACGGACCTCCCTTCTCTTTGATCTGCCCACCACTGATCTCTCAGCATCCCATCCGTGGCCCAAATCGCAAATTGCATTCTTTTTTTCTGCCTCTCCCTTACAATCATCCAAATCTGCCAATTCTACCAAAACGTCTTTGAACTTCTCCGCACTGTCTCCCTTTCGTGACTTCCTGAACCTAGTCTCCATGACCCTCCAGGCTTGCCCTGCCACGGGCCTCCTGGTCTCTCCCTGGGCTTTCCTTTTGTGCACTGCACTAGGTTCTAAACCCACTTCAGAGCTTATTTGAATCCTATCTTTTCGCAATCCCCTCAATACGTTAGTGGGCTCTCATGCAGAGAAAGTAATGGAAATCTTTGTGAGGAGGGGGATTGTCTAAGGGCAAATGTTTCAGAGAAATAATCCCACAAACGCACCCGTTAAAGCAGCTGCTTCACCTTAAAAATGAACAATTAAAATAACGACAATAACCACAGAAAAAAAACCAACCCTATACAACAGTTTTGTTCTCTTTTTTCTTATTCTTGGCAGACACGGTAGTTATACCTAAGGCAAGTGTAGTTAAAGATTTCACATTTACAACCAAAAACTTCATAGGCTAAAGCTACATGTTAGGCTGTGCTTCCCTAATGATATTAGGGAAAAAAATATCTTTTGCTTTCGTATCCTTCCCCAAAATTTCTCTCATTCCACATCTCCTTCAAAGTTCACCATTACCATTCTTTAAGGATACAAACTAATCCCCGAACCTGTCACACAAGTCCTTCACAATCTAGCCGACAGTACTTGACACACCCCAACCACCGACCCCAGGCTGCAGGCAAAATGGACTATTATGAACGTTTGGCGCTCAGCTGCTGTCTGGACAGGCTGACACAGTCCATCCATGTTTTTGACCTGACATTCTACAAATTCTAAAACTGCTCAGTTACTCAGGCATTTGTCAGATTTCACTTCTAGGAAATAAGGAGATGTGCTTAAGGCCCTGGGATTATAGTTTAAAACCAAAGAGATCTGCAAAAGAAAGAAGCATTGTCAGATGAACAGGAAAAAGAAAAAAAAAAAGCCAAGAGGGAAAGTTATGAAATAATGAAACATTCAAGTGTGTCCTTTCAAAACTTTAAGGAGACTTGGTGTCCTCCAGTTCTATAAAAGGAAAACATTGATTTGAAATGTCCATTATCTGTTTGCCTCTTAAACATCTGTATTGAGTTTCACAAAGAAATAATGGCCTTAGTAGCTGCTGCAAATGACACTTTAGATTTTTTCTTATTTTCTTAAATCATTCTTCTCTTGTCTCTGGTAAGGACCTTCTACTATGGTAAAGAAAACATTTATAACTTATAAACATGATAGAGGTTTATTGTCCAAGGTTAACCAATTCAACAAATAACCATTATGTACCATCATGTTTATTGTCTAAGGACACCATGTCAATAAAGCATATTCTCTCATTTATATAGATAAGGACTTAAAAAAAAGTCTGTACTCTCTTCTTTGGTCTTTTAATGGAGCAAATTGAAACAAACTATTAAAATGGTTTCCAGAAATATGTTTTTTCAATATAAACCCTCTTGTGCTATTTCCTGATATTATAACATGGAACATTATAAAAAGAGGGGCATCTGGGTGGCTCAGTCGGTTGAGCATCCAGCTCCTGTTTTGGCTCAGGTCATGACCCTGGGGTCACAGAGTCAAGCCCCAAGTTGGGCTCCACGCTCAGCGCAGAACCCGCTGAGGATTCTCTCTCTCCCTCTTCCTACCCCTACTTACCCATGCGTGCGCATGTTCTCTCTCTCTCAAATAAATAAATACAATCTTAAAAACAAACTGAAAAGAATATTAGATACGAAATCAGATGTATCAGGCTTTTTATCCATGCTCTACTGTCCAACTCCAGTTAAGATATTTAAAACTCCTTGCACCCCAACTTCTTTACATATAAAATATTTTTGTATCTACCTTACCACATCTGTATCAGCCGCAGTACATTACGGTTATGTTTTTTCCACATTAGACAGTAAACTCAAGAATTGAGACTAGTCTGATGCATTTTTTATCTTCTCCACAGGACATAGCAAAATTCTTAACACTGTGATCTCACAAGTAGTACAGAAGAGTGGAGGACTGAAATTTTTCATTGGAATTATAATTCCCCAGAAATGAAGATCAGAAAAGAGTTAAGAATTCCAAAAACTTGTGAGACACAGAGTCAAACAAACTTGGATTTCTTTTCTGGAGAAGTTGTCAGAACCTTAGCTGTGTCAATACATATTTGGATCATCCCAGAGGAAGCTACAGTCAGTGACTGAATCCCTCTTAACCAAAGTGATCAGCGCCAATAGCTTCATGGCGAATGGCAAAGTCCTTCAAACACAACGAAAGCTTCCCTTCCCATTCGGCCTTGGCCTCTACCTTGGATATACCTGTGGGTGTCATTTTCCCCCAAAGGCCGAACCTATTACACATTATCCATGATTTCTAAATCTCATTTCTTTACTGTAAAATCATATAAAGACAGTAGAAAAGAAATCTAAGTATGGAGTCCTAAGATATAATTGTTTTAATTATCTCCATCTGATAGATTATTCCTAATTTGATAGTGAATGTTTTCAGATTCAAGGGTCTTACCAAATTCATCCATTTTTTTAAAGATTATTTATTTATTTATTTATTTGAGAGAGAGAGAGTGAGCACAAGTAGGCAGAGGGGCAGGCAGAAAGAGAGGAGGAAGCAGGCTCCCCGCTGAGCAGAGAGCCCGACGCGGGCCTCGATCCCAGGACCCTGAGATCATGACCGGAGCCGAAGGCAGAGGCTTTAACCCACTGAGCCACCCAGGCGCCCCATCCATTTTTATTTTCATTGAAACAGCTTTCTTATCAAACTCACATGTCATTGATTTACATACTATTCCATGATTTTATACAATGATAATAGCAAACAACATGGGCATTAACTAGTATGAGGACAAACAACACCGTTTCTTGGGGAGCATTAACTCACCTACAAGGAGCTGTGGTGGCCTGCAGGGGGCCCTCCTGAGCGGCTAGTCAGCAAACAGGGGGCACCAGTACATATGCCTTAGAAGAGCACAGGGGTGACCCAACAGTGGGAGAGTTCATTAAGTGACGGCCTCTCACGTGGATGTTCATGGGTGTCACTGTGTAAGAAAGACTGCAGAGGACCTTGGGTTGAAAAGGATCCTGAAACAGCCCCTTCCAAATCTAAAATCATCTGTGATCACCAAGAAGATATTCCGTAAAGCTTTTTTTTTTTTTAAGGTTTTTTTTAAAATTTATTTGAGAGAGAGCATGACAGAGCACCCACAGGGTGGGAGGCAGCGGAGAGGGAGAAGCAAACTCCCTGCTGAGCAGGGACCCTGACGTGGGGCTCAATTCCAGGATCCTGGGATTACGACCTGAGCTGTGTTTAGGATATATATTTAAACATAATAAGTTAATGTATTACAGCATGAGTGATGCCCAAAATGTCTTCCCTAGAAGATGATCCTGGCTACAGTCTGTTATTTGCTTACTGTCCTCCAAAGTCCGACCTCAGGTACCCCAAATTCATTTTGCTTTTTACCAATTAAGGTGCAACAGAACGGTCTGGGAAAGTTCAAGATATTGTTCCATTTGCCATTAAATGTAAGCGACCCATTAAGATTTAGTAAAAGTGCTGGCTGTAATTTCATAAAGGGCCCAATGATCTATAGCCCAAAGCATTGTGCAACTCACAAGGCATTTACAGAGCCACGGTAGAAAGTATGCTACCTAATGAAGATCTAAAGAATGATCGGGAATCCAGTGGTAACTTTTGTTGCCACTCCAGCCCAAGCATTTCAGACCTTCTGTTTCTAACCGCGGTAGTAAGCAATAAGCAGGTGCCCCCGATACAGCAGCATGCAAGCCCCTCATTTCTAAATCCATGGGAGAGCGTATATTGAGAGCAGTCGTCTATAGTGGGTGTCATAAAAGAAGATGAGAAATGAATTTATTGCTCCAATGATCCTTTTCGCTGTAAGCTCACCCACCCCCTTGTTGTTCTGCCCCTTCTTCATCGTCAGATTTCCACAAGTACCAGACCTGGTTCAAAAACTAAGTTGTCAGTTACAGGTGGCACTTATTTGATTATCGCTAGGAGTAAAGGAACTTTTTATACCAAACAAATTAAGAATGTCAAGAATCTTCAGGCAGTAGATACACAGTTGGGAGTTTGTTTCAGGCAACTGGGATTCACGACTTAGAATTTTCACCTTGCTTCACCAAAAAATAGCTTCATTTTTTGAGAACTGACTTGTGAAACATAGCAAGAGTCTCTGTAAAGAGCATCACATACAGCATCTTTATTTATTTGAAAACAAACAGAAACTCTTGAGAGCTTAGTGAAAATGTCATTTCCAGTGTTTTTCCCCCTAAAGAATATTCCTTTTAGCACTAAAATTGCAAAAGACATAAATTAGTAAAAGAAACAAATATTACAAAGCTATTTGGTCTCAGAGAATCTCACAGAGTATCTCAAAAGGTCAGTATTTCATTGCTAAGACTCAAAACCAACTTCACCTTTCAGCTGACCCACAACAGAAAATTTTCTTCTATATTCATGAGTCATTTGAAATGTTGCCGCATTTCCAAATGCCTACTTCTGAAGTCACCACCTAAGAAATCATTTCATGGGAATCAAGGAGGCGTTGAAGACAGCTCTAAGCTCATGCCACCAGACGGGTCCGTTTCATAAGCACGCAAAGAGAAGTGTCATGGTTGGGCTGGCTATTCCTAACTTTCCAACAAAAAACCAACCTTCAAAGATTGCTACCGTTACAATTACACAGCAGACACCACAAATGCTACCTCACAGATGTAAATTGCTTTGAAAGATTAACTAATCTGGAAATCAGGGACACTGCATGGAAAGTTACAAAATGGATGCAGGTCACAGGAAAAGAACACATTCCAGTAATATTCAAGTTGTACTGCAAAGCAAAGGTCTCCACAGCCACTGTTTTTCAAACTTCCACCAATAAGAAAGCTGGGCTCGATGGATTCCAGAAAGCTTCACTGTCCCCAAATCTCCAGAGGAACTGGCACCAGTTAGAAGAAGGTAACTGCCAGGCAGCACATACCAAATATCAACGACTCCTTAACATTTAAAACCAACTTAAATGCCTCCTCCCTGCCGCTAACCAGCAATAGCTGTGTTTCTGTATTTTCAGTTATTCTCATCTATTTAAAGATGCCTGAGAAAATAAGGTCTGGAAGAGGAACGAAGGGACGTTTCTACATCCTCCCGAATTGTTACTTTCAGGCGATCTGTAATCTTTGTAAATTACTAACAACCTAGAGGTGTTTATAAATTTCAGTAGAAAGAAGCTAACCAAAGCCAGGGCCAACATTTGCACATCTATTACTCAACACCGGTTGGACTGGGAATTAAACTTCACAGATCAACTAACGACTGACAAACATAAACCAGCTTCACCTTCCACATGCCAAGAGCTTTCCAACAGATTAATTTCTCCTTTTTCTTTTATTAACATAAACAAACACAGTTACACAGCAGCAACTGATCTCTTTGTGGTATTGCACAGGCAAAAACAAATACCCAAGCAATACTGTGATTTAAAAGCAATCTTTTAGGGAAAATTTTGCTTCGGAAAGACTATGAGACGATAAAAAAAATTAAAAGCCGTTTATGATCATTTTCACAGGAGGGTTATAGATTATAAGACTGCTTCAGAACATGCAGCTGTATCACTAAACCGTTTCCAAAACACTGCAATCCATAATAATCTGTCATTTTCAAAATGCTATTTTAAAATGAATATTCTGGGCGCCTGGGTGGCTCAGTGGGTTAAAGCCTCTGCCTTCGACTCAGGTCATGATCTCAGGGTCCTGGGATCGAGGCCCGCATCGGGCTCTCTGCTCAGCAGGGAGCCTGCTTCTTCCTCTCTCTCTGCCTGCCTCTCTGCCTACTTGTGATCTCTCTCTGTGTCAAATAAACAAAATCTTAAAAAAATAAAAAAATAAAAAAAATAAAAGGAATATTCTGTCATCACCAAGAACTTAGAACCTCTCAATATTTGAAACTACAGCTCAAGGAAGTGATGAATCTGGACAGAGCAGGGAGAGGATGGAACATGAGTGAAGCCAGGGAAAGGTCCAGCCCCGGGAGACCCACGGGCGGTGGAGACATAATTAGCTTTGTATTTTTCGAGTGAAGTCTAGCATACAGCAGAACCTATACTGAAGAGGCCACAAGTGGAAACGGGGATGTTAATTAGGGGACTATTGATCATCCAGGAGATGGAACAGTTTGTGATAGGAGGTCAGGAAAAAAAAATCGGATAAATCCAAAAGAGATTTAGGACTAGAGAATGCCTAAAATGTGTAACAAATTACGTAGCAGGGGGGAGAAGGAATGCAAGAGAGAAAGAGATTCTTCACCTGCAAACTAAGGCTTTTAACCCTTGCCGTGCACTGTTGTGTGGATAAAAATGGAAAAGCAATACTGTATATCACTCATCTCCCACACTACCTTGTCCACAACAGAAACTCAAAAACATGAAATTGCTCATTTTTAGGGGAAAACCAAATTTTATTCACTTCTACTCACGATCAATGCAATTTGGATTTTTTCCACTCCCGGGAGTCAAATCCTGTATCTCGGAGCCCTCCCGCTGCAGGCAGAGACCACAGGCCACCAAGGCGCCCAGAAGCGAGTGCTGCAGGTGTTAGTTTCACTCTGCAGCCGCCATGCAGAAAAAGCCTGCAGTAAGTCGTCCGGATGATGAATTGTCTACCTTTACACGTTGGCAGGTACTCCTTGTGCAGCCAATAAAACCAACCTACTCTATGAAAACAGACCTCGATGAGTTTAGTAAGAGGGGCACAACTGTAGTTCAAGCCATGCGCAAGGTGCAGGTAACCTGCGGACTGCGTGGACACTCCTGCCACGGGCCACAGGATGACCTCGGTGGATGGTGGCGCACAGAACAATCCCAAGGCAGGAGGAGGCTGTCCTGTTCGGGGAACCAGACACAGACCATCGTCACCACCAAGGAGGAGCGTGTCTTTCCTACACTGCCTGTTGACATGCATACGTTTATACTTCATATTTATAAGGATGCAGTCCTAATAAAAGGACAAGAACTCAACAGGGGTTTTCGAAATGTATAAACCTGCCTACCATGATGCAGAATGACTGTTTTCTCCCTGAGTCATCTACTGGGCCATCCAGCGGAGCTGTATCTTACTTGGCAATTAAATCAGTGCAGAAAAGAATCTCAGAGAGAGTTACTCCTGAACATTCTTTAGATCGCCCACAAAGAAAGATATATGTGGTTTAGTACATACTTTACTGTCTTGCAATAAACCTCGCCTGGTCAGCTTTTGTTTCAACATCGAAACAAATTGCTATTTCTTCAGTTAGGAAACCAGATGAAACACCAGGCCTGCCTGGAGTGGCCATATTGTAAACATTTATTTTTGGTCTTTTTGTTTTGTTTTTATCAAGCACATATAACTGAGTAAGATAATGCCCTATAGGTCCCTACAAACAAAAGGAAACTACTTTTTTATCTATTTTCAGGACTGACACTCAGATCAAGTCCCACTCTAATTATTGACTGAAAGAACATTCAAGAACAATTTGAACAAAGGCATCATCTACTATAACTAGCATATTAACCTTTTTGCCCCACCTCGTTAGAGACAACACAATGGCACTAACCAGTTGTGTTCTTTATGAACTGGAGTGATAAATGTGCAGAAGAAAAAAAAAGTGCGATTTGTTTTCCTCTTTTCTCACACATACATGTACATAAATCCAAAACGATCCCCCAGTTGCCTTCTTCTTTCATCGATACCCATTTCATTTTAGAACCAGAAGACAAACGGAAGATCCTTCTATTTGCCTGTCCAGATCCGCTCTCCACCCCTCTCCCCCTGCTCTCCACCCGCCATGGACCACCTCAGCAGGGCCCCGGCTGTTCCTGTTGAGGTCAGCGAATGGGAAGCCCTGGCAGGAGACAGATGAAAGGAAGGAGAATGGGGCCGGGGAGCTTATCCATTCACCTGGAGCTCCCCTGTGAAGTTTGTTCCAGATACAAATCACTGCTTCTTCTCTGCAAGAGTCTCTCTCTGTTCAGTTTCCAGATATGTTCCCTGCTCTCATCTCTTTGGATCTACAGTACCCAACTAAAACTACCTACTTTCCATACTTTCATAAACCAGGACTCCTTGAAATACTCGGATCTCCTTGTGCCACCTGCTTTCTGTTTGAATTCTAAATAATACTATTTAGTTTTTCAGATGAAAACCCTAAACCGGAGAAGTTAGGTGGCAGACCCAAAGTAGTACAATTAATTAGACAGTCAATGAATGACAGAGTGGGAAGACACCAAAACACTCAGTTTCCAGGAACAGAAACTTCTCTGAAACTAACTAAAGGAACACCAAAGTGGGGATGTTCATTGGATCACAGAGCTGGAAGTTCAAGGGAACAGACCCTGGGCACAGGTGGGTGCGGGGGCTTGACCTCTGTTACCAGGAACGTGTCCCTGCGCTCCACACCTTGGTTCTTCTCCATGTTGACTTCATTCTCAGGCAGGCCGTCCCCACAGGGAGAAAACAGCTACTAGAAGCTGTACGATGACTCCTCCCAGTGGTTCCAGCAAAATTCCCCTAGATGATTACATCTAAGAAATGAAAAAAGAGGAAAGGAAAGGAAAGGAAGGGGAGGGAAGGAAGGGAAGGGAAGGGAAGGGAAGG